>OY998175.1:213368838-213968838 GCA_963921935.1 Galeruca laticollis
TTTCTGCAAAAATACTCGAACCGAAACGATGGCACTCTTCAGATCTACCTGTCAAAATTATAAAAGTATCTAGCATACGTTTCGAATGTAACATTACCACTGGAGCCTTCGACGCAAACAGACCTGCTCATACTATTTACGAATTGGTCATAAAAGTAGATCCTGGGTTCGCCATTGACGAAACTCCACATAATCTACTTTATTTACCCGTTATACCACAACGTGAAATAACCAACGTTACTGTGTTGGCTGTAGACCAAGACGGACGACCTATAAATTTTCGTGGTGAAAAGAGTACCTTGGTGTTGGAGCTTAGAGCGAGGAGCAACAGATGGGATTGATAATTAATCATAAAAGACGTTCCAACGCACATTCAAAGTCATTAGTTACGCGGCAACCTTCAAAGCAGCAGCTTACATTTGCCAACAAATTGTTCTTGCAGTCTTTAGGCTTTTTGTTGAAAGAGAAACAACAACAACAATGACGACTATGTATGGAAAACGTTCTCGTATGAACGATATGCCACCAATGTTTGATATTTACCGTAAGCCGCAATTTGACGAGTCAATCCGCAAAGCTGAATATAGAACATATACACCGTTCATCAAATCATTCAGTTGCAGTGATATTGTAGAATTTAGCATCAATCAAGTTGATTCGTTTTTTGCCATGAACGAAACTTTGTTGTGCATTAAAGGGACACTCGATGTACAAGGAGCCGGTGACGTAAAACTGGCTAATAATGTTGGTGCTTTCCTTTTCGATTCGTGTACATACAGTGAAAGTGCAAGAGAAATGGAAACGGTTCGAGATCCTGGAATCGTGAGCGCGGTACGTGCCATGACTTGCTACAATCAAGAAGATTCTAATCATATGGCTATAGCAGGCTGGAATTATCCCAAAGACCCTCTCCTAAATACCACAGACAAATCATTCAACCTACAAATTCCTCTCAAACATATTTTCAACATTTTCAATGACTATCCTATGATTACGTGTGGACGACAAACAATACGTTTAGTTCGAGCTCGAAACGATAATGACTGTGTTTATATTACGGAAAAAACCGTTGCTGGTGCGACTTCCAATACAACCGTCAACATTAAAATTACCGACATTGAATTAAAAATCAAGCATATCTATCCTAATGATGATATTAAGTTGGAACTTATGAAGGCCATTCAAAAGGATCGGCCTATAGTTATTCCGTTTAGAAAGTGGGAGATACACGAACTGCCGGCAATTACCAGAAATGCTAAACGTGAAGTTTGGGCTGTTAAAACTACAACCTCAGTCGAACGACCTCGTTATGTTATTGTTTTCTTTCAAACTAACAAACGTGACAACAGCAAAGCTGATCCCACTCTGCTCGATAATGCAGACATTCAAAGTATACGTTTATCGTTAAATGGCGAATATTTTCCCAATGAAAGAATGCAGTTGGACTTTAGTAGAAACGACTACAATGAAGCCTATTTCAACTATACCGAATTTTATCTCAGCTATATGAATTCGACACAGAAGCGGCCTCTCCTGGATTATTCCTCTTTTAAGAAACGCGCCTTGTTTGTTATCGATTGCTCGAAACAAGAAGAAAGCATGAAGGCATCTACTGTCGATGTAAAACTTGACATTGAAGCAAACATTGGTTTTCCCGAAAACACCAAAGCATATTGTATCATAATTCACGACTGCGTAAATGGAGTACTTCCCTCTCACCGAAATAGTCAAGACTCTAAATTGAAGTGTGTGTTGCTGCTGCAAGTCAGTATTCAAACAGTCATCATCATGAGAATAGCGATCGTAGACATTCAGGGATTCGTTATAGATGGTCTGTTTGTTGCTAAAGAACTTACAATCGAAATTGGATTTAAACAGAGTCATTACATATTTTTACCACCCCAATCAATTGCTACGTTGAGCAACAAAGATAAGAAGACTGTGTCATACTTGGAGAAGAATGTACATGGTATTCGGTACTCTTCGGGTGACATTGAGTACTCCAAATTGGATGATATATTGGAAAATAAGCTATTGTATGCTGCAGATTTCATATACGTACGCGGACAACAAAAAGCAGAATTTCTAATGAAGAAATGCCATATATTCAATGTTTTTCCACATATTATTGATGTTTGCAAGTTTGACGGTACATCATGTGCTACTGGAAACTTTGAACGTGATCCAAATCCTTGTCACGTCACTGGACTGTACTCTTGCACACAAAGAAACGTAGAACGTCTCCGCCGCTGGTTTTTCAATAGTGTATTACCTTTGTAAATATTATATATTAATAATAATAATAAATTGATTTTTGAAATGAATGACATTTTTTATTAAAACACCTTGTATTTGCTTAATATCTATTTATCGATTATAAATTACATTACACTTCCTGTTTAAGTTTAACAATTTTTAATAAAATTTTAAAATAACAAATATTGATGTTAATGTTATACATGTCATTTTTCATGTTGTAGAGAATACTGCTGGTGGAGGGTTGTGTATTGGTCGTATTGAACACTTGTTGGCTTTATTCGGTTCAATGGATATGTTGTCGTTTGAGGTGTCTGACGTCTAAAGATGTGATCTAAGGCACTTGCAATCTCCTGTTGTTGTCCTCCGTTTTTCAATTCTTCAGGTATCCAATTTATCGTAAGCTTATCCCATACTCTTTGACTTGAGTCAGCTAGACATAGGTTTTCAATTTGCTTTATAACCTTTTTTTTATCTTCATAAAAAGTAACGTCCTTATTCAATCCATTTATTTTTATTATATATTCTTCAATTCGATGTCTGTATTCTGCGAGAGACATCCTGCAACTAAGTATCGAGTACTCCAAATTGAATGATATAAAATATGAAAAATCATCATGATATTGATTTGAATGTTGGTTATACACATTTACATAAGTTCAAAAATATTCCACCACACCTGTATATGAAGTCGATGAAAATCCACCATTAGCAGCCTTGACACTAAAATGCTTTTATCATAAGATCAATCCATGTATTTGTGCTTTAACAAATGTTTTTACCTTAAATAAACATTTCATAGTGAATGATAAGTAAAAGAATAGATTAAATTTTTAACGATAGATAAATTTGTAGTGAAATTAGGAAAACAGTTATTATATATAGTTCTTAATTGTGTGTTACTTAAATGACTCTGTAAGTCTTTGTTTTCTTTGGTGCAGAATCAGGACTAAAGATATGTGTTCTTTTGTAATTGATAAACATTTTCAATAGATCTATATTAGTGCAATATATTCTTTTTAAATATTTTTTTAAATAATGAACATAACTTGCAGGACTTTTAATATTTTGAGCACTACATTGTAATTTATATGTGTTGGTGAGTACCTTTCTTAATTCCGGTGTTAATGCTGTAAATTCTGTAGTATCAGTGCTAATAATAAATTTCGAATAATCAGTTTTATATTTTGTTAATTGTTTCTTGTTAAATAATGTTGTAGAGAAGAATAAGACATGTAAATGATATCCTTTGTTCTCGGAATGTTCCATAATACCTAACACATTATATTCATCATTAACTCTGGATACTTTCCAAAAAAGTTTATCAAAAATAGCTATTGCAAAATTCTTATAATCTGAAGTGCTGATTCTTTCAATTAAAAATACTAAACTACACATTCTTTGTGATGTCCAATTTTCAGATAATTCTATGGCCTCTCTATCAGGTACTAGAAACTCATTAATTGTATCAATACTATATCTAGAATAACAATCTCTATAAACTAAATCATGTAAAGCATAAGAAAACGTAGGTGTATATTCTAATTTTCTATCATAAAATAAGATTTGGGATTCATTAAGGTTATGATAAACTTCTGTATATAGAACTGACCATGTACGAATAACTTCCCAATCGTCATTGGAGTTCTTTGAAGATGTGCCAGTGACATTTGAGGCTGCAGTCGTTGTCATACTGAAATTACCAATGACTTACTTTTGGTAGTTAAGCGTTGAATCTGTGGAAGATATAATATAAAATTAGTTAATTTATTATCTGTAATTACCTATACATGTATTGTAGGTTTATTGAACCATTTTATTTCTTTGTTAGGTTCAAAATTATTCATCCAATATCTTCTGAACGATGGGTAAAGTTTAAATAAAGCACTTGGATTATCTTTATATTATTGCTCTTGCATATCATATTTTTTAATGTCTTGGTTACTATAGCATAATGTTAAGATTTTAGCATACTTACTTGTTAACAATAACTTCAGATTCAAATTCGTCACCTTTAATGTGATTACTTGAATTAGGAACAAACTGTATCTTATTGAATATATATACACACATGTTTAATTTTTTACATGCTAATTAACGTAACAAGTGTATACATAATTTCCTCTATTACGTCAGACTCACGCTTTGACTGCCTCTGGTTGGTTTTTTATGACAGAAAAGTTAGCGTCGAACAACTTGGAACGAGCATTTTTATACCTTCGGGACTGGTTTTTAAATAGTGTATTTATTACCTTTGTAAACATTATATATTAATAATAATCGATTGATTTTTTTATGAAATGAATGATATTTTTATCAAAATACATTGTATGTGCTCAATCAACTATTATACAATTTCCTCATCTACGAACGTCATAACAATATTATCATAATTTCCGATGGCAGTGTGGTTTAACTTTCACTGCGAGTTTGATGAGTTCATTGAACTCTTGGATCGAATTGTTGTAGGGGTCTTCTTTTTAATAATCTTTTTAACTTCTTTTTTATGTCTCTTCTCTATACAATTGAATATTTATTTTGTGTAACGCTCTTATGAGACTTTTTTGTTAGAATCGTAAATTTATGATTGAATTCATTTATATTACAATTATTACAATGGTCTCCATGGTGTAACATATAAGGTACATGACTATGATGTAGTAGGTAGACGGATCGATTCCCCGTCGTGAGAATTTTTTTTTTTCTATTGTGTAGGGGTTTTCTTTTTAATAATCTTTTTAACTTCTTTTTTGTGTCTCTTCTATACAATTGAATATTTATTGTGTGTAACGCTCTTATGAGACTTTTTTGTTAGAATCGTAAATTTTTGATCAAATTCATTTATATTACAATTATTAGAATGGTCTCCGTGGTGTAACATATAAGGTACATGACCATGATGTAGTAGGTAGACGGATCGATTCCCCGTCGTGGTAGAACTTTTTTTTCTAATTTAATTATTCGTATGAATTTACTGCTTACGTCACACACACACAGAACATAGACGACACACAATACATAGCGATATACGTCACAGAACACAAGATGGACGACGAAGATAGATGAAATACAATACACGCTGTTACGTCACGGCCGACCAGAGCGCCAACTAGCGGATGTTTTTCGAAGTTGTGATGTTGAACCGCCACTAGATATTTACTGATATGACTGGCAACGTCATTCTTTACATGACGTTCGTACTGAGCAGTTGTAACAGACGCTAATATGACAGATCTTATGCGCAAAAACGTTCAACTCAACCTAAGTAAATAAGATAAATTTAGAAATAGAGAGTTGAATAATGCGTCATTATATTATTTTCACTACTAAATTTACGATAGTTTTATTAAAAATAATACCGATATGACTGGCAACGTCATTCTTTACATGACGTTCGTACTGAGCAGTTGTAACAGACGCTAATATGACAGATCTTATGCGCAAAAACGTTCAACTCAACCCAAGTAAATAAGATAAATTTAGAAATAGAGAGTTGAATAATGCGTCATTATATTATTTTCACTACTAAATTTTTGATAGTTTTATTAAAAATAATACCGATATGACTGGCAACGTCATTCTTTACATGACGTTCGTACTGAGCAGTTGTAACAGACGCTAATATGACAGATCTTATGCGCAAAAACGTTCAACTCAACCTAATTAAAACATGTATTGAACAAGAATTTATTAAAAACAATTATTGTGGAGTATGCCTTCCGACAAGTTTTATTTTATATGAGATAGCTAAGAAATATGGAATATCAACTAAGGTGTGTGTCGGAACAAAGTTTTACTCGAATGGAGTTATAATTACACCACATTTTTGGAATGAACATGACAATGTAGTATACGATCCTACAGATGCAATTACCAAACACTATCTGCCTCACGAACTCGAATTTGTGTTGAAGAAGGGGATGTTTATGTGTAAAAACTCTGAAGATTCGACAATGATTGATATTTTTCGAACATTTAAAAAAACAAAGTCCACAGCAGGGTACTTTGATGGAGCGCCAGATGAATTATTAGCTATACGTAAACAAATCCATGACAATGTAGCAAAAATACTTGAGGAATAAATGTTGCCCTATAATTTTTAATAACTACCAAAATAACATATAAAATATCTAAACTAACACGTAAAAGATAATTTAAAGATCCAACTATCACAAAAGATGATCTCTTTAACTCTTATATAAAAACTGAGTAATTTTTGTGAATTTGTTACACTTTAACCCTTCGAAGTGGCGAAGAACTCAAATTTAAAGTTTTTCGTGATACCAACTAACATTTAAAAGATGGATAGAAAGATCCAGCTAACAGAAAAAGATGGTCTTTTTCCCTACATGGCGAATTAAAGAGCCGTTTCAATTAAATTTGAAATAAGTGCTCGTGATGCCAACTAACATGTAAAAGATGGATAAAAAGACCCAACTAACAGAAAAGATGGTCTTTCTTCCCTAAAATGGCAAAGAACTTTAAATTTGAAGTGTTCGTAATGCCGTAGGCCTGTCTTTTTGACGGGGAATCTTAACGAGGCCTTAAACATCTCCGGTAAGCATTATGCTTACTGCCCCCTGGGTAGGCCATGGAAAGAGATGAAATTTTTTACTGTACATATTTTGTGAAAACTTGTATATTTTTTATAACGAAATTACTAATTTTTTTTTAGAACGGTAATGAAGCAGTATTTAGATAATTTTTTTGTGTATTTTTAAATTTATGAGATGTTTTTCATTTTTCACAGCCTTAACTATTTCGTGTACGGGGAAGGCACTGCCCCAGATGAATATAACTATGTGGGATGGTTCACCAGACGAGGGATGCCGGCCCCTATATAGAGGTGCTTAAGTGGATAAGATATGTTGCTATTTACATTTTTATAGAATGTTATTTTTTGTTATTTACAGAGGAAAATAAAAAACTTTTTGAAATTTTATATTTGACTTTTTTAAAATTTGTTTATAACCCCTGTATGTATTGAGTTGATGATTAACATTCAATTTATCTTTATGTATGTGTTGATATAATTATATAAGGCAATGATGAAACGAGAACAATTGAATATGTGGTATAAATTCTAAATGGATAAAATTATATAACTGATAACTATAGGTAGGGTTTGCTAGTATGAATTAAATTTTATTTTAATCAGGGGTAGGAAGGTTGAGGTGCCGTAAAGATTAACTGAAATTTTTTCTTAAAGTTTATTTCGTTGTCATACTGTAACAGTGATGATTCAGTGGAGTATTTGTATAGTATGGCTACAAAATGTTGCGAAAAACGTTATTCAATTGAAAAACTTTTCGTGTAATAACAGTGGCTTTGTGACAATGAAAACTTATACAAGAAGATAAAAAGCCTAAATCATTTTCATTTGATAGGAATAAAAAATGCTTTTAATCACTCAAATTTTGACAAGAATAACAATAGCTTGGTTACAATAAAAACTTATACAAGGTGATGAAACGAAGAACGACAGAACGAAAATATTTTTATTACACAAAGTAAATATTTGTCACGTGACTATTTTGGATTGATATCGTATGGCAATACAATGTCGTTTTTATTTCACAAACTAATTGAGCTAAGTATATTTATTCAAAATCATTGTTTTATCAGTATTTCAGATTTTGAAAAAAACGAGTAATATTAAAAACTGTACCTTTAAAAAATTATCATCGCAAGAAAGGTTTCAATTAATATTTAGCGTAGAATTGCAAAAAAAACTTTTCTTTTGACAAGGATTTCACTAAAAAAACGATGACAGTACTCGTACTTCCTTCTTTTTTTCAATTCGACAAACAATTTTAGACAGATAAAGAACAAAAACTTTTATTAATAATTACTATATACATGATATAAATAAAATTTGCATCTATGATAATGAAGATGATGGAGTCATATTACGTGTTTTCAAATAAAAAGATTTGGGGATGTCTTCTGTGTATGGATTACTATTAAACTTTTTTAGTATCAGCCGCATTTCCTAGAGCCCATAAGTGCAAAGATTAAAGAAAATTGTACTTATATATTTTTGATAATGATTTTTCTTAAAGTTCATATAGTGTAGTCGGGAATTGCCAACATTATTTTTAATTGTAACAGTTATGAAGTCATCGGTATTCAGAGGATACATACGTAATTTTATCATCCTGAAAAAAGATGAAAAAATTCTACAACAAATGTTCATAATATAAAAAGTCTTTTAAAACCAAAATTTCCGTCTTATATCAGCAAATATACTGATTCCTATTAATAATAACATTTTTTGTGGCTCTCATATCTTTTTGATATTTAAATCTGTTTATAATCATTATTAAAACAATTTCAGTTGATGAATAATTTATCTTTGTGGTTTGGTTACTATCTTAATGTAATTATACAGAGTGATGAAGCAAAAGAATGGATATATAAAATCAAAACACTTAAAATAACTATATGTTCATAATTGCGAATTACACTATGCAATGATATGACTTTTGTAGCATTGAGGGTGTGTATAGATCGTGAAACTATTGAACCTCGTTATACCATTCTGTACATTTTCCCCAAAACATTATTCCCCCCCATAGCCATACACCCGTGTTATAATTTCTTGCTCAATCATCATATGCTTTCTAATGGAAAAAACATTCGTAGACGACTTTTTTTTTAGTAGTACAATATTTTTTACATCTCAATCACTTTTTATTGACGCAGAGGTGATCTAATTTGAGTCGATCTGTTGTAGAGGCTGCGGCATTGCGTTTTTTTTAACTGAGATACACCTCACCCAATGTGCCCTTATGGCATCCTATACTCTACCAATGGAAACACTTTTTCACAACCCCGGAGAATGTGAGAATTATTACAATATAAAATCTGACTTCAGTGATTATGATATTCAGAGGAAAATTTATCAAATATGACACATAAAACCCAAATGTGAGATTTCAAAATATAAAAAATTATTCCTAAAATGCTATTGGTCAATTCATTGGATTTCTTATGGAAACATCTCTTAAAAGAAGATTTATTCTTTCGCAATGTGTTGCTAAAATGCATATTTTTAATGTCTTCTAATTGCAAACACTTTTTTTCACGGTCACGGTCAACTCATTGGATTTTTTTTATTGAAATATCTCTTAAGTTTGCGGAATAAAAACGACATTGTAATAGAATACAATATCCAAGCATAATAACGCCCGCGACAGCGCCCTTATGGCAAAATATCCCCGATGTACCCTTATGGCATCTTTGTACAATCTGTAAAAAAAATACTCTACCATTGGCGTTCGATTACAGATGCTAGTGCCCTTATGGCTTTACATGTTACACTTCAATCCGACCAGGCTAGTGCCCTTATGGCATCTTTGTACATCCTGTAAAAAAATACTCTACCATTGGCGTTCGATTAGAGATGGTAGTTCCTCAATGGCTTTACATGTTACACTTCAATCCGACCAGGCTAGTGCCCTTATAGCTGTACATCTAATCCCCTACCAATGGCGTTCGAATCCGACCAATAAGAGATGGTAGTTCCTCAATGGCTTTACATGTTACACTTCAATCCGACCAGGCTAGTGCCCTTATGGGTTTACATGTTTACCTCTTGTCCTCTTCGTCGTTCACTTCAATCCAATCAGGCTATACGAAAAAAGTAGCTACCCACGGCCGTTTTGGCACCCTGATGTTAGTGCCCCATCTTCGCCTTCGAACGTATGCGCATAGTGAGGTCTCTTCAATCACCTGCTCGACCATAGCGCCTTTATGGCCTCGCCCAACCGTCCTCACCCCATGTAGCGTTCCGTAAAAACGCCGACCGTACCGCCCCGACGTGTAAATCCACCCCATTCCTGTTTTTCAATTTATCAAAATAACCCCGCCGACCGTAGCGCCCCCGACCGTAGCGCCCCCCGACCGTAGTGCCCTTATGACTTCTTTGCGCCGACCGTAGCGCCCCATAAATAACGCCGTTTTCCTGTCGACCGTAGCGCCCTTATGGCATTTTGACTACATCCTGTATAATCTTCCTTACACCCCACGACCCTAATCTTTTACATCCCTGTATATCTTTACACCCTAATATTTTCACGACTACACCCTGTATAACATTTGATATTTTACGACTACACCCTGTATAATCTTTTACGATCCTGTATCCTAATATTTTACGACTACACCCTGTATTTTTACTAGTATAAATACTGTGGTATTCGAGTGCGTGGGTGGAAAACCGCAAACTGATAAGAGCGAGGACGGTCGATAAAAATTTTCCCAGGCCAAATCCACCCTATATCTACTGACCCTCTAACTGATTGGATTTACAAATTTTGCAGTAAACCTCCCCGCATACGTGTTTTTTATCGGCGCGTATTTTAAAGCAATCCTTACATCTTTTTATTTTACTACAGACACTGTTCAGGTGTGCATTAAAACACTCATCACCATAAAAGTTTCTCCCGCATTCACTGCAACCACGTTTTACCACGTTTTTAGGGCACACCGGTGATCTCCTACACGCATAACATGTTCCACCACATCTATGATCATCTTTATTATTGTAAGGTGTGTGGCATGCCTCACAATAGTATCTACAGCAGAAAGCTGCAGTTAAAGAGGTTATTACATTATAATGACCCTCATGGTAGAGTAAATTCAGCGAGGGACCATTACCATCACCTTCGAAAATAACCTCACGCCCTTTGCTACCGTACTGATAAACCGTTATTTTATAATTATTCAAATACTGTTGAAAGTGTCGGAGTTCGGGTATTCCGCACCCCTCTGGAGGAATGGAAACACCACTGGATTCAATCAGTTCCATAGCTCTGCTCGTTTGAAGTTTTCCAATATCGCGTCGAACTTTAGCACAGAGGGGATCTTTGCTCACATATGCCATAGCGACAACAAGAGCACGAGGTAGGCAGATATTATCTTCGTTTTTTATTGAAACAATACCTCCTCGTTTGTTGCATTCCTCGTTAAAAGTATTATATCGTTTTCCTCTACCTTTTCCATATGGCATCTTCACAGTTGTAATTCCCAAACAAAAGGTTTCCGTATTCAGCCCCTTCGAATTCGATTGATATATGGAAGAAATGTTCTCCCAAACATCATCAACTGTCACTTCCGACGCAGGTCTAAACCGCATCCACTCCTGACCTCGTGCAAAATCTTTGGAACAAAAAGTAAATCCAACATAATCATCAGAACCCACATTTTCTGTCCCCTTCAAAACAATATCCTGGATGGCTTTTTTTATCCATTCTACAGGTTCCGTCGTTTCGGTTGGTATAGGATTAATTTTAAATTCCAACGTCCGCCCCTGGACACCGAATTTACGTATTTTCCTGGTGAAATCCTTAATAATTTGAAAGGTATTCATCTTCATAAAATTAACCCGAAAAAACTTTTTATTTCGATTCCAAGAAATGATTACGAACCAGACAGAAGAGTAAAAACAGCTTGGTAAAAATTCAAATTTTCCAATATAAAAAATCTCAAGAGAACTTACCCATAAATTAGCACGCACACTCGAAGTTAGAAGACAAATAATTTGATATGAACCTTACCTCTGTATTTATTCCTTTTATAGCTAAGATCAATGCAATTAATTAAAAACGTGCCAGATACTCTTAATTGCATTCTTTTATGCATTTGAAAAATACAATAAAAATAGATGTGAAGTGTTAAGGAATGCAGATATTCACATTTTATAGAATTTTTATTTATATAATAGATCCTGTATGCATTGAAACGAGTTAATTATTAATATTTGATATACATTGTAACTAGATGTGTACCCAAAAGGTCAAATGTATCGTTTTTATTGCATATCATTTTATATTGTTTCAAGAGCAAATTGTTACTTTGTATCCGAAATTATAGAGTGAGCTTTTTACATATAAATACGAGTAAGAATAAGGAGTTTGTGTCAAACATGATCGTTCTGTTATTTGTTCGTGAAACCATATCATAAAGAAAAAAGTAAGTTTTTTTTAGAATTCTCTCATCTATATGTGTTATTTATATTTTTTGAACTGATTTTTATGGTTTAGTTATATTCTTTTTGGAAGGTTGATTTTTCACCTATTTAGCGTACTGTACAAACGCTCATATAGAATAGTGAATTAGCTACCTTTTTTCTGTTGTAGATCATGTCAAGTAATGGAAACAAGGGAGAATGTTGGGACGACGAGTGGGTAGAGTCACCACTGGTACATATTAAGGAGCGGAATCTAAGGAAAGAAAGTTCGTCGTCCCAATCCCAGATTATATCCACCAATCAAGAGCAGGAAGAGTGTTGGGATGACGACGCTTTCGTTGAATCACCGCTCAATAAAATAAAAACAGTGGCGCCATTTAGGAATATTATTCGGGCACCTCCCCCAAAAATGTCTAAGAAAAAAAAGAATTCAAACAGGGTGAGCGTGCACGAATAAAATTTCTAAATGGCGACTGAAGAAACGCAATGTATTGTATTACAAAAAAAGTAAAAAATCTTCATACATTCTTCGTTTTATTTATCAAACATTATTTATACAACTTCTTTATAGCTTTAGCTGTACGAATTTAATACAAGTTCGAAATGCGTTTTACATTTTTAATTCTCATTTTTAAATAGTGTACTAACCATTTTACATTATACGATTTGGCACTCTGGTGAATAACAGGTAGATATATGTTATTGCCGTTATGGCCATGACGACTACGATAGATGGCATTCAAAATTAAAATTAGAAGCTGTTTTCATTACTAACAGACCAATAATAGCAGAGATATACGTTAGTACCCTAATGGCAACTTTTTCTGTACATTCTGTATACGATCCCCTACAACATAGACTTTGTTTGCGGGGTCTTTTATCAATTGTTCAGTTTTTTTTATTATTAATTTAACTAACTTGCTTATGTTGTTGTATGCATCTGTTGTCTTAGAATTATTATTATAGGTGTTATACGTTTTGTTAAAAGGTGATAAAATGGATAAAAAAATATTAAGAGTGTTTTGTGGTCAAAAGGTTGTTGTTGAAAAAGATTCGCTCAACACCTATTCAATGTGATGATGAGATGACTCCTTCTTTTTATTAATCAATGGGCAAAAGATACCTTTTTTTATTTAATCAATGGGTAAAAGATACTGGTATATTCTCTTTTATTTATTATCACGATGAAACACCCTCCCGCAAATAGTTTCTTATATACTTAGTGCATTTTTTTAGTATTTGTATGTTAAAAGTTGTACCATGTATGTCTACGTTTTGATCTGAGAAAACATCGTCTTCAATATGGTTCAGTAAATTTTTCAAAATCGATATTAGTAGCTGTTTTCGTTACTAACAGACCAATAATAGCAGAGATATACGTTAGTGCCCTAATGGCATCTTTTTCTGTACATTCTGTATACGATAATATTCTAAAAATCATATTGCCGTTTATTAGACTCCAATCCGACAAATAATAACAGAGATATGGGGGAAACGCCTTTGGGAACTGCGCAGAATATCGAAATGTGTCTTTTTAGGCCTATATGTAACGGAAAACATGCGCAGTATATGGGAAAAGTAGCTTCGCTACCCCAGCTACCCACGGCCGTTTTGGCACTCTGGTGAATAACAAATAGTTGTTTGTGCCGTTTTGGCAATGACGACAATAGACACATATTGGATAATGTAGGTTACGACGACGATAGATGGCAAGGTAACTGTATTACCGACACTTAATGGATAATGTAGGTTTACGACGACGATAGATGGCACGGTAACTGTATTACCGACACCTGTTGGATAGTATAGGTTTACGACTACGACGATAGATGGCAGGACAAGGTAACTGTATTACCGACACCTGTTGGATAGTGTAGAATAGCGACGACGACGATAGATGGCACATACGACATACGTCACATATGACGGAACACACATACGTCACACACGTCACGTATGACAGATGAGACATTTGACGGATGGTCATACGGCACGTACGTCACGTATGACAGATGAGACATTTGACGGATGACACATACGACGGAACGTACGTACGGCACATTGACAAACGGATGACACATACGACGGAACGTACATACGGGCACATAGACACGTAATAAAGAATATGATATCACAGAACATATGGGGGCATACATTTGACAGTTGGCACTCGTGGCGGGGTTGACAGTTGGCACACGTGGCGGGGTTGACAGTTGGCACACGTGGCGGGGTTGACAGTTGGCACACGTGGCGGGGTTGACAGACGACACTTATGACATATGGTACAGAACACATGGCTGTTGACGTATGACATATGGTACAGAACACATGGCTGTTGACACATATGACAGATGACAGTCACGTCATAGGGCGTGGTCACGTGACGTCATGGGGCGTGGTCACATGACGTCACGAAAAGTAGTTCAAGGTCACGTGTGACGTCACAAAAAGTTCCCAGTCTGAAGCGGCCCATTCTCTACTGATAAGTGGTTCTCATATCTTTTTTCTAATATTTCAATTGCTATTGCAAAATTTTCATTTGTGAGCTCCAATGATTCTATTAAATTTAGAGGCTCACCTACTAAATAGAACTTTAAATAAATGAACTTTTGGATAACAGGCAAACTTTGATTATTTTTTATTAAGGTACAAAACAACTGGTAAAACGATGTCCATTTCTGGTAATCATCTGCATAGGTGGGGATAGACAACTGAGGAAGATTTACTCCAACTGTAGGTTCAATGTTTCTAATGATTGTGGAGGTATTATTTTGTGGAAGATTAATTTGAGTGGACGTTAAAGAATGAATTTTCCTAATAATTTTTGCAACATGTAGAGGATGGGCGCATGCGCGTGGGAACTTTTTTCCGAGCGTGGGTGGTAACCTAACATAGCAAACCCCACGAGGATGAGTCAAGGATGAGTCATTTTGGGGATTTGGCCCGGGCCAATTGTCAAAATTTGGCACTGCCATCATTTTTAGGGGGTTTGGCCCGGGCCAATTGCAAAAATTTGGCACATGCCATCATTTATTGAGGGTTTGGCCCGGGCCAATTGCCAAAATTTGGAAGGTCAAAGGTCAATGACCCCAATTGCCAAAATTTGGAATGTCAAAGGTCAATGACCTTTCGTGATCTTGACCTAGGCCAGGGTTAAAGGTCAATAACCTAACATGATCACGCCCTATGACGTAACATTTGTCTATGTGCGTTCCGTCGTGACCACACCCTATGACGTCACATTGTATATGTACCGTACGTACGTTCCGTCGTATTCGTCATCCGTCAAATGTCTCATCTGTCATACGTGACGTACGTGCCGTATGGCCCTCCGTCAAATGTCTCATCTGTCATATGTGACGTGTGTGACGTATATGCGTTCCGTCGTACGTGTCATCCGTCAAATCCTTGCCATCTATCGTCGTCGTCGTCAACCTACACTATCCAACACATGTCGGTAATACAGTTACCTTGTCTTGCCATCTATCGTCGTCGTCGTCAACCTACACTATCCAACACATGTCGGTAATACAGTTACCTTGTCCTGCCATCTATCGTCGTCGTCGTCAACCTACATTATCCAACAGGTGTCGGTAATACAGTTACCTTGCCATCTGTCGTCGTCGTCAACCTACATTATCCAACAGGTGTCGGTAATACAGTTACCTTTACCATCTGTCGTCGTCGTCAACCTACACTATCCAACAGCTGTCGGTAATACAGTCACCTTGTCTTGCCATCTATCGTCGTCGTCATCGCCATAACAGCACTAACATGTATCTATTTAGTATTCACCAGAGTGCCAAAACGGCCGTGGGTAGCTGGGGTAGCGAATCTACTTTTTCCGTATACTGCGCATGTTTTCCGTTACATATAAGCCGAAAAAGACACATTTCGATGTTCTGCGCACGTACTAAAGGCATTTCCCCCATATCTCTGTTATTATTTGTCGGATTGGAGTCTAATAAACGGTAATATGAATCTTAGAATATTATCGTATACAAGATGTACAAAAAAAAGATACCATTAGGGCACTAATGTATATCTCTGCTATTATTGGTCTGTCAGTAACGAAAACAGCTTCTAATTTTAATTTTGAATGCCATCTATCGTCGTCGTCGTCATCGCCATAACGGCACTAACATATATCTATTTGTTATTCACCAGAGTGCCAAATCGTATACAGGATGTACAAAATAAAAGATGCCACTAGGGCACTAACGTATATCTAACGTATGATGTAAAATGGGTAATACACTATTTAAAATGAAAATAAAAAATGTAAAACGTAATTCGAACTTGTATTAAATTCGTACTGCCAAAGCTATAAAGTAATTTGTATGAATAATGATTGATAAATAAAACGAAGAATATATAAAGATTTTTTTTTTACTTTTTTTTTGTAAGAGATTACAATTTGTTTCTTCAGTCGCCATTTAGAAATTTCATTCGTGCACGCTCACCCTGTTTGAATTCTTCCTTTTTCTTCCTAGACATTTTTGGGGGAGGTGTCCGAATGATATTTCTAAACGGCGCCACTGTTTTTATTTTAAGGAGCGGCGATTCAACCCAAGCGTCGTCATCCCAACACTCTTCCCGCTGTTGATTGGTGGTGGACATGATCTGGGGTTGGGACGACGACGAACTTTCTATCCTCAGATTCCGCTCCTTAATATACACCAGTGGTGACTCAACCCACTCTTCGTCCCAACATTCTTCAATATTTTCATTGATTGACATCATCTACAAGAGAAAAAGGTAGCTAATTCACTATTCTATATGAGCGTTTGTACAGTATGCTAAATAGGTGACAAATCACCCGATGCATCTACATTGGTTTCATCTAAAAACTTACTTACTTCGAATATATCAATATTATCGAAACAATTGTCAATTTTTAGAATTTTCAATAACTTTTATTATATTGTGGAATTAACTAGAGACAGCTAATTTCCTTCCTTTTTTCTTTTATGATAGAGTTTCACGAACAAACAACAATCCTTTCAGAACGATCTTGTTTGACACAAACTCCTTATTCTTATTCGTATTTATATGGAAAAAACTCACTCTATAATTTCGGATACAAAGTTACAATTTGCTATTGAGAAAATAGAAATGCAATAAAAAACGAATCATTTGACCTTTTGGATACACCTCCTGTTATAATGTATATTCAAATATTAATAATAATTAACTCGTTTTATACATGATATATTATATAAATAAAAATTCTATAAATTGTAAATAACTGCATTCCTTCATCTATTTTTTATTTTATTTTCAAATGTGTAACCTGTAAGAGAATGCAATTACACTGAATAATTATCTGCATAAATAATTCCCCTTATTGCGTAAGAGTATCTGGCACGTTGATTTTTTATAACTAATTACGTTGATCTCGCTAACTCAAGAAATTGGACATGTTATCGGCTTATCACACAGCAATGTTAGAACAGCTATCATGTACCCTTGGTATCAAACGGATATAGTAGAACTGGATGAAGATGATGAAAACGGGATGATAGATTTGTATGGGGTGTACGAAAAAAATTCTACTTTCAATGCGACGGTGACGACGACAGTAAAATCAACGCTACAACCTGAAACCAGAAGAAGTATTATGTCAACCGAAAGAGGAGGAGGAGGAGGAATTAAAAAGAACCTGTGTGAAATTCGCACTCCGGACTTTATGTTTCTCGCAATGGCTCCACGTTTTCCAAACTATAGAATGTATGTGGGATACGAAAAATATTTATGGAGGTTGGATTTGAATGATATGCATATAACAAAAACTCCAGAATTAATTGTTGATTACCTACCAAAAGAACTGGCATCCTCAGATGTCTCTCGTGTTCCAAAACACCATGGGGGAATTAGTTACATTCAGCAACAATCAATATTATGCAGCTGCATTTCCAAATTTAAATATATACGACTCTTTTAAACTTCCCATACCCCGATATGCCATAATTAATGCTCTATTTCAAACCAATAGCGGACAGATGTATCTGCTGTACAATAACAATTCCTACATTGAGTTCAATGTAGAAGAACATACCCTTAATAGACGACATTTGCATGACGTATTTCCAGGAGTTCCCGAAGGTGTAACGTCTGCATTTCGCTATACGGATGGTCACATTTACTTCTTCTACAAAGACACATATTACAAATACAGTGAATATATTCGTAAAGTTGTTGATGCGAAACCATTTACTTGGAGCCTTTTTGGAGTACCCTGCCCTGAAGATGCGCTGTTGAATCAATTAAAAACTCTGTTACACAAAATTATAAATATATATCAATAAAAAATGTAATACTTAGTTATGAATTTTTTTATTTTTTCATCAACATCCCTAACTTTTTCATTTACCGAAACATACCTTAAGAAATACTTTCTTTAAAAATCATAGCTATTAAATATGTTTATATTAACTTGATGTTTCAAAAGTTATGTCACGTTTTTTTTGAAAATATATATAGCTACCACTGCTGCTGCCGTATGAGAAATGACCAAACTACTTTCATGAAAGCATGTTTCAAACGTTTTCTCGTAGTAACAACTACTTTGTATATTTTGATAATTCCATAGGAGCATCCAACATACTTCCAACATTTTTTTTAAATCTCTAGCATTAATAAAAAACTCAACTATCACTAGAAAATCCTACCTATAGTTATACTATCAGTTCATATTTTTTTTAAAAATAACCATTTAGATTTCATATTCAATTGTCCTCGTTTCATCATCACCTTGTATAATTTCTTTATAATTATATCAACACATCCACAAAGATAAATTGAATATTAATCATCAACTCGTTTCAATACATACAGGGGTTATAAGCAGATTTTTTTTAAAAAAAAGTCAATATAAAATTTCAAAAAGTTTTTATTTTCCTCTGTAAATAACAAATCATATATATATAAATAAAAATTCTATAAAAAATTTAAATAACAGTATACCTTATCCTCTCAAACACCACACCTCTATATAGGGGCCGGCATCCCTGTAGAATATTCTCGTGTGCTGCACTACCCCCGCGTATTGAAACCCCTCTGGGGCGGTACCTCCTCCTCCTCCCCCGAACATTAGATAGGTTGGTTTTTGCTGTAAAAAACGAAAAATATCTCATAAATTTTAAAAATACAACAAAACTTTTATTGAAATGCAGATATAACAAAAGTTTTAAAAAATACAGCAAAATGTAATAATGACAAACGGCGAAACAAAAAAATATGAAGACAAGGTTATGAAACTTTTGAAAAAAGAATATAGTTGATTGAAGTGTAATGAAAACATAATTAACGCTTTTGAAAATGTATTATATAAACACTTACGCGTTGAGTAGACGATAAACGCCCTCTTATCATTTGTGTTATTGCTGACTCTGGAAAAAAAATACAATAACAACTTTTTTTTTTAAATCACGACATCATCCCGCCTAATTATTCATCTTTCCGTATACACATGTGAGCAAGGATGTGGTAGTTTGATTCTTCATCTTATTACAAAAAAATTATCTAAATACCGCTTCCTTGCTCACATATGTATACAGAAAGATGAATAATTAGACGTGATGATGTCGTGACTGTTTAATTATGATTACTCTGATTTCGTTATAAAAAAATATGCAGGTTTTCACAAAATATGTACAGTAAAAAAAATTTCATCTCTTTCCATGGCCTACCCAGGAGGCGGTAAGGATAAGGCTTACCGGAGATGTTTAAGGCCTCGTTAAGATTCCCCGTCAAAAAGACAGGCCTACGGCATCACAAACACTTATTTCGAATTTAATCGAAGCGGTTCTTCAATTCGCCATCGATTAGAATTAAAAAGATCATCTTTTGTGTGTTAGTATTTGGATCTTTTAATCATCTTTTTTTTGTTGTTAGTTCAAATGGCATCACGAACACTTATTTCGAAATTTAATCGATACGGTTCTTTAAATCGCCATATAGGGTTAAAAAGATCATCTTTTTTGTGTGTTAGTGTTTTGGATCTTTTTAACCATCTTTTACATGTTAACACACATACACACACACACTCGCTTCTCAAATTTACAGAAGCCTACGGCATCACGAACACTTATTTCGAAATTTAATCGAAACAGTTCTTTAATTCGCCATCGATTAGGATTAAAAAGATCATCTTTGGTGTGTTAGTAATTGGATCTTTCAATCATCTTTTTCTTGTTAGTTCAAATGTCATCACGAATACTTATTTCGAATTTAATCGAAACGGTTCTTTAATTCGCCATCGATTAGGATTAAAAAAGATCATCTTTTTTTGTGTTAGTATTTGGATCTTTTTAACCATCTTTTACATGTATTTTTTAAAGCTGTTTTCACAGCGGCTACAATAAAAAGTTCCCTCATATTTTTTCACAGCAGGGCAGCAGATGTTGACAAATCATACCTGAAAACTAGATATTATAAATCCAATGTGTACATTCCAAATGCAAGGAAAAAAATATCAGGCGTAAGTTTAAATAATTTCAACTTTTAATTTTTTTTTTCTATTTCTCAAAAAAATTACTCACGATTTATCACTACTTTTCCGTTTTTATGTCCAAAAGGTACCGAAGTGTGGTCAGGAAGAAATTTTCTCTTAGTTGAATTCGGATTATAACGTTTTTGAACAAGTTTCGTAATAACTTGATGATCTCCAGTACGGGTGATTTGTTTGTTTGTTATATAAATAGCATCCGATTTTTCCAATACCATTTCTTTTATTTTTCCAAAATTTAGTATTTGCGAAGCATTGTAGTTTGGTGAAATACCCTTAACCTTACATAAAACTAATTCTTCCCCATTAACTATATATTTATATGCGTAGTTCTTTGGCCCACCACTTACAAACTCTGTAATGTACCCACCACTTAATCCTTAATAATTTGAAAGTTATCCATCTTCATGCAATTAACCCGAAAAAAACTTTGTATTTCGACTCCTAACGATTACAAATCAGACAGAAAAGTAAAAACAGTTTGGTAAAAAAAAATTCAAATTTTTCCAATATCAAATATCTCAAAAAAACTTACCCATAAATTTGCACACACACACTCGAAAGTTAGAAAACTAATGTGTAATGAACCTCACCTCCGTATTTATTTATTCCTTTATAGCGAGATCAACGTAATTAGTTATAAAAAATCAACGTGCCAGATACTCTTACGCAATAAGGGGAATTATTTATGCAGATAATTATTCAGTGTAATTGCATTCTCTTAAAGGTGACACATTTGAAAATAAAATAAAAAATAGATGAAGGAATGCAGTTATTTACAATTTATAGAATTTTTATTTATATAATATATCCTGTATGAAACGAGTTAATTATTATTAATATTTGAATATACATTGTAACAGGAGCTGTATCCAAAAGGTCAAATGATTCGTTTTTTATTGCATTTCTATTTTATCAATAGCAAATTGTAACATTGTATCCGAAATTATAGAGTGAGTTTTTTCAGCTATCCTTCGATAACACAGCTGGCCTCTGATTCCAATCGATGTAAGGAAAGGTGCTTCAATAAATACCACTTTGTGATAAAAATAACGAATATATTTCTTATTATAAAATTGCGAAGGACCGGAGACACAGTGGTTTACACACTGAGCAACAAATAGTTTGTGGTGGTGTTGTAATTATATTTTTGTCCATTAATTATACGATAAAGATGAATGTTACCTTAAATTCCTTCAGAAGAATGCACAAAAACACTGCAATACGTATTAATCACTTTCTATTCACTACAAGTGCTATTATGTGTTTCTGATTGAAATATGGATATATGTACTACAGGATTGGAAGTTTTAACCACCTCGTGGTTTGGAAAAATATATTAACACCCCTTACAGAATAAAACAGAAAACGTGAGGAAAAGGGACTTGTTAATTCATCACTCTAGGAAGGGTACGGTACTTCTCCCCTTGCGTGCGGCATTTTCGCTCGCAAAACGGATGCTTGCATGCGCAGTCGTTAACTGGGGATAAGCCGGCCAGGTTAGAAGGTTCGGAAAGACTTTAAAATAAGTAGCGTGCTTGCATAATCAAAAAGAGGGTTTGAATTACAACACCTCCCATTTGAATGAAATCGTGACGCATCAATTTGAAAATCAGTAGTTATGGAGGGCTCCGTGTCTTGTACAACACTCGAGTATATGAGCAACGTTTGTATCAGGGCACCTTCAAGGCCATCCGCCAAACGAGTCATCTGCGCACGCGCCGGGCCGTCACATATGTCAATCCCGTCGCGCGTGCCAACTGTCGTATGCTCCATCTGTTGTATGTGTCGTATGCTCCATCTGTTGTATGTGTCGTATGCTCCATCTGTTGTATGTGTCGTATGCTCCATCTGTTGTATGTGTCGTATGCTCCATCTGTTGTATGTGTCGTATGCTCCATCTGTTGTATGTGTCGTATGCTCCATCTGTTGTATGTGTCGTATGTGTTATCTGTCAAATGTATCGTATGCCCCATCTGTGATGTACTCCGTGATTTTTCTATGTCAACATGTCTACGTCATATGTACCGTATGCCCCATCTGTGATGTACTCCATTGATTTTTATATGGTAACATGAATATAGTGTGACGTAAGCAACGTTGCCATTAGGGCACTATAACACATCTCTCTGCTATTATTGGTCAGATTGAAGTCGAATAAACGACCCTATGATTGTTAGATTATTATCGTATACACGGTGTACAAAGACGCCATAAGGACACTAGCATCTCTCTGATTGGTCGGATTGAAGTTGAATAAACACCATTGTGAAAAAGAGATAAACCACTACGTTCGATATACAGGGTGTTGTCATAAATATGTTACTACGATGATCAGTATACAAGATGTTAACGATGCTATAAGGGCGCTCCGCTATTGGTTGACATAGAACAAACAGCGTTGATATACAAGATGTTGACGACGTCAAAAGGACACTCTGCTATTATTGGCTGGATTAAAGTCGATCTATCGCCAATACTCTCAACCTACATTGTCCACTAAGTGTCGGTGATACAGTTACCTACCCTACCTCGTCATCAATACTCTCAACCTACATGGTACACCACATATCGTTAATGCAATTACCCTGGTGTCATCTATCTTCTGTGTGACGTACATCAAGTCTGCGTCGTCTGTCATGTGTTTTCTGTCGTACGGGTCGTCATATATGTCGTATGTCAAATGTATCTTATGTCGTATGGTCTGCGTCGTCTGCCATGTGTTTCTTGTTTTCTGTTGTATATGTCTCTGAAGTGCGGTCTTTTATACACGTACATGTCTGTCATTCTGTTGTTAGTCTACACCATCCGTCGTCGTCAACCTACATGGTACATCACATATCGGTAATACAGTTACCTACCCTGCTCAGTCTTCAATATTGTCAATTTTCTATGTTAACATGTATATGGTGTGACGTAAGCAGCGCTTTCGTATAACATCGATTGACTAGGACGTTACATGAAGATAAGAGAAAGGTTATGATACAAATTGAAAACCTACATCTTATACTTTAAAACGGAAATAATAGTCAGTGACTCATTCTTAGCCTGCTGGCGCGCCAAGAGAGGCAAGGGAAGATAGAAGGAAATTCCAGTGGCGGATACAATTTATTTTTAAATAAAATCGTTATTTAGTAATTTTTTAAATTGTTAAAAATACATTTTCATTTTAAATTTTTATTAAGTATGGCGAACAAAATCAGTTTGTATATTTCGTATTTGTTATTTTCTAACATCAAAAATCACAAATTATCAAATACATTTTTTTACCTATCACTCATCTAAGGTTTGATCAGAATTTGACCCAGAATCGTCAGTATCACTATTTTCTGAACCAAGAGTGATAATAAGAGGTTCAACTACACCTTCGATGTAAGTATCCAAATCCCACATTTTCTGTTCTTGTTTTATGACATGTTCTATACACCTCTGCCAGTTATCTGATGTTACGTTATCAATCGCTTCGTTTAACAAAACTTTAACGTCTTTTAATTTAAATGTTGTATTTTTTCTCGCAACTTCACCTTTTATCTGAGCCCATATAAGTTCAATTGGATTGAGCTCACAATGGTATGGTGGTAATCGCAATAGAGTAACCCCATGTTTATGCGCCATTTCATCCACAACATATTTAATATACCGATCTCTATTTACACGTACAATATTAAGTAATTCTACTTTGAGCATATGTTCATCAAACACTATGTTTTTTTATTTTAACCATTCTATTATGTCGGCTTTTCGCCAAGCAGACGTGGGTATTTTTTCTACTCGCTGACTGTGATACGGCGCATTGTCTATTACGATTACCGAACCGGGCTCCACGCGCACCAATACTGACGAAAACCACTTTTCAAAAACTTCAGCGTTCATGTCTTCATGGTAGTCGCCAGTCTTCCTAGATTCGAAAACGTTAAGACCACGATCCAAAAATCCAGAATTACTACCTATGTGGGTAATAATCAGTCGACGACCCTTGCCGTAAGGCGATTTCAAACATATGGAATACCCGTCAAGAAATGCTTGACGTGAACTTGTTACATTTAAGCCCTGCCATACTTTTGAGCGGGCTTGTCCCTCATTTAACCATGTCTCGTCAGTATAATATATTTTTTTTCCGTTAAGCCTATGGTCACGAATTTCTATTAAAAATTTTCTTCGCCACAACACAATCTCAGCCTTTTCGATTAAAAAGCTTTTGCGGTTTCGCTTTAAATACTGGAAGTTTGAATCGCGTAATGTTCGCTTTGAAACTCCAAAGGATATTTTCGGTAAAGAATTATCAGCATTTACTTCAGCCTTAATTTTATTTAGGGTTGGCATTTCGTTTCTAAAAAAAAACTGTGCACTTTCCGGCGAATTACATTTTGTATGTGATCATCTAAAATAACTTTCTTTCTACCTCTTGTTTCGGTTTTTTCCTTTTTTTTGTCCACTTTAAGTGATCTGAAAACTGCCCGAGAACACAATTTCGTTAAATTCCCGCACAATTCTGCTGCGTCCTCCGCACACAAATCAGGATTTCGAGCGCGAATACTGTCATACACAGTTTTTACCAATTTATGTTCACCCACAGTTAAATGTCTTCACTTTTTTGGCAGGCGGACTAAGACTTGTCGAAGCTTCTCCCTGTTCCATTTTACAAATTAATATGTGAAATAATTGTTAAATATAAAGCCAAAACTTTCACCCGCAAGAACGACTATGCAACAAGTCTAGACAACGTAAATGCTGTTCTAACGTCAAAGGATCGTTCAGTGTTGCAACCTCTGCGCAGCCGTCAAAAAATATCAGTCCAAAATTACGTCCAACTACCGCGAACCTCCATTAAAATAGAGGCTAGTTGCAAATGCTCCGTAAACTCTCTTATACGGTGCGCAGTACATTTGACACCGTTGCGCGGTCTGTGCCAACAAACTGTGTCAGCATTTAATACGAGCGGCATTTCGAGAGCTTTCAATAACTTTTTGTTGTAGAATATTACATATTATTTTACGCCGCTCTTAATGTGTTGTTTCTGAACTAGTGGTTGACGTCACTGACTATTATTTCCGATTTATAGTATAGTTTCCATTCAATTCAAAATAAATGGAATCAAATCATTAAAGGTATATCTTTTTGTTGACTACACCCCGTATAATGAATTTATGATGGAAATAGATCGAATGAATAAGGACGCTACATGAAGATAAGAGAAAGGTTATGATGTACATTGAAAACCTGCATCTGAGTGCCGATTCAAATCAAAATAAATGGGATTAAATCATTAGAGGTATATCTTTTTGTTGACTACACTCCGTATAATGAATTTATGATTAAAATAGATCGAATGAATAAGGACGTTACATGAAGATAAGAGAAAGGTTATGATGCACATTGAAAACCTGCATCTTAGTTTCCATTCAAATCAAAATAAATGGAATCAAGTCATTATTGGTATATTTGTTTTAGTAAGCGACATTTCATTGTTATATAATATACTGGTTGATTAAGTATATACAGGATGTCTTAATAAAAATGCAAATCATTTCATTAACAATTTATTATTTAGATACATTATTTACAATGGTAATATAGCATAATCCAGTAGCGTGACAAGGAAAAATCTCAAAGAAATAGCAAATTTTATTAACATTTACAACCTGAAAAAGACAACTGTTCCTCACACGTGAGCTCTTTCGTCGTTGGAGAAGTATCCCTCGTCATCGCTGATGTATTCTTCTCCATCTTCTCTAAGGAACGCTTCCTCTTCTTGCTCTTCTCTAAGGAACGCTTCCTCTTCTTGCTCTTCTATTAATAATAGTTCCCGTATTGAGCAGTCATCACTTTTATGCGCATTGTCACTTATTCCTATTCGTATGGAGCAATCTCCCAACTGATATTCCCTTATACAAAGTCGCATTTCCATTCTTTCACAGATAATGCATTCTTTTATGTAACACATTTTTTTTGTCCTCACACTGTATAAGGAATATTAAGTATGCGTGCTTGTTTTCTTATTCGTTCAAAACTGGAATTAAACATGAAACATTATTTTCACTCAAATCCATCTAATATAAACCGGCTTTATGGTTCTAACAACAAAAATTAACTGACACTCTCTGTTCCAATATATCTTTTGAATAATCTTCATCAATATATATCTTTGTTCCTTTTAATTTATTCGTTCCGTTCAAAGTCTCTACTTTCTTATTCACATCTTTCATCATTATTAGTACTGGTCTATTTTTAATACTGGTTTTGTTTCCTTAATATCTGTTTTAACATCTACTGTGTTATTAACCTTGTTCATTAGATCTTCTAATTTGTTTTCTAGTTGTTCCTCATCCTCTTCGTTGTCTTCTTCTATACCATGTATTATTAAATTCTTCTCTCTAAAATTTTTCTGAATATCTGTCATGTTTCCTTGCAAAAATTCTGTTTTTTCCTTTAGTTTCTTATTTTCCATCCTTGAATCGTAGTTTTCCTTCTTCAATTGTGCTATTTGTTTGCTCATTTCCTCAATTTTATCTTCTATCTTGCATATTCTCACGTTATTGTTGACTCGATTAAAGTAATTTCCATTATTATTGTATTTCCTATTTTTATTAAAATTTTCGTATCTGCCGTAGTTGTTTCCTTGATTATACTGTCGAAATGTCCTTCCCGAATAATTACTGTTGTAAAATCCTCTGTTGTTTCCTCGCCGGGGGTTATTCCTAAAGTCAAAGTTTGACTTCCTGAAGAAATTCTTGTTATCCTTCATATATAAGATAGCACCTCTTGTGTCGTTTCAAAACTTCCCGCTGCCATTATTGTTTTGGTTGCATCCGTTGCGTCATTCATAGTTACTACCTTAATCGTTGCTTCTTTCGTATATTTTTCAGCTAGCCGTTCAGGCATCCCTTCCGATATGTATGCTGCCTGTAATCTTTCCGCCAGTTTCTCTCTATTTCTGTTGCATACTGTGTCACATCCTTTCCATTTTGCCTTACTTTACCAAGCTTCGCTAAGAGAAGGCTTGGATTGTCTCCTCTTATCCCTGTTTTAAGTTTACTCTTGATGTTTGCAATGGAGTTTTCCGTTGTGATTAAGCTTCTAGCTTTTCCTGTTAGTCTCGTTTTTATTAATAGAATAGCATTTTCCTCATTACCAGTCGCGTTTATTTGTAATAAATCTAATGAGTCTAAGAATGACTGTAATTTGTTTGCTTCGCCGTTAAATTCATTCGGTAAAACTTTACTCGCAAAATTAAAAAAATCATTCATACTAGTCGCCATTTTCAATTGTTTGCTTATTGCTTGTAATACATCCGTATCAATTTCTTCAAAAATAGAGGTAGGTATTTTAATAATACAATTCAACACTTGAAATGCCCTAGCAGCCTTATCTCTAATCCTATCTGAATAAATTTTACAACTTTCTTGTTGTACTAAACTTAAGTTTTTCCAATTTTTACCTATTAATTTAGCAAAATTATTATAAAGAACTACTATGCTGTTAATTACTTCTATATGTATATCAGGATTTTTAGGAGTTTCTTTTTTCAAAACCCTTTTCCCTTGTTTAATAACTTCGTCCACAATTATTCGTAACTTATCTTCAAAATCTTCCCACGTTATTGACATTTAAAGATTCGTTCATAAAAATAGAATGTTTAAGTACTTACAATTATATCTTAGACGGTGAGGGTTCCTGTTGTCTGCTTCGCTGCACTTCCTCGGTGGATGTCTCTTTTCAATGCTCTTCTATGAGTTTTCCATACTGACCAAATAATTTTTAGGATGAACGCTACAGTTATAATGTATAGTAAAACCATTACGTGCGTTGCAAAACTGTCTTGCTGTAACATGAATGTATTGTTGACTGTTCCCGTTTCCTTTACTTCTTGCTTGGTTGGTGAACCTCCCATTGCTTCTCTCCTCCAGGGTCCCAAATTCAGAAAAAAAACCATATACTTTCACTTGTCCTTATGTAGTGGCGTTGACCAATATACCATTAACTTTGCCAGATATATTGTACCATAAATTTTATCATAACCATTATACAATTAACATTTACTTCGCAGGATCGCCATGTAGTGGCGAGTACCATTTAACTATCAATTTTACCATTTTCATTATACAATAAACATTTATTCCCATTTTACCATTTACTTCGCAGGATCGCTATGTGGTGGTTACTTAGCAAGTGCCCCTTGTATATACTTCTTTAAACCATAATACCATTAATCTCTAGAGACACTTACCTCGTGAACCATTCTTAGGGGTTGAATAAATAACTTCAATTAAATTCACTGGGATATGTAATTATAAATTAGTATCACAGATGCACAATAACTTACATTTTAAACTATATCAAAATATAATAACAATAATCTATCATGATACGATGTATTCGTATTTATAGGAAGTGTTGATAATTGAACGAAGTCATTGGCACAACCACTGACCTCTCTTCAACATTCATGTGAGTACAATATTTATACAATATACATGTTTGTTATCATAACGTGTTTCTAATTAATAATCGTTCCGAGTTCGACGTTCTCTTGAAATTGGATTTATTCTTAAATGTAAAATGTTATTCTTAATTAACGACCTTTTATCTTTATTGTCTTTTAGAAATCACTAAAAGCAATTGAAATAATTATTTAGTATTCTGAAATTGTATAACAGTGTGGTAACAACGCGTTCTCTCTCATTTAAATATCATTTAACGAAAAAGGTTTGCTGACAAATAGAGAAAAAAAATACTCACTTTATTATTTTCTGACGGGATGTACCTCGATGCACGTTCGTCGTATGAAAAATTCTCTAGAAATAATTATAAGCTAGATAAATACATATAAATACGAAAAATATTGATTGTATTTCAATAGAAAATATTTAAAAATTCAAATAAAAGTAAGAAATGCATGATTTTTAGCTAGGGTTGTTTACAAAGACATATGATCTGATAACGGGTTTCAAGAAATAATTTTAGAAATTAGACGCGTAGATATAATTGAATAAAAATACTATATCAGAAGAGATAACTAGCTAGAGTGGAGATGTCTAAGTGCCGCAGATAATAAGCAACAAGTGGCTATACAACAACAATCGAAAAAGTGAGAAAATAAGAATATAATTAAATATATAAATAGAACAATCAAAATATGTATTATAACAAGAATTTCAAAAAAACTAGGAGTACTTACAATGTGAACTGGTTGATGTACCTTGATGCACGTTCGTCGTATGAAAAATTCTCTGGAAATAATTATAAGCTAGATAAATACACATAAATACGAAAAATATTGAATGTATTTCAACAGAAAATATTTAAAAATTCAAATAAAAGTGAGAAATGCATTTTTTTAGCTAGGGTTGTTAAATGTTTGGAAAGCAAATACTATATTCTAGAATTTGGTACAAAAATGAAGTAATTTTTATAAAAAATTCTCTGGAAATAATAGTATATGACATAGACATAAAACTTACCTAAAAGGGTGTTTTCATATACTTCTCTGATTATATAACTAGTAATTTTTCTCTGAGAGTTCAACTATCACAATATTTGTGGAGCATAATATTTATACTAGTTTTGAAACCCCCCAACTCCCGCTGTTTTTCAATATGATAAGTGTTGTGGGTTGCTCTTTTTCGCGGAGCTTATTTTCAAAATATACTAATTGTGTATGCGTGTGAAGTAAATAGGTAAGATATACATTTTCGCTGTGTAGTATTAAGAAAATAAGCACTCTTGATATAATTTAAACGCCTATCACAAATAAATCTTATACATATTCTTACTCACCCAATTCTTTATTAATCTAGATAAATCTTTAATCTGAAGAATATGAAAAAGTCATTTATTTCAATTGGTTTATTAATGAATCTAGGTATTTAATTTGTTTTTCCCTTATTAAGAATGTTTAGTTGGTACAGTCTTTTCCAGAAAGAGAATTGGTATTGTTATTAACACAAAATTTATGTTTTGAAATGTTGTCTAATTTTACAATGAAAAAGTATACTACAATCTTTTAAAATTGTGTTAAGCCCCTATGATATAAATTAACCAGCCCCACAATTTGAATTCTACATTTTTCCTTTATTACTCTATTTTCACGTTAACATCGGTTATAGCCTATGTCTAGTTTTTACAATTTTAATGCCTTTTATCACTGTTTCAAGGATTTTTATATCATTGTGGTTAGATTTTGTTTTAGAATGCAAATTCATATAATATTCAGTTTTCATTCGAATATGATGCCGCCGACACCACCACCATCGCCTCCAGCAACCCCTCCCCTAAAATTAGTTTTTGTTACGTTCCAGAAGTTTGTTGTCGTTGTGGAAAATACTGGTAAGTAGATGTTATATATTAATGGTTTTCGATTATTTTGCTGTTTTTTATTAATGCTAGAGATTTGAAAAAAAAATTTGGAAGTATGTTGGATGCTCCTATGGAATTATCGAAACATACAAAGTAGTTGTTAGCGTGAGAAAACGTTTGAAACATGCTTTTATGAAAGTAGTTTGGTCATATCCCATACGACAGCAGTGGTAACTACAAGAAAGTCCTCGTATATTATATGCTCTACGTAAAACGTGAGATAACTTTCAAAACATCATGTTAATATAAACATATTTGAAAGCTATGATTTTTAAAGGAAATATTTTTGCTTCCTTTACTAAATTTGTTATGTCCCCCTCTCCGTATATTCCTCGCACGTTCCATGTTCCTATATTTATAACTTCATTTTCTTTTTTAATTATCTATTTTTCGTGGTTCTTTTCTTTACCTCTTTTCCTGTAATCCTGTACCTTGTTCATTGCTTGAGTCGATGCCGGAATCGTATTGTCACGTGTGTCCACTAGTTTTTTTGGTTGATCTGTAACTGTTTTTGTTCATCATTCCATTTCCATACTATACCACTATACCTTTAAAAACAAAAATATCCAAAATCAATCTTACATTTGTTGGTGTGAATCTAGCTTGTGTTTGTCAAGTTCAAAGTGACAGTGGCAAAAATAACAATTGCCAAAAATTTGCCGTTACAAAGGTAAGTATTTTTCAATTTATTTATTATTTATTTCTAAGAATCTAAATTGAAGTAAGTGAACCTTTAAAATGACATAATCTGGTAGAATTTCTTATAGTTGTATTGCAAAAAATTGTAATACATATTTTTTCACACTTTTTCGAATTTCCATCTGACATCAATCGAAGGGAACAGTTGTACTAAATTTTAGAACTGCCTCTACCATCCAAAGATCAATGATTGTTTGAAGATCATTTTGATGATGAAGCATTTACAAGTTCATTACGCCAAAAATTTGCGTTACCTTCGCAACCCTTATTACATCATATACCACCAAAAGTAGACGAACACAGCAGTAATACCCAATCTTTTGGAAGTACAGTATTGCCTGTAAAAATAAAGCTTATATTTTGTAACAGTAATGATAATCAAGAAACTCAATTGGAACATTTACCTAAAAATCAATCTTCGGAATCTTGTATTTTAAGTAAAATAAATGAGACTAGAGTCAGGAATGTATCTCCCAAGAAGAAGAAAATGTATTACAGCAATAAAGATCAGAGAAATAGAATTTGGGAATTGAAAAAACAATTATCCGTAATAATAACAAAATTAAAAGAGCAGTTAAATTATCTGAATCAAAGTTATTTCAAAATTTTAATTCAAAATTAGATCTAGCATGAATGGACTTTTCAAAAATTATTTCTACGAAGCAAGGTCTGAAAAGATAGAAAAAATTATTAATAAAGTTATAAATTGGTTGGCTATCAAAGACAGCAAGGTTGAAATCTGATTAAATAACTTACTTTTCTCTGATTGTTACGAAAATCGACGAAGGTTCTCAACTGATGATAGATGATTTGATGATACCTGAAAGGTAGCTTATTTCTACGAAGCAAGGTCTGAAAAGATAGAAAAAAATATTATTAAAGTTATAAATTGGTTGGCTATCAAAGACAGCAAGGTTGAACTCTGATTAAATAACTTACTTTGGGCTGCTGGTAGAATGTAGGTTCGTTGATTATGATTCTGGTTTCCTAAAAACACATTTTAATTCACTTAATTGTAAGTTAAACTTGCTTTCAAATAAATACAACAAATTAAAAATTCAAACGATTTTTTTACATCTATTATTTGACGAATAAATAAAATACAGGGTGCTAGGTAGCGTTAAGTTGTGGATAAAAATTAATAACCATATACATGTTGTTTGTTGCTGTTGTTGTTAGGCTAGTAGTAAATTACTTAAAGGGAGATTAAAGTCAGCCTTAATTTTAAATGCCTCAACCTGTATGTATTTCAACTCTAAATTTGATGCTGTTTTTTGGACAACAGATTTTGGAAGGTTAAATTTTGAAGCAATGGTTTGTTGTATTGACATTAAGGATTTGACCATTTCTTTTAAATCTATTATTACTAACAAAAAAAACTTACTTTTGGAGCAGAATTACTTCACAAAAAAAACACACACAATGTTGTTGTATCAACTGAATGATATTATTATGAAGTTAGATTAGAGTTTACCTTCTTAAATACACATTGAGAACCACCCACCCTCCTCTGATAACGCTGCATTGAATATCACCTTCAACTTTTTTCACATGAACGTGTTATCGCTTAAATCCTCCTGTTTTTTCCAAAATTATCTGAAGGTGTATTGTCCAAAGGAAATTGATTAACTTCATTAAATTTTTCAGGAAGATTGTTATCAACATCAACAACAACTACATACATACATATTGATTCAAATGAAAAAATATGTTATGGTTACATCCCCGGTATATAAGAAATATATACCTTTTTACCCCTTTTTTTGGACAGTCCCGAACTTTCCCTCTGGAGTTCATTAAATTTTTCCTCGGGCATCTTCTGGTGTTTTCTGTATTCCTCTTCATCATCTAAGGCTGGTTCGTTTAATTAGCCTTCTGAGGCTTCAAACTGATTTCTTCTTAAAATCCATTGTCTCACCCTAAATCGAAGTGGCTTGTTTTTCTCTCATGTCATGATTCAGTTATCGTCGAAACGAAGAAAAGAGATCTGCAACATAATTTATTGGCATGGAAAGAGTCGCTAAAAATTCGGAATATAAATATAGAAAAAAGTAAAGTAATGGTGATAGTAAAAGAAGATGAAAGCTTAAATCTACAAATAGAAGGAACTGAAATAGATCAAGTTGATAGTTTCAGATATTTAGGAATACAGATACAAAGTAGCGGAAAACAAGAAACAGAAATAAACGAAAGGATAAGTGCAGCAGTAAAAGTATACTATATCCATTGCAGACTTATAAGACACTTACATCTGTTAAAGACCATTTTCGACCCAGATTGCGGGGAGAAGGAATCCTCTCACCACTTTCTCGGCACGTGTGAGGTATACACACAACATAGAAATGAAATCATTGGTGTGGATAGAATTAAAGAAGAAGACCTACATTCCCTTTCTCTGAAAGATGTCACAGCCTTTATACGTAGGGCGAGGCGTTTTGAATGGAGACCGAACGAGTGAAGTAATGGAGGGAGAAACTGGGGACACCCTGTATATTGGACGTCGTAGAGGCTATTGTTTTTGTTAGTGCCCCTATGGCATCTTTGTACATCCTATAAAATGCTCTACCTATAACAATGGCGCTTGTTCTACTTCAATCCGACCAATAATAGCAGAGATACATTGTAGCGCCCTTATGGCATCTTTGTACATCCTGTATAACGATCGAACCTGTCTGCGTCCAATGACATCCTATATAATGATCGTCTTATTGACCTAATGCTGATTTGGTACATCCTGTTTTGTTCGATGAAAATCCAAGCAGAGTGCCCTTATGGCATTGTCCACGCCCCGTATATTGATTGTAGTAACGTTGTCACCTCCGTCGACCTTCAGCTGACATTTACTCATCCTATTATCTCTTGGGGAACATCAAAAGAGATAAGAACGCTGATAACAAAAACAAAAATCATAAGCACTTATGTAACCATTGCGCATGTCCAAAATAATGCTATTTTTCTCTCTACCCATCCAACTGATGCGTCGCTTGCCCAAAATAATACCATAACGACTATGCATTAAACATATTTTATGACTACACCCTGTATATAAGACATATATACCTTTTTCACAAATTTATAACACCCTTATTGCATCTTTTTTCGGTACATCCCGTATATAAAAAAGCTCTATCACAATGACGATTGATGTTGACCAATAATAACAGAGATAAAAATGGCCGACTGGATAAAAAATGGTTGACACCTCTATAGAAATCTACAAGGATAAGAAATGGCTGACCCCTCACAAGGATAAAAAATGGCCGACTGGATAAAAAATGACCAACTGGATAAAAAATGGCCATCTAGCGATAGAAATCTACAATTACAGGATGAAAAATGGCCGACTGGATAAAAAATGGCCGCTGTGATGTCACAGCCCCCTCCTAAAACGTGGGTCTAGTGCCCCATTCACTACTGGCTCCACTTTTTCCAAACTGTAGAATGTATGTGGGACAGGAAAAATATTTATGGAGGTTGGGTTTAAACTATATGCGTATACCAAAAACCCCAGAATTAATTGTTGATTACCTACCACAAGAACTGACATTCTCAAATGTCTCTCACGTGTTCCAAAACACCGTGGGGGATTTAGTTACGTTCAGCAACAATCAATATTATGCAGCTATATTTTCAAATTTAAATATACACGACTCTTTTACGCTTCTCATACCCCGATATGCCGTAATTAATACCCTATTTCAAACCAATAGCGGACATAATTATCTGCTGTACAATAACAATTCCTACATTGTATTTAATGCAGAAGGACATACCCTTAATAGAGGACATTTGCATGACGTCTTTCCAGGAGTTCCCGAAGGTGTAACGTCTGCAATTTGTTATACGGATGGTCACATTTACTTTTTCTACAAAGACACATATTACAAATACAGTGAATATATCCGTAAAGTTGTTGATGCGAAACCATTTACTTGGAGTCTATTTGGGGTACCCTACCCTGAAGATGCGCTATTGAATCAATTAAAAACGCTGTTACACAAAATTATAAATATATATCAATAAAAATGTAATACTTAATTATGAATCTTATTTTTCGTCAACATACCCAACTTTTCATTTACGGAAACATACCTTCACACGGAGGTCTAAGTATCAAAACATTTGTCACAACTTAAAAGACAAGTAATTGTTTTGTTTTCCTAATTTTGACATGACACAAAACTGACGTGGATTTCATAACGTCCAACTTTTCATTTACGGAAACATACCTTCAGAAATACTTTCCTTTAAATAAAAATACACTCTCCATGTTTTCTTTTTTTTTTAAATCACAGATTTTGAATAGGTTTATATTAACTTGACATTTCTAAAGTTATCCCACGTTTTTGAAAAGACACATGACAATATGACATAAATTTGAAGTTTACTACACTTTCCAGTTAAAATTAGAAAAAAATCCTGTATGTCATGAAATAGTATTTTGTGTAACCATTTGCGGGAACTCGCTCGCCAAATCAAAAACACCCTCTCGTTACACAAAATGTTGTTTTGATTTTACTAACGATAGAGGGAGGTGGAGCATATAAGGTACGGGGTTTTCCCATAGTTACCACTGCTGCCGTATGAGAAATGGTCAAACTACTTTCATAAAAACTTGTTTGAAACATTTTCTCGTGCTAACAACTACTTTGTATATTTCGATAATTTCATAGGAGCGTCGAACATACTTCCAACTATTTTTTCAGAGGTTTTTTCAAATCTCTAGCATTAATAAAAACAGCAAAATAATCGAAAACTATTAACATATAACATCTACTCACCAGTATTTTCGCTCTCACTAGTTTCCCACAACAATCTTCTGGAACGTAACAGAACTAATTTTAGTTCTTATACCCGTAAGGGATTTTAATCACTACCGAGTATGTCAACCGAATTGTATTATCGCACATTATAATAATTATAGATTGCGGGGGGAAACCTTCGCAATGACTCTACGGGAGAGTGGTGGAGTTAAAAAAGAGGAATAAATCTGGGGTGGAGGTGGAGGCGGTGGTGAAGACGGAGGTGTTGGTGGCGGTGTTGGTGGTACCATATTCAAGTGAAAACTGGAATAATATATGAATTTACATTCTAAAACAAAATCTAACCGCAATGATATGAAAATCCTTGAAACAACGTAGTGATAAACGCAATAAAATTGCAAACATTTATAGGCTTTAACCGATTTATACGAGAAAATAGAGTAAAAAAAAGAAAATATGTTGGCATTTGCAAGTAGAATTTAAATTGGGGTTATAGTTAATTTATATCATAAGGGCTTAGCACAATTTCAAAAGATTGCAGTGTACTTTTTCATCGTAATTTTAGACAACATTTCAAAACAAATCCTCTCTCCTTAAAGCTTTGTTTGTTTGTTTTTCTGGTGAATCTATTAAAAAGCCAGGGGACGACGAACTTTTAACATTGAATTATTTTAAAACCAAAATGCTGATATCTTGAACCAACTGTACCTTATACGGATGATACTTTTCACTTTTTAATATATTTCCTACAGAACGTCGACTGATACCATGGTTTAGTGCCAAATTTGTGGTGGAAGGTTGAGGTGATTCTTCTAAATCGATTGCAATATTTTGTTTAACAGTTTCGTTCATTGCAGTCCGCGGTCTTCCAGGTTTTAGCAAATTGTTAACCATCCCAGTTGTATTAAAACGTTGTAATGTTTTAGTTACTGTTGGGCATGATATAGGATTTCTCTCCGGATGCATATTATTAAAAATATGACACACACTTCTTCATAAGCTCTAACACAATCACCATAACCGATGATCATTAAAATTTCAACACGCTCTTTTTCACTTAATTGAACCATTCTAAATTGTAAAATTTATTTCCGTCAATTAGAATTTCACACTTGGAGAACAAAAGACGTACTAAACAGTACTCGTTTATTTATTACTATGCATACAAACAACATCAACTAGTTTATCTAAATAGTTTTTTGCTCTAATGCAAAAAACTCAAAGGAGGTTGATTTAAAGTGCTATATTCCTAGTCTTTACAAATTTTTTTACACTAAACTCATGAATGAATTCAAAATAACGAGCTCTTTCAAAATCTGTAAAAATATATAGGGTGTCCCATTTAAATTAAAGAAGTTGATGGCATTTCTGGTTGAACCGGAAGTATATTAACAAAAAATCTACATCAGATACATTTTGTTCCATTGCACTTACCTGCAAATTTTCACAAATATCGTTCTTTTCGTTTAAAAGATATTTACTTGGTTCTATACTTTATCCCAACCCCGTTTTTCATCAATAGAAAAAAAAATTTAAGTGTTTTATTAACAATACATAAAAAATAATTAAAATTAGTGAATTCTTCTTCAATCAACTCACATAACTTGGGAACAGGAAATGGAACACAATACTTTCAATCAATAAATTCATTACAACTTCTAAATCGCATACAATTTTAGATTTATAGAGATATGCATATTCTCGTGCAATTGATAATAAGCTTTCGCTGCAATCACACAGAGCTTGCAACAACTCAAATTTAGTCAAATTTTGATTAGTTTGAGAGAAATTTCTAATGATTTCCACCAAATTTCCATAGTATTCACCAAAATTTATAGATTCTTAATAAGTGAGACGGGGGGAAATGAAGCAACGGTCGACTTGTAGAATTTGATGAACATCTTCTTTCCTCAAAGGGATACTGATATCATGTTTCGTCATCTCCAACCATTGAACATGATCAAACATTACTTATTGAATGGCGCAGTAGTCTCCACAGGATAACACCGCTTCTTCTCATTCGTGGAATGATGCACTTATGAATGAATTATTAGTCAAAATGTCGATAAATGTGGTCCATTCGTATGAGCTGATGGAGATTTTCGTAGGTTTATCGACGTATGATAGAGTGATAGCACTACTAAACGTTCTTGCTCGACTCAAACCACATCCAATTCGAAAATCTATATTTGTACAATACTCGGTATACAATAAGTAGTGGTTTTCCTGTTTGGCTGTCATTTCGTACACTTGTAAATTATGATCCAATTGAGCGTCGTAATGATAACCACTGTCTTGAGAACTCATATTGGCAACTGAGAATCTAACCTACAACTCTCCTCAATTTATACTCACTCAAATGTCCTACTACAAAACAATGTATTCATGCGTAGTGAAGCGAAAGTAGTTGTTACACGACAACATCCACGTTTTCTATCCTACTGTTGCGTTATTGTCTAAACCCAACCATTTAAAAAACATCTTGTTGTTGCCTTTTATTTTAAGCACTTTTTTCGCCAAATAAATGTGTGGATTTGATGTTTTCTGCAGCTCTTCTTCGTAAAAGCCCCCACTGATCGGGATACCTTGCAAGTCTTCGAGCAAATACGTGGGGGGATTGGTTATTTCAACTTTAATGATTTTGAGTAGTTCAGTCGTCCAATTGGGTGTGTTTCCCTTTTCAAAGACATGTTTTGACTTGCTTATACGTACAATATCACCAACTTTGAATTTTCGATGTGCGGTGGCAATCTTTAGTTGACTATATGTTTTATTTAAAATATCTTTTTCTATTGATTTGAGAAGGTTTATATTTGGTCGTTGAATGTTTTTCGTTATTGTAATCCTCCAATTTTAGGTAAAATGTCTATCCATTTATATGTACCATCCAAACTGAAATGTTTGTACAGTTTTGATTTCAGCGTTCTTATTACCCGTTCAGCGATTGTAGAATTTCGTGCTAAATACAGTATAATGATTAATCCCATGTTTGTTCATTAGTTGTTGAAACTTGTTGTAAAATTCCTTTCCTTGGTCTGATTGGAGATTTTTAGAAACTCGTTTTGTGTGAGCGAGAATGTCTGAGAATGCACGAGTTAACTCTTCACCGGTTTTTGTCTTTACTGGACGTGTCCACAAAAACTTTGAAAAGCAATCGATGACGACTAGTATCATTTTGTGATTTTTATTTTGATTAGCGTAAGGCCGCATTGCAGCCAAATCCATTTGCCATAAATCATCTATGCCTTTGACACTTGTACGTCTGCGTGGCTAATTTTTACGTTTTGGTTCATGGAGTTCGTTAACAAGCTGGATTTTTCGATGGACGATGACATGTTTCGTAAGCGCGTGCACGTTCTAAACTGATGATCTATCTCCATTACTCGTGATAGTATTCTTCAAATCTGTTTTCTTTTTTTGTTCAATTTCATGAATAATAGTCGTCATACATTGCTTTTGTTAGGTAAGACTTATTCCTACAATTTGAAATACAGAAGATTAAAAGTGGTAAAAAACTTTTAACGTTTAATACAAGAAAGATTAAGATTAAAAAAAGTCTCTTATCAACCATGACTAACAGTATTTTAACAGGGTATCAGATATAGACAAAAAAGCACTAGATAGTAACCGTAATAATTTGCAAAAATTGAGTCGCCGAGTATGCTTTCCTTTTTTGATTTTAAAGGACGTCAGGTGATCTATACATACTGAACCATTACAATAACTGTACTGAAAACCTTGTTTTTGAAATACATTTTCTGAAACTGAATTTATGTGATTTTAGAAAAATCTAATAATTTAGACGCGTAACCCCGCCGACGATGTATTGGTAATGTGTAAATTAAATTCAGCAATCTAGGCATACTGTAACCTGCCATAGGATCATAGTTTAACTTAGAGCATAGAATAGACGCGTCAGGTGTTACTGCTTCGTAGTATATGAAACAGGATTTTTCTCGTTCTGAACACCACTGGTGAATAAATATAAAGATCATTAGGTCACTTATACCAATGTTTTTAATCTTTTCTACAGCCTTGTCTCTGTAATATATTTTGATATTCATTTTAAAAGATCTGTTAATGATAACTAGTGAACCAAGGGACCTGTAGACAGACACTCAATAATATATTCATCGTTGTCTAATTCATCGGACCATTCACCAAGCAAAGAACCTGTTTGAACTCTATTAGTGCCATCGTCAATGTACATGATGCAATATTCGTCCAAATCAGCGACATTTTCACCCAATTTGTCTAATTGGTCGTAAAGCCTTAATCGAGCATGCGTGGTGGTAAAGCAGGTTTTGAAAATATTTGTAGACCTGATTTTTTTACAAATACATCCTTGTATTTGTAAGTAACTTGCACCATATTGTCTGTGATGAAAATACAATTAGTAATTTCAATTTTGTCGTGAAGGAGAATGTTGTACCAGCTTTTGAGATCTGTAGTATAAAGATTATTGCTGAGTACCACCCTCTCCCCAAATTTGCGCCATAAAGAATATAAACAGATCTTAGCGATAGCCCTTTTACCAGGGTTGCAGGAACGTTGATCGTTGCATGGGGTTTGTTATGCAAACGATATGACAATAAAAAGTTATTAATACATAATCACTTGGATGCATTATTCAATTTAGAGAAAATTGTTAAAGCTTCATCTTTTAAAATAAGAAATATGTCAAATACAGTCTCCAAACACTTGAGGGCTCTTAATAGTCTTGAACTACCAAAGAGTCAGTGTGATATTTCACTTTTACATTTAATGGCCAAAAGTTTGGACGATGCGTCTGTCAGTAAATGGGAGGAATTCAAGTCCAAAAAGGATTTGCCTTCTCTTGAGGATAGTATGAATTTTTAAGAAGTAGAGCAGACTTGCTAGAGCGGTTAGAATTAAAAAAAACTTGAGCAGGGTCAAAAATCGGGAAAAACTAGGGGCTTATTTTCTGCCGATTCTGGGAATAATTCACAACAAAACAAAACATTTTCCCAAAATTTTAAGTGTGCCATATGCAGTGGTGAACGTAGAGTTTTTCTGTGTGACAAATTTAAAGCAATGTCCGTGTTAAATAGCACTGAACAAGCTAAAAGGTTAAAATTATGTTTAAATTGCCTCCGAAGTGGTCACAAAGATAACCAATGCAGATTGTATGCTTCATGTAAAACATGTCAAGGTAAACACAGTACTCTTCTGCATATAGAAAATAAAAATCAAGCTGATCAAAACATAAATGAAGAAAATGTTTCTTTAACCACTAAATCAGAATATTAACAAATTTTGTTATCTACAGCAATAGTAGATGTTTTACACAGTAATGGTTTTTATGTACCAGTTCGAGCTATTTTAGATTCAGGTTCTATGTCTTCTTTTGTAACTGAGTGTCTTCTTTCAAAACTACATTTTTCAAAGCAATCAGTCCATTTTGCTGTTTCCAGTTTAAATAGTACCGTCTCTAATGTTAACTCTAAATGTTGTTTGAAGTTAAAATCTCAACACAACAATTTCATAACTGATTTGTCTTGTTTTATACTACCAGAGATAACCGGAAACTTGCCTACATTTTCCATTGATAAACAAAGTTTATTAATACCTAAAGATCTAATATTGGCCGATAAAAATTTCCATAAGCCCGGGCCAGTGAAGATGTTGATAGGTGCTGACATATTTTGGAATGTTTTATGTCCAAAACAATTAAAGTTAACTGAGAATGGTCCTGTTTTACAGGAAACTCAGCTTGGGTGGTTGGTTTCAGGTAAAGTACAAGGCATTCAAATTTTTAATAATACAGTTTGTAATTTTGTTAAAAATGAATCTGATTCATCTGTCCAGGATAAGTTATCGAAATTTTTTGAAATAGAAAGTATTAAAACTGCCAGTCCTTGGTCCAAAGAGGAAACTGACTGTGAATCTCATTTTAAAGATACAACCACAAGAACCCAAGAAGGCCGTTTTGTTGTATCGATTCCGTTAAAACAAAGTCCGGAAATGTTAGGTGAATCTATAGATCTAGCCAAAAAGAGATTCAAATCATTAGAGCAAAAATTTTCAAAACATTATCAATTTTCCAGAATGTATAAAGAATTTATCTTGGAATATGAAAATATCAGCCAGTAGAAGGGGCTGATGTATACATCTTTTAGTTACAAGAAAAGTTACTAAAAAAGTTACTAGATTTGCCCCGCCCCTCCCCCTCCCCTCCCCACCGTCTCCCCAGGGCGCCAGGTGTTCTAAAAATAGCCCTTCCAAGAAATACAGATGACGTCACTAGCGCGGCTGGCAGGTGGAGAGTTTTAAGGTTGTTCGTAGTGTACAGAAATCTTGCATTTATTATCGTTCGAAAAAATAAAAGTGTAAAATAAAATAGTATATATTACAGTCATAAAATAAAAAAGGTGTAAAAGTAGATTCTTCGATAATTTTCAAGTACAGACCTATCTATATATATATATAAAATTCAAATATGAAATAAATAAGTTAAATTTATCAGCTATATTGTACAGTTGTTTATTTTCAAGAAACCGCAGAGATGTTCCGGTTTTATATGATAGCGCGAAATCGTCGTCGTTACGGTGATAAACATTTATTTCGATTAATTTCAGTTCTGTATAGCCCCGGGGTTTAGTAAACATCATAGAGTATTATAATAATATTTAAAAAATCTGTGAAAAGTGCACATATTTTATAAAAATGGTGGAAAAATGTATAATTGTGTCGAACTGTGTCATTTTGTTTTTGTGAGCAAAACATAGGAGCATAGAACACAGGTAAGTTGTTTTTTCATTTAAAATCAGTGGAAAATATGCTTGACGCGTAGATATTGTGTATTTATTATTAAATAAAAGTCATTTTTATATACTGACCGTTGAAACTAGGGGGTGTAAGTGGTATATAAGTAGTATTTTTACGATGAAAAATATAACAGAAAACATGGTAACTTCGACGCACATATCACAGCGCATGTGTCGTTTTCAGTGTATGGCGGGACATTCAGACAGATGTCAACATCACTTCTTCTTCTTTTTTATCACAAGCACGTGTGCATGCTTTTTTTCTTGACGTCACGACGAACATATTTGTGTAAAAGGAGTAAATACAAAGCCAACTGAGAAAAGTCGGCTTTCTTTTTTCATAGTTTTTGTTATTTTTACTAAACAATGCTCAAAAAAACCGTGTCACTGGAATTGTTGTGTGGAAGTCAAAAAAAGAGACAGATTTTATTCTTGGTACCTAAATTTCTATGGATTAAAAATGGTGAGTACAAATATTAGCTTTAAATAGCATTGTAACAGAATATTTTTACAGTCTACGTCGTTTTTTTCCACAACAAGTCAATGTTAGGTATTATTTTAGTCGTTAGCATTTTGTTAAAAAAGTCAATATTGATAAAGTAGTATATTTCGAAATAAATATTAAGATCGTTTCCACATCACCTTAAAGTCTTTCAGACTTATGAGGTAGACCTTTCAATGCGTTGTGTTTTAATATTTAAAGTGGTAAAACACTTCGCCCATAGCCCTATGAAAACCACTACCAATTAAAACGTAGATAAATATTCTAGAAAATTTGCCTCTTTTGTATTTTTAAAGGGTTTCCAACGAACACTAGTCTCTAAATTAATAAAGACGGTTCATAGCTGGTCACTCTTTTAATGGGTCTTTTGTATTGCCTCTTTTGTATTTTTAAAGGGTTTCCAACAGCACGAACACTAGTCTCTAAATTAATAAAGACGGTTCATAGCTGGTCACTCTTTTAATGGGTCTTTTGTATTGCCTCTTTTTTAATAATAATGGGTCTTTTGTATTGTCTCTTTTTTAATAATAATGGGTCTTTTGTATTGCCTCTTTTTTAATAATAATGGGCCTTTTGTATTGCCTCTTTTTTAATAATAATAATGGTTCTTTTAAATATTGTTGTGTTTGAATAAATATCTACGTTCATAATTAGCTTTGATAATTAGCCATAAAAACGGCTGATTTTTTATAGCTGTGAAAACAGCTGATGTGTTTTCTGTTCAAATATTTAACATTATCACGATGATAAGAAATTAAAATACATTTTTATGCAACATAACAAGTATCAATTTAATAAAGAAAATTAATACCCCCACGGTAAAGTATCGATAATATCAGAGTCATTATTAACAATACGTCGTTTTTTATAATCCATACGAAAAGTTTTAGAAACTCTTTTTCTGGTCTCTATATCTTTTGTTTGTGTATTTCGTGTAATTTGATCGTAATTAAGAGTGACTTTATCTGAACAATCCTCAATTATACTGTTCATAGTTGCACTATTAAGTAGTTGACTATTTTCGTAATTTAATGTAAAACCTTTAATTTTAGTTACTTCTTTGCCATTGAATGTCTTGAAATAGTAACTTTTTGGTCCGGTAGATAACCAATGTGTGATGTAATCACCGGGTAATTCGTCGGACCAATCACCCAACATCTCGCCTGTGGGTACGGTATTTTGACTATCGTCTATATAAACAATAGAGTCAGTATCGTAATAAACTACAGCCTCACCTAATTTATCTAACATTTCGTACAACCTGAGACGTGCGTTGGATGTAGTGAATGTCGCTATAAAAATATTGGTAGATTTCGGATCTTCGTAAAACTGATCTTTGTATTTATAGGTGACTTGAACAATGTCATCGTTAATAAAAACACAATTAGATATATTTATTTTATCGTCCAATAATATGTCATACCAATCTTTGGTATCTGTGATATATTTAGACACACTCATGTTAGTTCTTTGACCGAATTTACCCCAGCAGCTATTTAAAACTATTTTGGCAATAGCCCTCTTACCGGGGTTGGACTTAATGTTGTTAATATCCAGTTCGATGCCCATTGTTTCTTTGATGGCTTTGGCATATGCTTCGTTTGATTCATAGCTATGCGGGCTCGTTTCTAACTTGATTTTCATAAAATCCCTTACATATCCTTTAAACAACTCATTCGTTTTTTGTTCAAAGTGCCACACTTCGGATATATTGATAATTTTGTATCCTTTTTCTATTGCTTTATTTATTTCCAAAGTGGTCCAAGTACCTGTAAACATACGTTCTGAGTCTGTATGAGTACATACCGACGTATTGTTTTCCATGCAGGTACGACAGAGGGCAAATGTTAATTTTGTAGTTTTCACCGGTAATACAGGGTGATACAACTCACGAGGAGGTAAAACAGTGCATTTTATCAACCCGAACCATGTAGGATCATATGTTTCGGGTTTAAATATTTTTACGGGAAATCCTACTGGATAGAAATCCATATAATTAACGGTTGGATACAGGGAAACCACATCAATGTACCTGAGTTTTTTACCTGTTACCTTTAATTTTGCAGCATTGGTTCGGCCTCCAAAGAATGAATCTCTAGGCTTTAAAGACTCATCAAATTCTACAGGTTTAGCTTTTTTAAATTCAGCAGATTTGAGCCAATCACATTCCCACATTTCAACTAAATTGTAGCCAGCATCTATAATTTGTTGACTTCTACGTCTTGTTTTTTCATAAAGGTCTTCCATGGTTTCGTTATTAACTTTATTAATAGTTGTGGGATTGTAACATTTAGGGCACCCGTGCCAGTAGCAGCCGGAAAATTGGAAAACTGTCGGCTTTTCTGTCGCCTCAAGAAATCCATCCACGGGTTTTCCGCAGATAACTACTTCACCACCATTTAAAGCGTGACGTACGTTAGGGTACTGGTTTAACCACGTAATAGAGATCTGGCTAAACTGTTCTTTTCTTTCATCCTCTACACTAGCTATTGTTTTAGGTACCAAGTATTTAGAACGGAAAATACCCATACATAAACTGGCTACTGTTAGGTATTGAAACGGATCAATGTTGGCTATTTCCAAAAAATCTTTCCTAAATGTCAAACAACCTCTTCTTAAAATATCAACGTCGGAATCGCAATAGGCCTGTATTTCTTTCTGCATGTCAAAGATATCATTTTTATGTTCTTTGTACCATTCTAAAAACTCATTTCTTTGTTTAACTTTCATAGTGCTAACCCCATAATATTCAACATCTGGTAGGGGGCCTACGTAATTTTGGTTCTCCACTGTATTAAAATAATGTGGAAAATAACCTTTTTTTAATTCTTTTAATTCGAATGTTGTTGGAAATGCTGCTAGAGGACCAGCCACAAAGTTTGAACTATCGATTATTTTCAACTTTATGTGAGGAACTTCTAACAACATTAATTTAGAACCGTTGTAAATAGTGAAAGGTTTTATTGTGTTCTCCACACAATATTTCAAAATAAAATATGAATCGTAACCTTTTGCATTGTGAGCAACCGCTGTATATCCTCGATGTTTTTCGGATATAAGCCACTGACAAAATTCGTCATTATTTGTAAAAGTATATTTGATACCATCAAAGTCGTGGGCTATTACTAAATTAGGTATATGTATACCGGTATCTTGCATAGCTTCGTAGTCGAAGAAAATATACTTTTCGTTGTAGGTACACCTCTGTATTTTATCTTCTGACATACCATTACAAGTACAAGGTTCTGTGCAAATAGGTGAAGTTTTTTTATATTTATTATATTTACAACCCTTATTCATTCCAATGCTACGACCGTTGCATTCACAGGGCACGTTACATATACCTCCTTTGGCAGGTTTCTTAGTCATGTAGCATTGATGATTAGTCTCTACAAAATCGTCGCAGTTTCTACAGTATGAAAAACCACACTTGTGAAATTTTTCACGACTAAGAAACTTGTTGCACCCTGTACACCTGTATACCTTTTTACAAACTTCTTCGTGATTAGACAGACACTCGCGATTATAGCAATACCTGTTACAGTTTTCACAAAAGATTTTGTTTTTACTATCGATGCCATGCTGTTGCATATTACACAAGTTACATTTCGGTAATTTTTTACATTTATGTTTTTGTTTATGATCGTAGCACGTGTCACATTTATAACAATAATAGTTACGGCCGTGAAAACCAGCCATCTTACTTATAACATCAAAATGATTGTGATTTTTATACAAGTATAATTTTACAGGTTTTTCCTTACCCTCGTAAATAATTGTGTTGAAATTTTCAGCACAAATAATTTTAATCTGTACATCTAATAACTCTTCTGCTCGTTTAAGATCTTGTAAAGAGAACCCACATACGTAGTCACCGCCCAGTCTACGACATAATGAACGGGCTAGGTTAGTTTGTATAGATCTACCCAATCTAATGTGTCTTATGTCTGATGCCGATAGTTTTTTACCCAAGATTTCATTGGTGTGATATGTAAGGGCTACTATTATAGCACGAGCACCGCACAAAGCATCACTGTTGTTTATCCTTGTAATACTTCTTTTTGATATACGATTTTCTGCTAAATTAATTATTTTTTTACTATGACCTTTACCGCGTGGTACTTTAAATATCTGTACGTCGAAGGTTGTACCTTTAATATCGACATTCTGATCTGACGTAACGATGTTTTCGACGAGATCTAAAAGAGTATCGGTATTAAGCTTAGTAACCGTTTCCGTACTTATCGGATTATTAAAACCAGAGTTTTGAATAATGACCCTGATTTTATCACCCTTTACATAATTAGCTTCTTTTTTAGAATGGTCTATGACCTCTTGTAAACTGTTACGTAAAAGCTGTTTTTCAGCTCCTAAACCACCACCATATTTAATATCTTTATTTAAATTATACTGATATGTAGATAGAAAAGCGTTAAATTTTTTAATATATTTCTTTGATAGATTTTTAAAAGACCAAGGTTTGTTTTCCATTGTTAAAAATTTTTCGAAAATCAAAAAACTCAAAATTTTCAAAAATCAAAAAAAGACTCAAAATATTTTTAGGCTTACCGCAAGAGCAGGAGACACGTCTGAACACGCCGAGAGCAGGAAAGAAAATGAGTTTGAGCAGCCGTTAGCTGTTTTATACAGAGAGAAAAAAGGGGCGTGGTCTGCCGACGTCACGTGATCTTCTCAGGAGAAAATATCATTCCCAGGTGAGTTTATACAAAACCGTTTTAAATTATATATTATTTTATCAGGGGATTGCCACCGTGAATCATATATAAAAATATAGGTATTATTTCTCGATTTTATAACATATGATCGGACTGTGGTTAGATAACCTCACTTTTACAATTTCGATAAGCTTTATAGCGAGCTGTTTATCAGCTGTGAATATGATTCATTTATAAAATTTATTTTAGGGAATCTCTTTTAAGCACGCTACACCTACAAAGTAATAATTTTAATTACTGGTTTACTTAAAATACTCAAATTCTGTTTCTGCTAAATCTGAAAAAATTTAGGAGACTACAAAATGGTCGAAAAAAAATTTCGTGGCGTGTGCAACGGCGGAAATATAGATAAGAAAATTGTTATAGTTTTGAAAAGCTTGTAAAATTGTGGGAAAAGTGTAGAGCCGTGCGCAAAACCGGAAACGATGATAAGAAAATCGCGATAATTTGAAAAAGTTCGTATATTTTAATGGAAAATGTGGCAAAAAAAATCATGTTATTAGATAAGAAAAATTACAGCTTGTAAAATAAATTGCGCAATGACACGCTGACGTTGTGTCATAATGATATTAAAAAAGGATAAAAAATAAAACGTTTTAAAACAGAAAAAATATTTATTAATAAATATAAAATCTTATTTATTTACATATATAAGTATTCTATAACTAAACACTATTAGAGTTTTTACAATCACAATTGTACTCTTCATCGCAATGTTATACTTCCTCCTTTACGACAAAAAGAACAAAAAATTTGGTCTGCAATCGCTGCAGTCACAGGCTCGACCCCAATCACAATTAGGCCTGTTTACTCTAGAAAGGTATAACATGAAATAACTACCAGATCCTTAGGTAGTGTCTTTTATTCAATTATATCTGCCAGCCTAAGCTCTTCAATTATTTCACAAAATTCTTCATCTTCTCTGTCAAGTTGTTTTAATCGTTCCACAAGTACATTTGGGTCTGTCCAATTCTGGAGTATATTATTTACAGGGTAACGTCGTGTACTAATAGTAGTTGTTGGTGGTCTATTTTCTGAATTAAGTTTTGTTTTAACGAGGTCTTTGTTCATATATGCCATGTTTTCCGAAATACCTCGTATATTTCCCACAACTGATCTTGGTAGTGTACTTTTCAAATTTCCGCGGGTACGTTTGGTGCTTCTAAATAATGGTTTAATTATTTTATTGAACTTAGTTGGACATGACTGGTGTTTTAAATGTCCTCGGCGATTGCGATGCACACCTGTTAATTCCAACATTTGTTTATAATTTTGATGATCTTCGGGCGTAAAATCCTTTGGATTTTTAGCAAACAAAAGCGAATATAGACCAGAAGTTCCTTTAAACTTTGCATCGGTTAGTGAAATATTTTGACCGTCAAACTTAAGTTCTTTATTACCTAATTTCCATTGCGAGCCATCATAAACGGGGCCAAAGGCGTTATCATAATCATCACAAGTTTTCCAATATGTATCTAAATAGGAATTATTCTCTTCACTTATAGGGGGCACATCATTTCTTGGCTGTTGGGAAGGTGTTTCTTTCGTAGTTTTAATTTCGTGTGAAGACGGTTCACCTTGTACTAAGGTATTTTTTATTTGTTTTAACGGTTCTGTTACGGGTTTAAATATATTTTCGAGATGTTCTTCTCGATCACGCTCGTATTGTCTGAGCGCATTGTATTTTTCACGAATAGCTCTTGCGAGCTCTAATACGTGTTGCTTACGCAATGTCATGGTAACGAATGAAAAAACTATTGTGTACACCCCTATTTATAACCTCGGTATGTACTCGGACAGGTTCATACATGACCATAGATGACCATAAGTGATCATATATGTAAAACATAGCCGCGCATAAGCGACCATAAGTGACCATAGGCGACCATAGGCGCCCAAATGTGTAAATCATAGATGTGTATAAGCGACCATAAACAACCAATAGTCGTAATCATAGATGTGTATAAGCGACCATAAACAACCAATAGTCGTAATCATTGACGTTCATACGCGTACATAGAAGCCCCTAAATAACCTTTATTAACTAAAAAATAGGTACGAAGACATAAGTGAAGGACTAGTAGTACAAATAACGTGTTTTATAGATGATGTTTTAGTAAAACACTTTACGTATCATCTACAGAACCCCGCTGACAGCACATACTCTGGTGATCTTTACACATGGGGTGCCCATGAATATTCTTTCCACATCGGGGATGGTTCTTGGGTCCCTCCGACGCCTAGGGAGGAATAATATTTATGTAAGTATTTTTTGTGTTTTTTGTTGTTTTTTTGGGGAAAGAGGATTAAAAGACATGTTAAATTCAAAATATTTTTTATTGTAGACATCTAGAAAAAACAAATAATTAGTCTTTATTTAATATGATTCAAGATGCTATAATACCTCAAGATCCATATACATGTGGCCTGCTCCCTTCTATCGTTGGGGTTGTACCAGAAAGTAAACCCCTGGTACGTCCCCAACGAGACCATGTCGGGTGGTCTATATTCTTGAGAGGGGCTTACCCCCTCTCTAATAAAAATTACTTGTTGCTACAAAAAACTATGTATCTGTGTCTGAAAAAAACAATAATATTAACTAAATGTTTTTACGGAAAGGTTTTTATTCATACTCATCCTTGGTGATATATGTGTTGTTTTGCATTCTTATCTTTTCCTGATTCTCATTTTCCACGAATTTCTCCAGAGGATCAGGATGTAATCTTTGAGAGGTACATAAAACTGTACCGTCAAATAAATATCCCAGGACGACACCTGTCATCGCTTGCCTCATGAGGTGTTTTTACACACCTGTATGATCGATTTCTGGGTTGAAATCGACTCTGTATTGATATAACCCCATTTTCCTGACTGTAGCAAGGCAAAATAATTACTAAGTAACGATATTGGGGTTCCAGAAGACCCTTGTTTGTTAGTAACTAATAATGCCTGAGTGTGAATATATTTTCATTTAATTCATCGTACACGCATGATTTGGTATAAGTTCTATACCTTTTCCGAACATGTAACCGCTTGTTTCTTTTATCATCAATGGCGTGTTATATATGCTCGCGAATCTTTCAAGATTGGGTAACCAACCCCCTTTGGCGATAGGTTCATTTACCCAGTGGCTGTTTCAAGATTGAGTAACCAACCTCTTTGGCGAAATATGCTAACGTGTATGGGTGATAGAGTGTATATAGCACATAACACGCTATCTGGGAGGTTGAACATATTGAGAGTTATTCTCATAAACCCCTTCCAGTTTCAGACATCTTCACGGCTATCTAAGTATTTATGAAAATACACAGCGAAGAAGAAATACCTCTACACCATAGATTTGAAGAACATAGATTTGAAGAAAAGGTTTTGCTGTACTATGGCCGCATATAAGTGTGAGTTTTTGAGAATATTTGTTTGTTAACTTGGTTGATAAACTAGGAAAAAGTGTTTTTTCTACTATTTTTCATAATGCCTGAGTGTGAATATATTTTCATTTCATTCATCGTACACGTATGCCTGTGGGAGAATAAACGTTAGTAAGTTTTGTTCTAAATAAATATTTTTTCCAAATTTTAGTAAATATATCTAAACGTTATATAAAATATAATTTTATCAAAATTTTACTACAATAGCCACTCTCGGTCGAATAAATAACCTTTATTAACTAAAAAATAGAAAATAAACGTCATTTATTCTTAACAACAGAAACCACGAGAAGGTGGTGGCTGTATTCTGTCAGGGGTTAGGATGTCCCTCCGACGCCTAGGGAGGAATAATATTTATGTAAGTATTTTTTGTGTTTTTTGTTGTTTTTTGGGAAAAGAGGATTAAAAGACATGTTAAATTCAAAATATTTTTTATTGTAGACATCTAGAAAAAACAAATAATTAGTCTTTATTTAATATGATTCAAGATGCTATAATACCTCAAGACCCATATACATGTGGCCTGCTCCCTTCTATCGTTGGGGTTGTACCAGAAAGTAAACCCCTGGTACGTCCCCAACGAGACCATGTCGGGTGGTCTATATTCTTGAGAGGGGCTTACCCCCTCTCTGATAAAAATTACTTGTTGCTACAAAAAACTAATTAGTATATTTAAGACAGTGTTGACTTTATATCCTTACAGCATATTGCGGCGGTAGCCTCCGGCGCACAACTCTATAAAATGTATCTGTATCTGAAAAAAACAATAATATTAACTAAATGTTTTTACGGAAAGGTTTTATTCATACTCATCCTTGGCGATATATGTGTTGTTTTATAAATATGTATATATCCTTTTTATATGTCTACAATCCCACCCCAGGTTTTTGTTTAAATTATCGCTAACCACAAACAGCAACCTGTTTGCTACATTGTATGCTATCAGTCGTTTTGTAATACATAATATTGTTAAAAATCACATTACTGTATCGAATATTGTGCTTTTTATATCTTGGTTGATAAACTAGGAAAAAGTTTTTTCTACTATTTTTCATAATGCCTGAGTGTGAATATATTTTCATTTCATTCATCGTACACGTATGCCTGTGGGAGAATAAACGTTAGTAAGTTTTGTTATAAATAAATATTTTTTCCAAATTTTACTACAATAGCCACTCTCGGTCGAATAAATAACCTTTATTAACTAAAAATAGAAAATAAACGTCATTTATTCTTAACAACAGAAACCACGAGAAGGTGGTGGCTGTATTCTGTCAGGGGTTAGGATAGGTAAAAAAGGGAGTAAAAGGTTTTATAGGTATGTGTTGGTTGTTAAATCAAAAAAATTATTTTTTTATAACTATAATTAAAACTGAAAAAACAAATAGCAAAATATTAGTGTCACAATTTTCCAAAAAATAAAAATAAAAAATACTTACATCAAACGATGAAGTCATCGCTGAAAACATATATTAAACATTATTGCTATTGTTTTTAAACGGTTTTTAAATACTTACGGATCATTTATGATTATCATGCCTAGCTCTGTTGATATGCTAGAAAAAGAAGAAAACTTTGTTTTAATTTATTAAAATTTTGTTTTATACTTACAATTCTGTAGGTTCGCTAAAAATAATTATTGAATTAGCTTGGTTTTTATATAATTTTCATTTACTCACGCATTCGGCCTTACTAGACACCCTGGAAAAATAAAATTTTACAACTTATTTAATACACACACTTATAACCCACTTACATCTATTTTTAATTATAATTAGGGGCTCTCGCCCCCAACAAAAAACCCAGCGCTGCCCCACAGGGGCCTGTTGGTAAACCAGCGACTTTTTGAATTTTTTTATAAAATCTTCCCTAAAACATATTTCTTTAGTTTTTAAAGACTGATTCAGGTTGTTTACACTTACTTGTTCATGATTTCAAATAAGCCTGAAAAACCAAAATCGTGTTTATATACAACCGCACTAACCGCTTACACATATAGTTTCGATTTATTTTTGCGATATTGATTATTACGTTTGAATTTTCTAGGCCGAAGAAGATAATAATGATAGTTAATATTTATAACATAGAAGAGGTGTGGGTGTGAGAGAAAGAGAGAACCATGTGTAGGTATGTATTTTTTATCTTGTTTTTGATTTTCTTTAATTCGAAAACTTTAGCCCCACAAGAACATTTTATTGTTTGAAAAAATTACATAAACTAAATCATATAACTATATTTCAATTTATATTTATATATACCGTCGTGCTTAAAAGCTTTTGTGTAACTGTCTTCTACATTGTTAACTGACATACTCCAGTTATTTAGCCGAGTCATTGGTTCTGGGTTGTTATAAATTTTTTCGAGAACATTTTTTATTGATTAAAAATTATATAAACTAAATCATATAACTATAATTCAATTTATATTTATATATTTTTTAATACAGAGCAAATATAGACCTTCGTGATTAGAATCTTTTGTGTAACTGTCTTCTACATTGTTAACTGACATACTCCAGTTATTTAGACGAATATTGTGCTTTTTATATCTTGGTTGATAAACTAGGAAAAAGTTTTTTCTACTATTTTTCATAATGCCTGAGTGTGAATATATTTTCATTTCATTCATCGTACACGTATGCCTGTGGGAGAATAAACGTTAGTAAGTTTTGTTATAAATAAATATTTTTTCCAAATTTTACTACAATAGCCACTCTCGGTCGAATAAATAACCTTTATTAACTAAAAATAGAAAATAAACGTCATTTATTCTTAACAACAGAAACCACGAGAAGGTGGTGGCTGTATTCTGTCAGGGGTTAGGATGTGATACAGGGATGAGTAAATGAGTGTATAAATGTAGGAGTGTGATTAACCAGAAATAAAAAATTATCAAAAAATTATTTAAAATAATTGGTGTGAGTGTCTCTGTATTCTACCGACATACAGATTTTAATATAGGATGGTTGTCTCTAGAGAAAAGAATAAAAAACATCAATCTCTTTTTAGACTTCAATCCTTTTAACGAACACAACGAATCCTAAACCACCCTTAATGTAGCTTAATTCTACATTAGGTTGGAGTTGTAAGCCATCGGTCCACGCTGTAAAGACCTCGTGGGAGAGGAAGTGTGACTCTGGTGGTAAATCGTCACATAATTCGATACGCACCATTTCTTTTAAACGTTGTCGCATACGTCTATGAGCCTGAAAAAAAGATAAACATTTAACTTTATTTTTTTCACAATTTTTCTGTTACTTACGATGTTCTTCCTCTCCGTTACGAGAAGCCGTATTGGATACGGGCTTTTAATTTTGTTGGGTACAACCCTATCTAAAAAACAAAAACTCTTAAAATCGGTTGTAAACTGTTTTCGACATACTTACTACCCATCGTTGAAATAAATGTTTATTTTGTTTTCAGGTTTAAAAGCTCGATTAAAATATGCAATTTGTGCTATTGCGCAGAAAATACGGAAACAAAACCTCAATACGATTAGTAGGTATCCTCACTACTTGGCAACATCTCGCATTTTTCAATAGTTATTGTTAGGTAAAAAATATTACAGCTCCCTACCTTTAAACCTTACTCACCTATTAAGCTCAGATAACTGCCATACCTTAGATCTACTGGTAAATTTCATCAAGGATGTAAACATTAATATTTAGGTAGACTCTTTGAAAAATTCTGTGGCTAATGGACTTGCTTCCTAGCCATTTTCTTTCACACACACACACACATTACAGCTATAGATTTATATGTGTGTTGTACAAAACTTTTAACAGCTGTAGCAATGTTTTATTTCTATCGGCATAATTTGATTTAAAGAAATGACAACGTCTGTATCAAAAACACCTTATCGGGTTGAGGAGGAGGTGGCAACGTCGCTTTGGAGTAAAATATTCATTGTTCGTTGAAACCTCGAATATCGTTTCTTTATTCCTGTTTCAGATAGATAACACAATAATACCCCGTTATATACAAAGTACTCATTTCTTATCATTTCAAAAGATTTAATTTTATATCACAAATTTATTTACAATATTATCAATTTTTAGATTCACCTTGAAACAAAAACTGCAATTTTCCCATGCACCAATGCAGCAAAGGCATGCGGAAGCGAAACCGCGAAAACCGTAAATTATTTGCAAGCTGGATATTCAGGAGACTACGACTAGCCTTGAACACATTTTATATCAAACACAAAATGGTATTTCTGTTATTTGTTCATTAATGATAAATAATTTTACATTTTATATTTAAGCGCCAAAACGATAATAATTACTAGGTCTGTGGTTTTTAAATAGCTCGACTTTTATCACTTTCTATAAGCTTTTATTTTTCGAACGATAATAAATGCAAGATTTCTGTACACTACGAACAACCTTAAAACTCTCCACCTGCCAGCCGCGCTAGTGACGTCATCTGTATTTCTTGGAAGGGCTATTTTTAGAACACGTGGCGCCCTGGGGAGACGGTGGGGAGGGGAGGGGGAGGGGCGGGGCAAATCTAGTAACTTTTTTAGTAACTTTTCTTGTAACTAAAAGATGTATACATCAGCCCCTTCTACTTCAGCCATATGCAAAATATAGGTAATGTAGCAAATCATGTGGATGCCTATTATCTACCGCACCATGCATAGCGCGACAACAAAGTTAAGAACAGTTTTTGACGCCTCGGCTCGAACTACAAGTGGAGTTTCGTTTAACGAACTCCAGTTAAAGGGACCAGTCGTTCAAGACGATTTAGTCTCAATATTATTACGCTTCAGACAATATAAATATGTTGTTACCGCGGACATTGAAAAAATGTACCGTCAGGTTTTAGTGTTAGAAGATCAGCATAAAATGCAAAGAATTATTTGGCGAGAAAACGAAAATAAAGAACTTAGTGTCTTTGAACTTTCCACAATGACGTACGGAACCACAAGTGCACCATATTCAGCTATTGGGTGTCTGCTATTGGGTGTCTAGTTGAGTTAGGCAACCCTTGTAATAACAAATTACCTATGATTTCAAATATAATTCTCCACGACTTTTATGTCGATGACATTTTGACAGGTTTTGATGATATTCACCTAGGAAAAGAAAGTTGCCTTGGATTTTGTGATGTTCTTCGCTCATGTTGCTTTCCATTTCGAAAGTGGAGATTAAACTTTCCGGACATATTAAATGATTTAAAAGAATGTAAACTTGCTGTAGCTTCGAAAGGTCTAGTTATCGGCGAAGATGATGTTGCTTAAACGGTTGGGTTTCGGCTCCGGGAACCGTTTTTATATACACGTATTGAGAAGACATAGAGACTTCATTTTCGGTATAGGGCATATAGGATGCGTAAAATCTCAAAAAAACACATTAAAAGAAAATTCACCCTCGGGGGCGGTTTTTTGGGGGGTGGCTACCCTTATTTTTGGAAAAAATAAAATTCCAACGACGTCATCGTTTTCCTTGAATTTCTTTATATACGGCCCTAAATTTTCATAATTTTATCTCAAACTTGAAATTTTTTTCAAGTATGGACTTAGACAAAATTTCAGAAAAAAGCGAGGGTTTCGGCTCTGGGGACACTCTGTTATATACAAAACAGGAAGACATGGAGACTTCATTTTCGGGATAGGGCATATAGGACGCGTTAAATTTCAAAAAAATACATTGAAAAAAAAATTCACCATCAGGGACGGTTTTTTGGGGGGCGGCTACCCTTATTTTTGGAAAAAATGAAATTCCAACGACGTCATCGTTTTCCTTGATTTTTTTTATATATGGCTCCAAATTTTCAAAATTTTATAATAAACTTGAAATATTCCTCAGGAAGACGATGAAGTCGTTGGAATTTAATTTTTTCCAAAAATAAGGGTAGCCACCCCCCAAAAAAACCGCCCCCGAGGGTGAATTTTTTTTTCAATGTGTTTTTTCGAAATTTCAAGCGTTCTATATGCCCTATCCCGAAAATGAAGTCTCCATGTCTTCCCGTTTTTCAATTTAACAGAGTGTCCCCAGAGCCGAAACCCTCGCTTTTTTCTAAAATTTTGTCAAAGTCCATACTTGAGAAAAATTTCAAGTTTGAGATAAAATTATGAAAATTTAGGGCCGTATATAAAAAAATTCAAGGAAAACGATGACGTCGTTGGAATTTCATTTTTCCCAAAAATAAGGGTAGCCGCCCCCCCAAAAAACCGTCCCCGTGGGTGAATTTTTTATTTAATGTGTTTTTTTGAGATTTTACGCATCCTATATGCCCTATACCGAAAATGAAGTCTCCATGTCTTCTCGATACGTGTATATAAAAACGGTCCCCGGAGCCGAAACCCAACCGTGAACGCTTAACAAAAAGAGTAATGCTTTCATGCATATCCAGAATACTCGATCCAATGGGTTTACTTGGTCCTTGCATTATAATTGCCAAAGTAATGCTACAACAACTTTGGCAAGAAAATTTATCTGCAAATTAAATGGAGTAATTTTATACAAGAACTTCCTTCTCAGAACCATTTAAAAATTGACCGACATGTAATTTGCGATAATCCTACACAAATAGATTTACATGCGTTTTCAGATGCTTCTGAGGTAGCATATGGTGCAGCTGTGTATGTCAGATCCGAAAATTGCCATGGAGAAATATTCTGTCATTTACTCATTTCTAAGGCTAAGGTTGCGCCAATTAAATCACTAACAATTCCTCGGTTAGAACTATGTGCTTTTGGCCAAAATTGTTAATAAAGTTACTACTCCTCTGAGGCTTAATTTAAATTCTGTTACATTTTTGTCTGACTCGACAATAGTTCTTGGCTGGATTAAAACTCCAGTCCATTTATTAAAACCATTTGTACGCAATAGAATTGGTGAAATACAGGATTTAACTGATATAATGTCATGGGGTTATGTTCCAAGTTTAGAAAATCCTGCAGATATTTTATCAAGAGGCTCCTATCCTAGTAGTTTAAATCATTCAAACATATGGTGGCACGGTCCATGTTGGCTCAGAGGGAGTCCAGAATTTTGGCCGAAGGATAATAAGATGTCTGTCCCTCTTCCAGAAATAAAAACGACTTTGGTTGCTGTGTCTGAAAGTAAATTTCCCTTCGAAAGGGTTTCTAGTTTAAATCGATTAAAACGATGTATGGCTTATATCTTGAGATTCATAAAAAATTGTTTAAGTGCTAAAGAAAACCGAACATTTGGTGTTTTAACAGCTACTGAATTAGATTATTCATTGAAGTTACTTGTAAAAATATCCCAAATATCTTCGTCTACCAAGGAGTACAATGATCTGAAGGTTGGAAATGAAATTGACAGAAAGAGTGAACTTTTATCTTTAAATCCGTTCATGGACACTGATGGCATAATTAGAGTTGGTGGTCGTTTGCAAAATTCAAATTTTCACTTTAATAAAAAACATTCAATGATCTTGTCTTCAAAACATTATTTCACCAAACTTTTTTTCGAACAAGATCATAAAAACTTACTGCATGCTGGACCACTACAACTGTTATATAGTATAAGAGAAACATATTGGCCCATTGCAGCTTGCAATCTAGCTAGATCTGTTGCTCATAAATGTTTACGATGCTATAAATTGAAACCTAAACCGGTTCAACCTATGATGGGTAATTTGCCTATCAGGTTTTCCATTCCAAATTACAGGTATATATTATGCTGGACCTTTTCTTGTCCTCAATAAAAAGGGACATGGCTCGAAACTCATGAAAGGTTACGTTTGTCTATTCATATGTTTTGCCACAAAGGGCATTCATCTAGAGTTTGTAAATAGTCTTTCAACTGAAGATTTTCTTTTGGCTCTGAAACTCTTCATTAGTCGGCGAGGGAAACCATGTCAAATTTATTCAGACCACGGTACTAATTTCATTGGGGCGAGCAGAAATTTAAAAGAATTATATGATTTCCTAAATAAAACTAAAATTTCAATGAGTGATTTTGTGAACAATCAAGGCATACGCTGGAATTTTAATCCTGTCCAAGCTTCACATTTTGGTGGATTGTGGGAGGCAGGGGTTAAGGCAATGAAGTGTCATTTAAAACGTGTGTATGGTAATTCTAACTTTACATCTGATGAATTCACAACTCTACTTTGCCAGGTAGAGGCCATAATAAATTCCCGTCCTCTTTCTCCACTATCAACCGACCCCTTAGATCCTTCCCCCCTAACTCCAGCTCACTTCATCATTGGTCGTCCACTGACTTCAATTCTGGAGCCAGATATGAGTTTATGAAAGGAGAGCAGATTATCCAGATACCAGAAGATTGAAAATGCCCGACAACACTTCTGGAGAAGATGGTATAAGGAGTATATCTCTGACCTTCAGCAGCGAACCAAATGGAAGACGAGCAATGGAATGCTGGAAGAAGGCATATTAGTGCTGGTAAAAGACAAGCTACCACCTTTGAACTGGAGATTAGGACGTGTAATCAAAATAATTCGCGGAAGTGATAATATCTCGAGAGTTGCTGAGATTCTCACCAACAATGGAACTATTAAAAGAGACTTCTCCAAAATTTGCCCATTGCCGCTGGACAAATAGTCGTGTGTGTTCTTCTCTTAATGAACATTAAATATTTCGTTAAAAGATGGTGCTTTCAAGGCCGCGGGTATGTTAAGACTTCTGTAGTAAATAATAGAAGTGGCAACGTCGTAATTATTTGGTGTGCATGTGACAGAGAACCGAGGGGGAGGAAAAAGAGTGAGAGTCGTAGTCGAAGAAAATAAAGAGTGATGTTACTCTAGACTTTATAATTAAGCTAACAATATAAATATTAAAATTTAAGAAGGCTAAATTCACTGTATTGTCGGAGACACTGTATATTTCTGCAGGGTACTCCTCCTCCAGTAGTGTGGCAGATTCAAAATTACCAGTTACCCATGATGTGTGTCATCAAACTAGTAGAAGTCAGTAATAAAGGGAAACACACAAGATTTCTTTAGTAGAAATTCAGCTTTTTGCTGTGTGTTTGCAGCATAGTTTCCAATATATATATATATATATATATATATATATATATATATATATATATATAATTTTTATTTTGGTCTACTCGATTTCACATGAAGAGTATCGAATGTCATGATGTAATTTATCAGCTGGTGAGTAGATACTAGGTGTTTTAATAAAATAAGTCCATTCACTTGAAACATTATTTATTATTGAAATAATTGAGCTATCATTGAACATTGATTGAAGACGATTTTCTGGAAAATAACCTGATGTTTATTCATAAAAAATACAATCATTGTTTCAATTAACAAAAATATTTAGGCAATATCCTAAAATTATAATGGAGTTGAAAAAAAAGAAAGTTAAATTAATCAAGCTGATTTATAACAATATTCGTATGTTACATTTTAATATGAAAGTATAGTAATATATGTTATACATTGATATGAAAGAGTAATAATAATATATAAAATGCTATAATTTACAAAGTAGTAATACTTAATATGGAAGTGTAATATTGTTACAAACTATATTTTAGATTATGTAATAGTTTAATACAAAAGTGTAATACTATATTTGAGTTTATATTATATATTTAAATATATGTGAAAAGTGAAAAATGGTATAATTTACAAAGTTGTATTCAAAAATCAGCAAAAATGGTTTCATCTGAATCGTAGTCAGAATCTTCATGTTCTGAAATGATGAATTATTCCATTTAAAATTCCTATTGGAATATCAGTATATATGAGTTTTAGTACTCTTAGACAATCATTTTTAGATAGTGATCGAGGTAATCTAAACATTGCAATAGCACCTCGAAAACCCCCCATTGATTTTCGCGATTTCCTTATAAATTATACTGCAGCACGCTGTTTGGCATGCTCTTCCGTTTCGGGTGTAGGAGCCATTTTTTTTTAATTTTATATAAAAACAAAACATTATTCCAAAATACTGTAATGTCCCCACGGAAGCCAATTAAATGAATCGGGAAGTAATTTCCTTTTATCATCGTGAGGACTCAAGGCGATTTTTGTTTGTTCCTTGCAATACACATTATGAGCGGAAGAACGTAACGTATTTTGAGTAATTGTCATTTGTTTCCAATTTTTCAAACAGTCTACATAATCATCGAACATTATTTTATTTTTCACAACACATTTTTTAATCCCCTTTGATTTTTTATTAACTTTATCCCCCTGAACTTGGTAACTATACATTTTGGACCTTAAACCAACATAATGGGTGATGATTTGTCCATTAGCTTCATACTTCATCAAACCTAGTACTTTTTTATTAACTAGGGGTATGTTGAAGATATTGTTAGTGGGATAGTCTGATGTATCAAATTTGTCAATGTTTGCATGAATTAACTGTTCGTTTGCATCTTCACAAGTAAGTTGGTAAACAAAACTGTCAGTGTCGGTGTACATCAACTTACAATTGTTCACTTCCATTGTGGGAAGCATAAAATAGTAATGGCAGTCGTACATTACGGTTATCGAACTGTCAAGAATAACCATACACACGTACATCGGTTTATTGAAAACTAGTTCAGACTTTTCCAATTCGATTTCAATTAAAGGTGGATCATCATCAAAAACAGCTCTATTGTGATAACGCGGACTGGCAATAAGATTTTTAGCTCCAGTACGACCCTCATATGTAGATACCAATTTACAAATTCTATGTTTACGGATGGATTCCATACATTTCCCAAACACATCATTATTCATTAGTTTTCTCAAAGTCGTTGGTGGCTAAATTCCTCAATCGATTGTTTAATTCGATGTAGAGTTTTAGCCATGCAGATTGTTCAAATTTCAAAACTTTGTGAACTTTTTCCAATACTAGTCCATGTTCTTAGGGTTGCTTTAAATTTCTATAATGTAAAGTGTAACTTTTTTTATCGTGTAGAGTAGTCATTAATTTTGTTAATTTTGAATCTGGTGGTTTGCGGTGTTCGGTACACATAGGAAAGTCTTTATGTGGATTATGCTAATTGTCTGGATATAACAAATCTACTTGAAGAATATAGGCTTCAGGGTTATCATCTGCAATTGATTTTATGAAATTTTTTGTCGTTAAATTTCTCAATATCATTTTCGATTCACACGAAACAATCAAAGGGCAAATGTTCGCACATTGCTTTTCCATACAAATTATTTACATCTGTTTAAAGAATATACTTTGATGGTTTCTCAGCATCATATTCAGGCATATATTTATTATTTGCTTCACTGTACCTATTGCAACACTGTGATATTCCTCCTCTAGTAGCCTTTTCAATAAACGTTATCATATCAATATTTTTTAAAATTTGCAGTTTACTTTAGCATCGCATTCCAAGTATATCCAGGCATGGTGTAATACCTGTAAGACTGTCTCTCTAAAATTTTCAAACATATCTGCTAGAAGAAGAATATCGATGCGCATGTATATATCACTATATTCTCCCAAGTGTTTTTACATTGAAAGACTGCCAAACGTTTTTAGTGTGAGCATTATCATAATCAGTTACGTTCGCTTCATTTAATTTATTGTAAAAACATTCAATCGGCGGTAATTTATCATCATTTAATTTTTCCATGTTATTAATATAGTCATAAGGAAAGATACCTTTACGTGTCAATAATGTAAATTGAATATTGGTTAAATCATGATTTTCTTTTTTCAAAATTTTCAAATAAGCGGTGTCCAAAGTTTTAACGACAGCATCCAAACTAGATCCCAAAAAACGAAACGAATCAATAACTCTGAATTTTATGTCTGTGACTCTACCACGTTTGGCAATATCTCTTATGATAAAATGACTATCATAACCAGACAAATTGTGAAATACAATCGGCACAACAAACAGTTTTCTAAAGTTTGAAGTGCAGGATTGGTGCGCGAGTCCTCGAAACTCTCACGTAAAATGATCCGTACAACGATATAATTTTTATTAAACTTTTTTTCACATATATGACAAACAGTTGCATCATTAGTAGTTCTTGGTTCGACTACCATTGGTACAATTGTTTTAATTTTTGAATCTATAAATTTAGCTATATCGGTCAATTCGTTAGCGAACCAATCTATGCAATCCACACCTCTGTTACTTTTGTAAAACGATAGAGAATCGTCGAAAGAACATTTTGTATCGTAGCCTGCACTGTAATTTTTATGATGTTGATATTTGTTTGTTGTTTTAAAAATGATTTCATTATATTGTGTCAATTGAGATTCAAAATCAGTATAAATAATAAAAGGACATTTTTGCTTATATGTATAATTTTTAAACTCAACAAAATCATATTTGGGAAATGAAATTTTTTCATTGTTTAAATTCTCACAAAGTTGAGAATGGTCATCAAGTCTCTCGCGCAATGAAAAGTAATTGAGACATATATCGCAAACATATTTTTTATGGTATTTTTTATTCAACCGCGAACTAATTAAACACGATAAATCTTTAACCCAACAATAATTATATTTCATCTCGACAATAGTACTGCAATCATGAGACAGTGTTGTTTCGTATTAGTTTAGTTTCGGGAAGTATTTATCTTGAATAAGTAATAAGTTGACGTGACGGTCCAATTTTTTTCTAGTCAATCTTGCCGGCTATACTGTGTAAAATGTTTTTTTTGTTCACTGTTTCATTGTACTCTAACATATAAACGTTTATGGAAATTTCATTTAGTTTTTCAAATTTCCTAATTTGAGGCAGTTTCATTGGCATGTCTAAGCCTAGAGTTTTCAAAACGGTGGAATAGTGTGGATATTATGATGTTCGGCTCACCTTTTCTGTGGGAGCGTGTACCTGCAACAACGCTCCAGAAAAAACATGCTTCATCATTGTTCTGGATGTTGATGCATGTATGTTTTTTCTGTATTTGCTCAGGCAATCGAATGAAAGATGAACCATTACTCATTTCGTATTTGTTAATTGCTATCTCTAGTGAAATGGTTTTGCTTAGGGCCCAACGGCTCTGTTTCTCTTGAAACACAGACATTTTATTCAAAATACGATCTATATTATTTTTAAACAATTCTATTAAATCAGTTCCTTCATCAATGATTGCATTGTGTGTACTAAAATGATCTACTACTTCCCTATCATTTGATTTATATAGTCACCAATGAGAGTAGTATTAACTTTTATTATTTTTAGATCCTTCAATATTTGTGAAATTTTAACGTTGAATAAATTAAAAGCATCCTTGGAAAAATTCATCGATTTCTTTATGTTTCAAATTTACAATAAGCCCTGTCCTAATTCTACAATTAAAAATAGCCCCAACATCTAACCACTTTACACACCGTTTTTTTCTCAACCCATAACCTATATTTTAGGTAATTGAATTAATTTGATGAGGTAATCGCTTAAGTTCCCCAATTTTTGTTTGAATTTTTCTCTTCTCACTAATGGAAAATTTGATTTTATCTAAGGTCAAAACACATTTTCTAACATGACGGTCTATTAATTTAATTATTGAATTAGCTAGCGGTTTAGAATAATGTTCATTTAGGAGAGCCAACGTTTCATCAGATTTGTTCATTAAATTCACCATTTTTCACTTTAAATATATATGATATAATAAATAAAACTCACCAAACAAGCGAAAACTAATTTTGAACTACTTCAAAAGAAATTGCAGGATTCTGTTTCCCCACCTCAACTAATCCTATAAATATGAGTGAATGCTTTTGAGTTTTGAAATTATCTATTTGACATCGGTACTGTTTCGTCACTCTCTTGGGTAGGAATGTAATACTGTCTGTGAATGTTATCAAAATGACTTCCGGTTTAACCGGAAATGCCATCAACTTCTTTAATTGAAATGGGACACCCTATATATTTTCACAGATTTTGAAAGAGCTTGTTATTTTGAATTCATACATACTGAGTTTAGTGTAAAATAATATGTAAAAACCAGGAATAACTCACTGTTAGTTGGACAATAGGTGTACATTTCATTATTTTAGAATAATGAGAAACAAAACTACTTCAAATGTTCAAAATGCTCGCCATTTACTTGCTGACAATATGCCATCCTATTAACAAATTCTTGAGTCACTCTTTCCAAGACTTCTCCACGTATTAGTTCACATTCATCAATAACTCTTTGTCTCAATTCCTGTAAGTTTGTTGGTCGTCTAACGTAAACACGTGATTTTAGATAACCCCAAAGAAAAAAATCTAACGCGCTAAGATCCGGAGAACGAGCAAGCCACTCTATGAATCCTCTACGTCCAATCCATCGATTTGGAAAATTCGCATCTAGAAAATCCCTAACCCGTCTATCATAGTGGGGAGGTGCTCCATCTAGTTGAAACCAAACATTTTGTTATTTAGTAGATGTAAGTACTTGTCACCATTTGAGTTTCCGTCGATAAAAAATGGGCCTATAAGCCTATTTTCAACATTTCCCATCCAAACATTTAACTTTTGTTGATGCTGGGTATGTGCTTCATGAATCCAATGAGAAATCTCATTTGACCAATACCTTGAATTATAGCGATTAACTGTTCCATTTAAACAAAAAGCTGCCTCATAGGAAAGAACAATGTTAGAAGCAAAGTAGATGAGCAACACGGGTATGGGAACACTTTCAAGGCTACACGCTGAGTCGAGCGACGTCATGTAGGAGGGGGTGTGACGTCATAAGGGGAGGGGCGGAAGTCGGCCATATTACTTTCTGTGACGTCACCTGCGCCATTCGTCAACTGTCACATGCGCCATCCGTTATATGTGCCATCTGTCATATGTGCCATCCACCTTGTGTTCTCTGATGTACTCTCATGTGCTCCATGTCATCCATCTTCATGATTTGTCTATGTCAACATGTATATAGTGTGACGTAAGCAACGTTTTCGTATAACATCATTAGTCATGTGCTCCATGTCCTCCATTTTTTTCTATGACAATATGTATTTTGTATATAGTGTGACGTAAGCAGCGTTTTCGTACAATTTATTAAATTGAAAAAAATATTTCGCTACCGGCGACAGGATTCGATCCAACGATCATACAGTCTCGTGCCTTGCTAGCAATACCATGAAGTTATTATTGTTTCATCGCTTATTGTGAAAGCGGTTTCAAAATTTATCAGAATATTACTTTTATTTATTTTTAATTCAGATTGTACAACGACAAAATTAATGTTCATAAGTGTTAAAAAAACGTTATTATTGTATTTTGAGTTGGATACCTATGTAAACACCATACGGGGTAGCAAATAAATCATTATCGGTATATTTGTTTTAGTAAACAACATTGTTAAACTTTAAAAAAAAATGCAAATCATTGCATAAAACAATTTATTATTATTTAGACAAATATTATCTTTAAGGTGGATAGGAATTGTCGCTCGTTGTTGTCAAATAGGAAAAAGAATTCTCAAATAACAAATTTTATTAACACATACGACTTGAAAAAGACATCTGTTCCTCACTCTTTCGTCGTTTAAGAAGTATCCTCCGTCATCGCTGATGTATTCTTCTTCATGTTCTCTTAGGCCTAAGGAATGCTTCCTCTTCATGCTCTACTTCTCGTAATAGTTACTGTATTAAGCAGTCATCACATTTATGTGCATTGTCACTTATTCCTAATCGTAAGGGACAATAGCTCTCTTCATATACCCTTATACAAACTTGTATTCCCAATCATTCACAAATGATACATTCTATTATGTAACACATTTTGTTCTCACCCTGTATAAGGAATATCAAGTCTGCATGCTTGTTTACTTATTCGTTCAAAACTGGAATTAAAGATGAAGCATTAATTTCACTCAAATCCATCTAATATGAACATGCCTTTTCTTTATGGTTCTAACAACAAAAATTAACTGAGGCTAATGAACACACTTTTCTAACAAAATTAAGTGGAATGAACATTGAAAACAATTAAATTGCGAATTTACGTTAGAGGTAGGTAAATTCACTAGTGTTGACGGTAAATTTAGTGCAAATATTCACTTTGAAGGATTACTGAAAGAAAGTTTTCATTTGTTTTCATAAAAGAGTGTTGCGGGTTTTTGAATCGTGGGTTGTAAAGTTTTTAATAAAAATGTTTCAGGTCTCTGTCATGTGTTTGGCAATGGCTGTCGCAGAAAACGACTGAATCTCCCAATCTTTCCCCATACTGAGTTTAACTCTACTATTGTACATAATAGTAGAGTTAAACTCAGTGTGGGGAAAGATTGGGAGATTTAGTCGTTTTCTGCGACAGCCATTGCCAAACACATGACAGAGACCTAAAACATTTTTATTGAATCACAGGACGATTGATAGTTGCAACCAATACAAAATAACCTATTCATGTCCTCATAACATCTTAAATCGGAAAGGACGATAACGTTTTCAAAGGCCATGTATGGAAAACTCGGTAATAACATTTCCAAAGAACTTATAAATGGTCCAACCGTTATGGGGACCCACAACAGATCCCCACTAACAACATTCCATACCTTCATCACACACACACACACACACACACACACACACACATATGTTACTGCTGTAGGTTTCAACATAAAAAAGAAAATATTGAATTAATATTTTCTTTTCGAAAAACTATAACTCATTGCAGCCTAACGGTACTGAGGCTTGCTCTTTGACCAGCTTGGGCATCACATTTTCTAATTTTATTGTTCCCATCAAACCTGAATCGGCATTGATTGCAAACAAAATCTTCGACGTTTTTAGATGGTCGCTAAAATATTATAGCTATATGTCCACACTGACCACATCTGTAGCTGGTAATATAGCGAAGACTGACGACAGGCATCTTGGTAAGCTGTAGTTAAATCAGTATATTAAGAGCATAAATTAACATCAATTAATTAATGAGACATCCGAATCGTAATCGTTCACGTCGATATTTTCTTTTAATAAGAGATAATAATTGTAGGAACTTTCCATGGAATCTTTCGTAATTTTGAGAGAATCACACAGCTGTTTCCACTGCGTAGGAGAAAAAGTTTTATTTGGGTAGAGCGAATTTAGATACTTTAAAAACTCCACCAAAGTACACCATTCAATAATACTTCTAAGTTGATAAAACTTGTGAATATTAATAACTCCAACATTCACCATATCTGAATAAAAAGATTGATTACTAACTTTCAAATTAAGATGTTGAATATGATTTCAAAACAACACGCTGGTGTTAGGTTTTATACCCTCTAAAAATAAAGTTTGCAATTCATTGTATCCTTATCTAACCACTGTTAGATAACTCCACATTAATGAGATTAATTTACATTTATTTTATAGTTTTGGTGGGTTAAGAATAAAACAAATTATTAATTTTTCGTTTATTAAAATTTAGTCCACCGCCCCCTATAAAAATATAATACCTTCTTGGGGGTGGCGGTGGCGCATACATTTCACTCACCGTGAGGGGATTCGTGACATAAATGGTCCCGTTGTGGGAAGCCAAAGTCATCTGAAAGAGAATACAAATCTTTAATTCTACCCTACACCTTAAGCACGAAACAGTCAATTTTGGAATAAAAGCGATCGAAATAATTATTTAGCATTCTGAAATTGTATAATAGTGTGGTAACAATACGTTCTCTCATTTAAATATCATTGAACGAAAAAATTTGTTGAAAAATAGAGAAAAAATACTCACTTTATTATTATTAGTGGGATCTGAAAAATAAAAATAGTTCAATATTAACACCCTCAGCTCATGGGTTTATGTGAATGTAGTAGAACATGTTCACAGCTAGCAGGTTAAAATCAGATCTGATACGATATGTCAACGACGTTACAAAGACATACGATCTGACGACGACGAACGACGACCACGACATGGTGACGACTACATGGTGATGGTAACATGGGGAAGATGGCGAGTTTCAAGAAATAATTGTAGAGCTTAGACGCGAAGATATAATTGAATAAAAATACTTTACCAAAAGTGTTAACTAGCTAGAGTGAAGATGCCTAATTGTCGACGCCCTCGAAATACAACGGCAATCGAAAAAGTGAGAAAATAAGAAAATAATTAAATGTATATAAAGAGGAAAATCAAAATTTATGAATTTCAATTAATGCTTTGCTACTCCACACTTAAATTTTGATTGTTCCAAATTCTCTGAAAATAAGTGATTAAATGAAAATTTATAAAATTCAATTAATGCATTCACTCTACTCGAAAAAATTTGATCGACTATTTCAAATTCTCTGAAAATAAGTATTCTAATAAGATTTCAAATAGACCCCAAAAATTTCAAAATAAAAAAACTAGGAGTACTTACATTGTAAACTGGTTGTAAAACTGGTGGAATATAGTGGGTAACTGGGGGCTCGGTTCTATGAAAAATCTCTGGAAATAATTATAAAATACATATAAATACGAAAAATATTGATTGTATTTCAACAGAAAATATTTAAGAATTCAAATAGAAGTAAAAAATTCACGTTTTTTAGCTAGGGTTGTTAAATGTTTGGAAAGCAAATACTATATTCTAGAATCGTCTTTGGTACACAAATGAAGTAATTTCTTAAAAATTCTCTGGAAATAATAGTTTATAACATGGGCATAAAACTTACCTGAAAGGGTGTTTATCACTGCACAAAAAAAAGAATATTATGGTACTTCGTAATGACCCCAAGGAAGCGTATTAAATGACTCGGGTATTAAATATTGTTTGTCATCAAAAGGACTTAGGACAATTTTTGTTTGATCTATAGTAAATACTGAATGATTATACGACCGAATACATTTTTGGTTTGCTGTATATACCTTAAATTCTTTCAGGCACTTTTCGTAATCTTCGTAAGTAATTTTATTTCTAACATCATATTTTACACCTTTCGATTTTTTGGTTATACCGAAATTGTCTATATCACAATCTATTCTCTTTTTTCTCTCCTTTTCCCTATCATCATAATTTACTTGTAATTTAAATGAGTACATTTTTCATCGTAATCCTACAAAATGTGTGATGCTTTTCCCGTTTGCCTCATATTTCATTAATCCAGGAACTTTTTTTTATTTAATTTTCTATTTTATACGGATTATTCTCATCATAGTCAGATGTGTCGAATTTAGGTGATGATGATGAGTGTGTCATAATAATCTGCTCATATGCATTAGAGCAGTGCAATTCATATATGAAACTATCCGTATCCTTGTATAATAATATACAATTTTCTTCTCCCATCGTTGGAAGCATGAAATCATAATGAAAATCATACATGCATACTTTAGACATATCGAGAATTGCAGCACCTATATACAAAGGTTTATTATAACAAACTACAGGTTTTTTTAGTTCGATAGCAGTAGTATAGCAAGCGGGGTTCTGTGACACTTTGGTAACCATGCCATCCTCTTCTAATTGCCTATCAGAAGAAGTGCCAGAGGGTGTGTACAAGAAGTGGTCGACAATGACCGGAGGGTGTACAAGAATTCTGAAGACAATGACTGTGTGAACCCTACCTGAAAACCATAGGGGTGTGTACAAGAATTGGTCGACAATGACCAGAGGGTAAGAATTGAGAAAGAAGAAGAGATAAGCGATAAGTTTTGCAAATATACAAGGAGTATCAAAAGAACGACAATGACCAGGCGGGGTATAGGGTGTGTCTTTAGCTATCCTGTGTGAGGGTGAGAAAGAAGAAGAGATAAGCGATAAGTTTTGCAAATACACAAGGAGTATCAAAAGAGTCATCTGAAGAATCGACAATGAACAGAGGGTGCCTCGATGGGAAAGAAGAAGAGATAAGCGATAAGTTTTACAATATTATACAGGTTTATTCAAAAGTTACGTATGAGGTAGTGACTGAAGAAAAATTGTGACAAGAACAATGAAACAATTACTAAATGGTTGAAGTCAATTGTCATCGTCGTTGTCGCTTTCCCATACCTGTGCAGGTGTGTTTAAGATGTGTAAAATGTTTTGTGGTATTAGGAGAATATAAATTGACGAAAGTATTTTCAATATCATAAGTGATTACGAAATGCATACGCGCGCTGAATCTTATCTCTATAATTGATATTATTTAAAAATAATGCTAATTATAATATTTCCGTTGTTTGTATGGAAGAGAGAGGTCACAGAGGTGAGATATTTTAAAATAAAGATAACGCAAATGATAAAATATTTATTGTTGTAGTAAAGAGAGAGAAAAGTGTCACAGAGGTGAGCTAACAATTATAAAATAGGAAGGTAGGTACTTTTAGCCTAGCCCCTACTCAAATAAAAAGACAAAATGGTATAATTACATTTTATTTAATTTTTTAAAATACAAAAAGTTCCGTTATATACAAGAATAGGAACGTTTTCTATTTTTATGATAATTGAAAAAAGTTCCCAAATAAAAGATGTTACATTTAATTTGATTCCAATATTCGCTAGCAATTGCATCATTTATCCCAGCTTGTTGATATTCCTCTTCCATGGTAACCCATTCTTCTTCATATCGTGGTTGTGCTTGATACAGTTGAAAATGTTTGCTTTTACTGTATACCAAGTCATCTTTGATGATATACAATTCTTCCATGGAAGATGGAAAGTATATAGAGCTATACAGATTCTGCGACACTACTTCAAAAATCTCCGCTTGGTGGCGCTGAGAGTGGCGGCGCGCGCGTTTTAATTTTAGGCCGCCATTTTTAGTCCTGTTGTATATTTAAAAATCTGAAAAAAAACTTCAGTGAGATTCGATCCCACAACCTTCGCGTCTATAGCAAGGCATTCAACACATGCTGCCATAAGCTCTCATGCATATTATGAGCGAAGAAAGGTATTGCTGCAATGTGAACAGCGCGCGCACCGTACGCTTCTTGCTGTAAAATGTGACGTAGTCGAGAAAGATCCGTTAGGATGATAAGGCGGCGCGCTTTGGTTCCTACCGGGGGGCTTAAAAGTAACTTATGTTGAAATATTACTAAGAATTTCGTAATATACCGGGTGGCTTGAAAGTAACATATAATATTTGAACTATGCGTGCTACGTCAAACGCAACGTGTCACGTCAAATGTCACGTGTAACGGTGAACGTTACGTACAACGCCAAACGTCACGTGTCACGTCAAACGTCACGTGTAACGGCTAACCGTACTACGCCAAACGTCACGTGTCACAAGCTACGTCAAACAGCTCATTTGTAATATGGCTTCGGAAGAGTACAGTCATCGAATTGAAGAGTTTATTAAGAAAATTGGTAAATTAAATGAAGAAATTACTTTTTATGAGGATAAAAGTGAGGTTATGAGGCAAATAGAGAATCTCAGTTTATCTGGTGGGGAAGAAGTACGACAGACGTGGAGCAGTCTTAGTATAAACTGGTTAGCTAGCATGCAGACAATTACCGCAAATTACTTATCCGTTAAGACGTATTCAGCCATGTTCAACAGAACAGAAAAGGATATAAAAAATGAAATTAATAATGTTTTCGCTATGTCATGTGTAATATTAGTGGCTGTATTTGTTTTAATTTTAAAAATTGTAAAACGAAAATTCCAATCTTCATGTAATATAAAAGTTGATGAATATACAGAGTGTTTCAATAAAACCCATGTTTTTTAAAAAAACTTTATTTATAATGGTAATACAACATTAGAAAACCAGTGGCGGAGGCGTTGTACATTTCTTTCGGTACACGAATAAGGTCCAGAGGCGTGGCAGGGATTTGGATCATGAACAAAGTTTCCTGTTGCAAACGTCAATAATGTGTGGAAAAACACCAAATACGTGACATTTCTTCAGCAGAAATTCCGCTTTTTGTTGCCCTCGAATGTAAATATAGTCTGCACCATACAATAGCTTGATTTCCAATATTTCGTTTACTTTGGAATATTCTACATCTCCCGAAGAGTATCGAATGCCATGTACCCTCCTTTCCAAGTATGATGTAGTCTTTTTATCATCGTCACTTAATGTGGAGAATGGTTGCGGTGGCAAAAATATGTAATGTGAACTTTTGAAGCCAGTTTCTATGGTGAGTTCTTTGGCAACGAAAATCCCATCTACGACAAAGCCTTGAATGTCTACAAATGCTACTCTCATGTTGACGTCTACTCGAATACTAACTCTAATCAACATCTAGTTTAGGCTTTTAACAATTTCGGTGAGGGGGAAGTATTCCATGACGCAATCGTGAATTATGATGCAATAGACTTTGGTATTTTCGTGGAAGCCTATGTTTGCTTCAATGTCGAGTTTCACATCAACTGTGGACGCCTTCATGCTTTCCTCCTGCTTTGAACAATCGATAACAAACAACGCATGACGTTTGAAAGAAGAATAATCCAGCAGGGGGCGCTTCTGTGTGGAGTTTGCGTAGTTGGGATAGAATTCAGTATAGTTAAAATATGCCTCATTGTAGTCAGTTTTACCAAAGTCCAATTGCATTCTTTCATCAGGCCAATATTCACCATTAAGTGACAGTCTTATACTTTGCACGTCGGCATTGTCAAATAAAGTCGGGTCAGCTGTACCCACGTTATGTTTATCGGTTTGAAAGAAAACAATAACAAAACGAGGTCTTTCAACTGAAGTGGATGTTTTAACAGCCCAAACTTCACGTCTTGCGCCCTTAGTAATTGCAGGCAATTCGTGTAACTCCCACTTCCTAAATGGAATAACTATAGGTTGATCTTTTTGAATGGATTTCATGAGATTCAATTTGATATCGTCATTAGGAAAGATATGTTTAACTTTTAGTTCAACACTTGTAATGTTAATTTTAGCAGTTGTACTAGTGAGCGTACCAGAGACATTCTTTTCCGTGATATATATGCAATCATTATCGTTTCGTGCTCGAACTAATCGTATTGTTTGACGCCCACATGTAATCATGGGATAATCGTTGAAAATGTTAAAAATATGTTTGAGAGGTATTTGAAGGTTGAAGGACTTGTCGCTGGCATTGAGAATGGGATCTTTCGGGTAATTCCAGCCTGCTATAGCCATATGATTGGAATCTTCTTGGTTATAACAAGTCATGGCACGTACGGCACTTATTATTCCAGGATCCCGAACTGTTTCCATTTCCCTGGCACTTTCACTGTACCTACATGAATCGAATAGGAAGGCTCCAACATTGTTTGCTAATTTTACGTCACCAGCTCCATGTGTTTCAAGCGACCCTTTAATGCACAACAAAGTATCGCTCATTGCAAAAAACGAATCAACTTGATTAATGCTAAACTCCACAATGTCACTACAATTGAATGATTTTATAAATGGAGCATAGGTTCTATATTCAGCCTTTCTAATTGAATCGTCAAACATCGGCTTACGATAGATATCAAACATCGAAGGCATGTTGTCGTTTTGACGAAGACGTTTTCCATACGTAGTTGTCATTTTTCAATTTAAACCCCAGCGATTGCAGAACCAATTTGTTTGCGAACGTGAGCTGTTTTAGCTTTGGCGACTGCTTAGCTAATGAAGTTGAAAGATCTGCAGACTGTATTTTATGATTGATTATTAGTCCCATCTGCTTCGCACTCTAAGCTCCAACACCAAAGTACTAAGTTCTCCACGGAAGTTTACAGGCTGACCGTCTTGGTCTAAGGCGATGACGGTGATATTGGTTATTTCACGTTGTGGTATAACGGGTAAGTAGAGCAAATAATGAGGAATTTCGTCGATGGAATATCCTGGATCTACTTGTATGACGAATTCGTAGATAGTATGAGCAGGTCTGTTTGCATCGAAGGCTCCAGTGGTAATGTTACAATCGAAGCGGATACTTGATACTTTAATGATTTTGACGGGGAGATCTGAAGAGTTACTATAAACTCGCCATTAATTCAAACACATGGTGTGGTGCTGCAGCAACATGATCGCAATATAAAGGATTTAGCAGTAGGAATGAACGAAATAAGAAATGAGCTTCATAAGACGAAAATCCCCATATTACAGACACATATTGTCAACTTACAAAATAAAACTAACGAAATGGATGCATTTATTTCGCGAAATCCCCCCGTAGCAGGTAGGGATATGGCTACGAAGAAATATGTTGATGATTCAATTGGCACAGCCAAAGTATTAATTCGTAAAGAGTTCACTGCTTCTATTAACATGTGTGTTGAAAGCATACGTGAGTTACAAAAAGAAATTGCAGAAAATATCAGATCCGTCTCTGATATGAAAACTAACGTTTTAGGCATTGTAGACAATATCAAGGTTATGAATATGAATACCGATAGCCGCATTAACAGTCTGGAGCTGAAGCTAGCTGGTAGTAAGTCATAATATGCATTCTAAAGAAAAAATTCAGCTTGTAAACGAGCTCCACAAACCGATACGGAAAAAATTTCCTCGGAGACGTACTATCATTAAGGGCCTTGACGATCTCTGGCATATGGATCTTGCGGAGTTGAGAAATTTTTCCCCACAAAATAGGAATCATAAAATGATACTAGTCGTTATTGATTGTTTTTCAAAGTTTGTGTGGACACGCCCACTAAAGAGGAAGACCGGAGAAGAAATCACTCGAGCATTCTCGCTCACACTAAACGAGTACCAAAAAATCTGCAATCTGATCAGGGAAAGGAATTTTACAACAGCAAATTTAAAAACTTAATGAAAAAACATGGTATAAATCATTATAGCGTATTTAGTACGATGAAAGCTTCTATGGCAGAGCGTGTTATAAGAACTTTGAAATCGAAACTCTACAAGTATTTCAGTTTAAATGGTACCCACAAATGGATAGACATTCTGCCTGAAATTACTCAAAACTATAACAATACAAAACATTCCACAACAAAATATAAGCCTTCTCAAGTCAACAAATCCAACGAAAAATCTATTTTGAATAACACCTATAGTCATTTAAAGATAGCCGGTCCACGAAAATTTAAAGTTGGCGACATTGTGCGCATATCCAAGGCAAAACATGTCTTTGAAAAAGGATATACACCCAATTGGACTACAGAACTATTCAAAATCATCAAAGTTAAAATTACCAATCCTGCTACGTATTTACTTGAAGACATGCAAGGGACACCAATCAGCGGCTGCTTCTATGACGAAGAACTACAGAAAACATCGAATCCGGACGTTTACTTGGTGGGAAAAGTTCTTAGGCGTAAAGGCAAGAAACTGTTTGTGAAATGGTTGGGCTTAGACAAAAAACATAACAGCTGGATTAATGGAGTTGATGTTTTATGATGTAGAAGGCCACACACACACACACACACATGCTATAAATTGGAGTAACTTCAAATCTCAAACTCAGTTAGCAACATGAGTTATCAAGGAAGTGTCAGTAGTGGTTATGGCAGTAGTAGTAGTAGTAATAATAACTATACTTCAGAGGTGGATAAAATTTTGAAAAACTATGAGTTTGCTGCAAAGTCTGAAAGTGTGTACCTGCTTTCAACACAATATTCAATTTCCGGTTATGAAGTAAAATGTGGAATTAGTCTGGCAAGGTCATTTACGCCTGCTGTTATTCTATCTCAGCAGCTCAAGTTCAGCAAAATATCTTTCAGCACTTACGAATGGCAGAACTTTATTTCAATAATGACGCAACCGATGAATTTCTTTCATACCGGAGACGAGTTCAAACCTGATTCGATTCCATGTGGAGACTACTGCACCATTACCCCATTAAATTACGATGATTGTAAGGTAATTTTAGTCAAGAAACATGGTGTCGAGTATTACATGGATGAAGAAGAAGTATCCTCAATTTTAGAAGTAAATAATTTGATTATACAACGTATATCGGTGCTGGAAAATTTGGATTTTTGTCAATATTATTATAATGTTTTGGATTTCTGTAAAAATATCACCTCCGAAAATTTAAGTTCTCTACAAATTTTATATGCATTTTGTTCCATAACACCAAACGATATGTTAAGCAATGCTCTTAGAGAATTTGTATACTTTTATAAACTCAAAGCCATCAATGATTTGAATAAATAGTTATATAGATGTGTTTGTGTTTAAGACATCTACCAAACCTTTTGATAACAACAACCCCAACCACTACTCCCACACATCATAAGAACCATCCTAGTGTAGGGAAAAGAAATAAAAAATGGATTATATAAAATATATATTTATGATAAACAATAACTATAAAACTTATACATCTTAAAAGTCTAAATCACAAAATTTGATTCAACCGACAAAGATTAAATTATAAAAATGAAATAAAAAACAAAAAATAAATTAAAAATACTAGAATCCGTCAAAATGGTCAATATCGCTATCACTATCATATGTTCCCCTAAATCTGAGAGTTCTAGGAGAATTATGAAGTTTCGCAATACAAGAATCTTTATCATTTGTTTCAAAAAGTACTGTTCTATAGCAACTTTGACACCACCAATCTTTATTGTGATACAAGTCACGAATTATATCTTCTGACTCGCAAACATCATGGTGATGATCATTGATTACAATCAAATGTTTCCTCAATCTTTTATGACATCCTTTAATGCTATCAAAACATTCTTTCTAAACATATATGTTATATTTATCAATCCTATAATAGTTAACCCATATGCAATATTCAGACTCGTCTTCAAATATGTAGTCCCAGTCAGATCTAGCAAGTACAGCATTTCGGTCTTTGTACAGAATGTCTCGTGAACAATGAACAAAATCGAGATTTGTACAAAACCGTGACTGCTCATTTTGAGCAGTCTTATTTAAAAATCTCCATTTGTATTCTGCAAATTTTTTTGCGATTTGTTTGGTAAGATTCCATGGTAATTTTGACGATTCGAAAAAATCTGCTATACATTCTATATTTTCGCAAATTATTTTTATACAGTTTTCGCTTAATGTATTCATATCTAAAACAATGAGAGTACATTTTTATATACATATACTCAACGAAAAATTAAAATATTACTCAGTGTTACTTAGTTTGTAATGACCCCAGGGAAGCGTATCAAACGACTCTGGAATTAGTGACCGCTTATCATCTTCAGGAGAAAGACCCACTTTCTTTTGTTCAATGCTGAAAACGTTATGTGCATAGGACTGAATTGTGTTTTGGAAAATGTACTTCGACTTCCAGTTTTTTAAACAGTTCAAGTAATCTTCGAAAGTAATTTTATTTCTTACAATATTTTTCTTTACCCCCTTAGATTTTTTCACTGTTTTTCCACCTCTAACTTTAAAAGCATACATTTTTGAACGTAGTCCTATGAAATGTGTCATAATAGAACCATTACATTCATCTTTCATCAAACCTAACACCTTTTTGTTTGCTAACGGAATGTTAAAGTAATCCCTCTGCATAATCACTGGTATCAAACATCTGAATATCATCCTTTATCACTTCTTCGTATACGTCATTACAATGAAGTTCATACGTGAAACTATCTGTATCTGTATACATTAATTTGCAATTTTTTTTTCCAATTTAGGGATGATGTATGAATAATGGAAGTCATACATACAAGTTTTTGAAATGTCTAAAATGGCCATCCCAATGTACAGGGGCTTATTGAAAACAAGATTACTCTTTTAATTCTATTGCAACTAAATTTTCTTCAAAAATTGTTCTAGAATGAAACCAAGGACTAGCAATCAAGTTTTTAGCTCCATAACGTCCCAAATATGATCTTGATAATTTCACAATCCTATGATTCCGTATATTTTCCATGGTTTTACCAAACACCGCATTATTCATCAATGTATACAAATTTTTGGCAAAAGCTGTAGTAGCTTCCGTTCTTAGTTTAGTATTTAAAGCGATGTAGGGTTTTAGCCATGCAGCTTGCTTAAATTTTAAAATTCTATGTATTTTTGTTAGAATTAAACCATTTGCTAAAGCTTGTTTTAAATTTCGATAGTGTAAGATATAATTATGTTTATTGTGTAGGGTAGCCATGAGTTTTTTTAATTTGGAATTGGGAGGCGTTTTGTGTTCAGGACAAAAAGGAAAATCTTGGTGTAGATCGTGTAGCTCCTTAGGGTACTCCAGGTCTACCTCAAGAATATACCCCTCTGGAGAGTCGTCTGCAATTTGATTGATATCAATGTTCGAGTTATCTTCCCATTTGAAGTCTGCATAAGGGAGGAATTCTGACATTGTCCACCCATAAAGGTTGTTCACATCTAGGTACAAAAGGTACTTAGAGGGTTTTTGAGGGTCATACTCCTCCTCCATGTATTTATTGTTGGCTTCGGAATATCGATTTGAGCAAACAGATATACCCCCCCGAATACCTCTCTCAATAAACATAATCATATCAATATCTTTAAGTAATTCTAATTTTATTTGGGTATACTTTAACATTGCATCCCACGTATACCCAGCAAGAGTATAGTACCACGCAGGATCTAGCTCATACGTTTGCAAACAATTACTTCGTAACTGCTCAAAAACGTCTGCTAATAACAGTATGTCTGTTTTCATATATAGCTGACTATACTCTCCCAGGTTAGCAGTATCAAAATACTCCCAAACATTTTTTGCATGGTTATATTGTTCCATGGAAATATTCGAATCGTAAAGTTTATTGTAAAAATTTTCAATGGACGGTAATTCTACGTCGTTGAGCTTTTCTATACAATCGATGTAATCGTATGGAAAAACCCCTTTTTTCATCAAAAGTTTCAATTTTTGGTTATTTAAATCATGAAACTCATGTTTTAAATTTTTAAAATCATCCTCCTTCAGTGTAGATACCAGTTCGTCTAGACTTGCTCCCATAAATCTAAAGGAGTCTATGAACCTAAACTTGATGTTAGTTTCAGAGTCATGTAGGGTAAAACTTATATATTTTTCCTTATTTATTGGTAGTATGGAAACCTTACCACGTTTTGCAATTTCCTTAATAACAAAATGTGAGTCATAGCCGCTTAAGTTATGAAAAATCACTGGAACAACAAAAACTTTTTTAAAATTCAAATTGCATGCTTGATGAGCGTATCCACGAAATTTTCCAGTGAAATGATCATGATCCCTAACGACTATATCTTTATCAGTAAATTTATGTTCACAAATGTGGCAATTTAGTGCATTTACCAAGTTGGGTGTAACACTAAGGGGTATTATATCTAAAATTTTGGACTCTACAAATTTTGTTACATCAGTTAACTGATTGGTAAACCAATCTATGCAGTCTTCACCCTGATGATATTCATAATATGAAAGCCGATCATCGTAAGCGCGTTTTAAATAATATCCTGCAGAAAAAGCTACGTGTTGTTGATATTTTTTAGTTTTATCTGTTTTTTGTTGATCTGTATAAGCTTTTAGTATGGATTCTAAATCACTATAAATAACAAAGGGACATTTCTGCTTATAAATAAAATTTTTAAATTCAATGTGAGTATGATTGGGAAAAGAAATTTTTGACTCATTCATATTTTTACAAACACTTTCATGCTTATCCAAAATTTGTTTACTATGAAAATAGTTCAAACACCTATCGCAAAAGAATTTTTTAAACCTAGATCTATTAAGTTGAGATGAAATTAATTTAGATAAATTTTTTATCCAACAATAGTGGTACTTAATGTTTTCATTTGTATCGTCTACAGGAGGTGCATCATAATCATTTAACTTGGGATAATACTTGGATTGGACCAGCAATAGATTAACATGTCTTTCAAGTTTATTTTTAGTTAATCTTGTAGGAACTACTGTATAAAATGTAGATTTATTCGATTGATTTAGTTCTAAAGAGTATACGTTTACTGATATATTATTTAATTTTTCAAATTTTGTAATTTGGGGCAGTGGCATTTCAATATCTAAGCCCTTTGTATTTAGAACTTCAGAGTAATGTGGATACGATGAAGTACGATGAGAAGGAGTAGCAGGATTTAAAAAACTGTTTACTGCCCAGTAAAAACAAGCTCGGTCCATATTACAAACGTTTACAATTGCCTTCTTTCGAGAAATTGGTTCTGGTAGTGGAACGAAAGACGAGCCCACCCCCATTTCAGATTTGTTTATTGCAACTTCCAAAAAAATTATTCGAGATAATGCCCACCCGCTTTCTTTTCCAGCAAATTCTGATAAACTGTTCAAAATAGGATCAATAATATTTATTCTAAACCAATCATGTAAATCATCTCCAATGTCTAATACAACATTGGGAGTACTGAAATATTTGCGGTCTACTAACTCCACGTTTTTTGATTGCTTAATAAAATCCCCACAAAAGGTGGTGTTCACTTTTGAAATTTGTGTTTTCTTGAGAACTAATAAAATCTTGTTTTTGAAAATTTTGAAAGCATCTGTAAATAATGCATTCATATCTTTATGTGACAAGTTTATGATAACTCCTGTTTTTAATCTACTTTCAAATGCAGCATTAATGTTTTCCCACTTGACCCTTTTACTAGATTTCTCAAGTCCTTCACCCACATGAGTCACTTTTATTAAACATCGCATGCGCTTCAAATGTGCTATTTTTGTATGAATTTTATGTTTTACTCCGATCGAAAACTTGAAAGATTTTAAAGCAAGATTACATTTTCTGAGGTGTTTATTAATCAGTAAAATCCATTTGTTTCTATTTGAAAAGGTTTGAATTCTGTTTAGAGAATTTAAAATTTCATCAATTTGCTGTAGAGTAACACTGAAGTTCGACATTCTTGAGTATATAAATAAAAAATGTACTCACCAGCTTTCTAAAGTTGTCTTCGACTACGGATGCGAATTTCCTCAATTTTTAAGTTGTCCTCAGCAGGTCGCTTCCAAATTTTGTGCAATGGGTTATATTGTGACTGCGGATGTGTACTTCTGAATTTCCTTAATTTTTTTAAGTTGACCTCAGCCGGTTACTTTTAAATTTTGTGATGTGTTGCTGAAACAAAAAATAATTTTTAAAATGATTTTAAAACAGAATCACACATGCTAGGTTAGGTTAAATGTGAGTGGACCTCAGGCCCTCGCTAAATAATTAACAAGATTTTAAAAATAAAAAATCTTACCGTTTAATTGTTTTCTTCTATTTTAAATAGTGTCCTGGGGCGGTATCCACTAAAAATATTCTGTAGCCCCAAAAACACCAAACTATAGCTCCCCTTGTTTATATCTGCGATATAAACACATCAGATACATTTTGTTCCATTGCACTTACCTGCAAATTTTCACAAATATCGTTCTTTTCGTTTAAAAAATATTTACTTGGTTCTATACTTTATCCCAACCCCGTTTTTCATCAATAGAAAAAAAAATTTAAGTGTTTTATTAACAATACATAAAAAATAATTAAAATTAGTGAATTCTTCTTCAATCAACTCACATAACTTGGGAACAGGAAATGGAACACAATACTTTCAATCAATAAATTCATTACAACTTCTAAATCGCATACAATTTTAGATTTATAGAGATATGCATATTCTCGTGCAATTGATAATAAGCTTTCGCTGCAATCACACAGAGCTTGCAACAACTCAAATTTAGTCAAATTTTGATTAGTTTGAGAGAAATTTCTAATGATTTCCACCAAATTTCCATAGTATTCACCAAAATTTATAGATTCTTAATAAGTGAGACGGGGGGAAATGAAGCAACGGTCGACTTGTAGAATTTGATGAACATCTTCTTTCCTCAAAGGGATACTGATATCATGTTTCGTCATCTCCAACCATTGAACATGATCAAACATTACTTATTGAATGGCGCAGTAGTCTCCACAGGATAACACCGCTTCTTCTCATTCGTGGAATGATGCACTTATGAATGAATTATTAGTCAAAATGTCGATAAATGTGGTCCATTCGTATGAGCTGATGGAGATTTTCGTAGGTTTATCGACGTATGATAGAGTGATAGCACTACTAAACGTTCTTGCTCGACTCAAACCACATCCAATTCGAAAATCTATATTTGTACAATACTCGGTATACAATAAGTAGTGGTTTTCCTGTTTGGCTGTCATTTCGTACACTTGTAAATTATGATCCAATTGAGCGTCGTAATGATAACCTTTGTCTTGAGAACTCATATTGGCAACTGAGAATCTAACCTACAACTCTCCTCAATTTATACTCACTCAAATGTCCTACTACAAAACAATGTATTCATGCGTAGTGAAGCGAAAGTAGTTGTTACACGACAACATCCACGTTTTCTATCCTACTGTTGCGTTATTGTCTAAACCCAACCATTTAAAAAACATCTTGTTGTTGCCTTTTATTTTAAGCACTTTTTTCGCCAAATAAATGTGTGGATTTGATGTTTTCTGCAGCTCTTCTTCGTAAAAGCCCCCACTGATCGGGATACCTTGCAAGTCTTCGAGCAAATACGTGGGGGGATTGGTTATTTCAACTTTAATGATTTTGAGTAGTTCAGTCGTCCAATTGGGTGTGTTTCCCTTTTCAAAGACATGTTTTGACTTGCTTATACGTACAATATCACCAACTTTGAATTTTCGATGTGCGGTGGCAATCTTTAGTTGACTATATGTTTTATTTAAAATATCTTTTTCTATTGATTTGAGAAGGTTTATATTTGGTCGTTGAATGTTTTTCGTTATTGTAATCCTCCGTAATTTTAGGTAAAATGTCTATCCATTTATATGTACCATCCAAACTGAAATGTTTGTACAGTTTTGATTTCAGCGTTCTTATTACCCGTTCAGCGATTGTAGAATTTCGTGCTAAATACAGTATAATGATTAATCCCATGTTTGTTCATTAGTTGTTGAAACTTGTTGTAAAATTCCTTTCCTTGGTCTGATTGGAGATTTTTAGAAACTCGTTTTGTGTGAGCGAGAATGTCTGAGAATGCACGAGTTAACTCTTCACCGGTTTTTGTCTTTACTGGACGTGTCCACAAAAACTTTGAAAAGCAATCGATGACGACTAGTATCATTTTGTGATTTTTATTTTGATTAGCGTAAGGCCGCATTGCAGCCAAATCCATTTGCCATAAATCATCTATGCCTTTGACACTTGTACGTCTGCGTGGCTAATTTTTACGTTTTGGTTCATGGAGTTCGTTAACAAGCTGGATTTTTCGATGGACGATGACATGTTTCGTAAGCGCGTGCACGTTCTAAACTGATGATCTATCTCCATTACTCGTGATAGTATTCTTCAAATCTGTTTTCTTTTTTTGTTCAATTTCATGAATAATAGTCGTCATACATTGCTTTTGTTAGGTAAGACTTATTCCTACAATTTGAAATACAGAAGATTAAAAGTGGTAAAAAACTTTTAACGTTTAATACAAGAAAGATTAAGATTAAAAAAAGTCTCTTATCAACCATGACTAACAGTATTTTAACAGGGTATCAGATATAGACAAAAAAGCACTAGATAGTAACCGTAATAATTTGCAAAAATTGAGTCGCCGAGTATGCTTTCCTTTTTTGATTTTAAAGGACGTCAGGTGATCTATACATACTGAACCATTACAATAACTGTACTGAAAACCTTGTTTTTGAAATACATTTTCTGAAACTGAATTTATGTGATTTTAGAAAAATCTAATAATTTAGACGCGTAACCCCGCCGACGATGTATTGGTAATGTGTAAATTAAATTCAGCAATCTAGGCATACTGTAACCTGCCATAGGATCATAGTTTAACTTAGAGCATAGAATAGACGCGTCAGGTGTTACTGCTTCGTAGTATATGAAACAGGATTTTTCTCGTTCTGAACACCACTGGTGAATAAATATAAAGATCATTAGGTCACTTATACCAATGTTTTTAATCTTTTCTACAGCCTTGTCTCTGTAATGTATTTTGATATTCATTTTAAAAGATCTGTTAATGATAACTAGTGAACCAAGGGACCTGTAGACAGACACTCAATAATATATTCATCGTTGTCTAATTCATCGGACCATTCACCAAGCAAAGAACCTGTTTGAACTCTATTAGTGCCATCGTCAATGTACATGATGCAATATTCGTCCAAATCAGCGACATTTTCACCCAATTTGTCTAATTGGCCGTAAAGCCTTAATCGAGCATGCGTGGTGGTAAAGCAGGTTTTGAAAATATTTGTAGACCTGATTTTTTTACAAATACATCCTTGTATTTGTAAGTAACTTGCACCATATTGTCTGTGATGAAAATACAATTAGTAATTTCAATTTTGTCGTGAAGGAGAATGTTGTACCAGCTTTTGAGATCTGTAGTATAAAGATTATTGCTGAGTACCACCCTCTCCCCAAATTTGCGCCATAAAGAATTTAAACAGATCTTAGCGATAGCCCTTTTACCAGGGTTGCAGGAACGTTGATCGTTGCATGGGGTTTGTTATGCAAACGATATGACAATAAAAAGTTATTAATACATAATCACTTGGATGCATTATTCAATTTAGAGAAAATTGTTAAAGTTTCATCTTTTAAAATAAGAAATATGTCAAATACAGTCTCCAAACACTTGAGGGCTCTTAATAGTCTTGAACTACCAACGAGTCAGTGGGATATTTCACTTTTACATTTAATGGCCAAAAGTTTGGACGATGCGTCTGTCAGTAAATGGGAGGAATTCAAGTCCAAAAAGGATTTGCCTTCTCTTGAGGATAGTATGAATTTTTAAGAAGTAGAGCAGACTTGCTAGAGCGGTTAGAATTAAAAAAAACTTGAGCAGGGTCAAAAATCGGGAAAAACTAGGGGCTTATTTTCTGCCGATTCTGGGAATAATTCACAACAAAACAAAACATTTTCCCAAAATTTTAAGTGTGCCATATGCAGTGGTGAACGTAGAGTTTTTCTGTGTGACAAATTTAAAGCAATGTCCGTGTTAAATAGCACTGAACAAGCTAAAAGGTTAAAATTATGTTTAAATTGCCTCCGAAGTGGTCACAAAGATAACCAATGCAGATTGTATGCTTCATGTAAAACATGTCAAGGTAAACACAGTACTCTTCTGCATATAGAAAATAAAAATCAAGCTGATCAAAACATAAATGAAGAAAATGTTTCTTTAACCACTAAATCAGAATATTAACAAATTTTGTTATCTACAGCAATAGTAGATGTTTTACACAGTAATGGTTTTTATGTACCAGTTCGAGCTATTTTAGATTCAGGTTCTATGTCTTCTTTTGTAACTGAGTGTCTTCTTTCAAAACTACATTTTTCAAAGCAATCAGTCTATTTTGCTGTTTCCAGTTTAAATAGTACCGTCTCTAATGTTAACTCTAAATGTTGTTTGAAGTTAGAATCTCAACACAACAATTTCATAACTGATTTGTCTTGTTTTATACTACCAGAGATAACCGGAAACTTGCCTACATTTTCCATTGATAAACAAAGTTCATTAATACCTAAAGATCTAATATTGGCCGATAAAAATTTCCATAAGCCCGGGCCAGTGAAGATGTTGATAGGTGCTGACATATTTTGGAATGTTTTATGTCCAAAACAATTAAAGTTAACTGAGAATGGTCCTGTTTTACAGGAAACTCAGCTTGGGTGGTTGGTTTCAGGTAAAGTACAAGGCATTCAAATTTTTAATAATACAGTTTGTAATTTTGTTAAAAATGAATCTGATTCATCTGTCCAGGATAAGTTATCGAAATTTTTTGAAATAGAAAGTATTAAAACTGCCAGTCCTTGGTCCAAAGAGGAAACTGACTGTGAATCTCATTTTAAAGATACAACCACAAGAACCCAAGAAGGCCGTTTTGTTGTATCGATTCCGTTAAAACAAAGTCCGGAAATGTTAGGTGAATCTATAGATCTAGCCAAAAAGAGATTCAAATCATTAGAGCAAAAATTTTCAAAACATTATCAATTTTCCAGAATGTATAAAGAATTTATCTTGGAATATGAAAATATCAGCCATATGCAAAATATAGGTAATGTAGCAAATCATGTGGATGCCTATTATCTACCGCACCATGGGGTCCTACGTATGCATAGCGCGACAACAAAGTTAAGAACAGTTTTTGACGCCTCGGCTCGAACTACAAGTGGAGTTTCGTTTAACGAACTCCAGTTAAAGGGACCAGTCGTTCAAGACGATTTAGTCTCAATATTATTACGCTTCAGACAATATAAATATGTTGTTACCGCGGACATTGAGAAAATGTACCGTCAGGTTTTAGTGTTAGAAGATCAGCATAAAATGCAAAGAATTATTTGGCGAGAAAACGAAAATAAAGAACTTAGTGTCTTTGAACTTTCCACAATGACGTACGGAACCACAAGTGCACCATATTCAGCTATTGGGTGTCTGCTATTGGGTGTCTAGTTGAGTTAGGCAACCCTTGTAATAACAAATTACCTATGATTTCAAATATAATTCTCCACGACTTTTATGTCGATGACATTTTGACAGGTTTTGATGATATTCACCTAGGAAAAGAAAGTTGCCTTGGATTTTGTGATGTTCTTCGCTCATGTTGCTTTCCATTTCGAAAGTGGAGATTAAACTTTCCGGACATATTAAATGATTTAAAAGAATGTAAACTTGCTGTAGCTTCGAAAGGTCTAGTTATCGGCGAAGATGATGTTGCTTAAACGGTTGGGTTTCGGCTCCGGGAACCGTTTTTATATACACGTATTGAGAAGACATAGAGACTTCATTTTCGGTATAGGGCATATAGGATGCGTAAAATCTCAAAAAAACACATTAAAAGAAAATTCACCCTCGGGGGCGGTTTTTTGGGGGGTGGCTACCCTTATTTTTGGAAAAAATAAAATTCCAACGACGTCATCGTTTTCCTTGAATTTCTTTATATACGGCCCTAAATTTTTATAATTTTATCTCAAACTTGAAATTTTTTTCAAGTATGGACTTAGACAAAATTTCAGAAAAAAGCGAGGGTTTCGGCTCTGGGGACACTCTGTTATATACAAAACAGGAAGACATGGAGACTTCATTTTCGGGATAGGGCATATAGGACGCGTTAAATTTCAAAAAAATACATTGAAAAAAAAATTCACCATCAGGGGCGGTTTTTTGGGGGGCGGCTACCCTTATTTTTGGAAAAAATGAAATTCCAACGACGTCATCGTTTTCCTTGATTTTTTTTATATATGGCCCCAAATTTTCAAAATTTTATAATAAACTTGAAATATTCCTCAGGTTGGACTTTGACAAAATTTCAGAAAAAAGCGAGGGTTTCGGCTCTGGGGACACTCTGTTATATGAAAAACGGGAAGACATGGAGACTTCATTTTCGGGATATGGCATATAGAACGCGTGAAATTTCGAAAAAACACATTGAAAAAAATGCACCCTCGGCGGCGGTTTTTTTGGGGGGTGGCCACCCTTATTTTTGGAAAAAATGAAATTCCAACGACGTCATCGTTTTCCTTGAATTTTTTTATATATGGCCCCAAAAATAATAATTTTATCTCAAACTTGAAATATTCCTCAGGTATGGACTTTGACAAAATTTCAGAGAAAGTGCGAGGGTTTCGGCTCTGGGGACACTCTGTTATATACAAAACAGGAAGACATGGAGACTTCATTTTCGGGATAGGGCATATAAAATGCGAGAACTCTCAAAAAAATACATTGAAAAAAAATTCCCGCTCGGGGGTGGTTTTTTTGGGGAGCGTCAACCCTTATTTTTGGAAAAAATTAAATTCCATGGAAACTTCTTTTTCGGGATAGGGCATATACGATGCGTGAAAAGTAAATATGCAATGTTAGTCTGAGCTCACTGTTTCCAATTTTCGCCACTAGATAGCGCTGATCGTTGGCGGTCGTTTGCGGGTTATTCAGGGCGCTTGTGACGTCACTACGATGTTCGATATAGATGGTGCTGATCGTTGGCGGGCGATTCAAATGAGGCGCTGGTGACGTCACTATGATGTTCGATGTACAGGGTGTCGCGAACAGACAAAAGGGCGTTATCGATGACGCGAAACTACTTTTTCGTGCCAAAAGGGCTGTAGTAGCAAAGCTACTTTTTCCGTACCCTGCGCATATTTTTCCTTACATACAGACAGTAAAAGACGTATGTTGACGTTCTGCGCAGGTCGTAAGGGCATTGGTGCATATCTCTGTAATTATTGGTCATATTTTTATGGAACAAACGATATTATGATTGCTAGATTATTATCATATACAGGAAGTGCAAAAAGATGTCATTAGGACACTAGCGCATATCTCTGCTATTATTGTTCAGATTTTTATAGAACAAACGACATTATTATCATCTGTTATTATTAATCAGATTGAAGTCGTATAAACGGTATTATGTTACGACGATATACAGGGTGTCGACATAAAAGTGGTCGTAGTTACATCACCCGCGCCTCATTTTGTAGTATATCAGCGATCAATATACAGGTTGTCGACATAAAGATGCCATAAGGGCACTACAATGTATATCTACTATTATTGTGACGTTACACGTGACGCTAACGCCCTTATGGCATATTTATGTCGACACCCTGTATATTGATCGAACGTCATTGTGATGTACCTAATGCCGTTTATTCGACTTTAATCCAACCAATGATAACCGAGTGCCCTTATGACATCTTTATGTTGACACCCTGTATATTGATCGGACGTTGTAGTACTTAACATAATACCGTGTGTTCGACTTCAATCCGACCAATAATAACCGAGTGCCCTTATGGCATCTTTATGTCGGCATCCTGTATATTGATCGAACGTCGTAGTGACGTACCTAACATAATACCGTTTATTCGACTTCAATCCGACCAATAGTAGCAGAGTGCCCTTGTGACATATTTATGTCGACACCCTGTATATCGTCGCAGTGACGTACCTAACATAATACCGTTTATTCGACTTCAATCTGATTAATAATAACAGAGATATTCGCTAGTGCCCTAATGACAACTTTTTGAACATCCTGTATATAATAATAATCTAGCAATCATAATGTAGTTTGTTCCATAAAAATCTGACCAATAATAGCAGAGATATGCGCTAGTGAACTAATGACATGTTTTTTGCACATCCTGTATATGATAATAGTCTAGCAATAATAATGTCGTTTGTTCTATAAAAATCTGACCAATAATAGCAGAGATATGCGCTAGCGTCCTAATGACATATTTTTTGCACTTCCTGTATATGATAATCATGTAGCAATCATAATGTCGTTTGTTCCATAAAAATCTAAACAATAATAGCGGAGATATGCGCCAATGCCTTTAAGACCTGCGGAGAACGTTAAAATACGTCTATTACGGTCTGTATGTAAGAAAAAACATGCGCAGTGTACGGAAAAAGTAGCGTCGCAACCACCGCCCCTTTAGCTCGAAAAAGTAGAGTTTTGGCGTCATCGATAACGCCCTTTTGTCTGTTCGCGACACCCTGTATATCGAACATCATAGTGACGTCACCAGCGCCTCATTTGAATCTCCCGCCAACGATCAGCGCCATCTAAATCGAACATCGTAGTGAAGTCACAAGTGCCCCATTTGAATCGCCCGCCAACGATCAGCGCCATCTATATCGAACATAGTAGTGACGTCACAAGCGCCCCGAATCGCACGCCAGCGACCGCCAACGATCAGCGCCATCCATATCGAACATCGTAGTGACGTCACAAGCGCCCTGAATCGACCGCCAACGATCAGCGCCATCTAGTGGCGAAAATTGGAAACAGTGAGCTCAGACTAACATAGAATATCTACTTTTCACGCATCGTATATGCCCTATCCCGAAAATGAAATTTCCATGGAATTTAATTTTTTCCAAAAATAAGGGTTGACGCCCCCCAAAAAAACCACCCCGAGCGGGAATTTTTTTTCAATGTGTTTTTTTGAGAGTTCTCGCATCATATATGCCCTATCCCGAAAATGAAGTTTCCATGGAATTTATTTTTTTCCAAAAATAAGGGTTGACGCCCCCCAAAAAAACCACCCCCGAGCGGGAATTTTTTTCAATGTGTTTTTTTGAGAGTTCTCGCATCGTATATGCCCTATCCCGAAAATGTAGTTTCCATGGAATTTAATTTTTTCCAAAAATAAGGGTTGATGCCCCCCAAAAAAACCACCCCCGAGCGGGAATTTCTTTTCAATATGTTTTTTGAGAGTTCTCGCATCGTATATGCCCTATCCCGAAAATGAAGTTTCCATGGAATTTAATTTTTTCCAAAAATAAGGGTTGACGCACCCCAAAAAAACCACCCCCGAGCGGGAATTTTTTTTCAATGTGTTTTTTTGAGAGTTCTCGCATCGTATATGCCCTATCCCGAAAATGAAGTCTCCATATCTTCCTGTTTTGTATATAACAGAGTGTCCCCAGAGCAGAAACCCTCGCACTTTCTCTGAAACTTTGTCAAAGTCCATACCTGAGGAATATTTCAAGTTTATTATGAAATTTTGAAAATTTAGTGCCGTATATAAAAAAATTCAAGGTAAACGATGAAGTCGTTGGAATTTAATTTTTTCCAAAAATAAGGGTAGCCACCCCCCAAAAAAACCGCCCCCGAGGGTGAATTTTTTTTTCAATGTGTTTTTTCGAAATTTCAAGCGTTCTATATGCCCTATCCCGAAAATGAAGTCTCCATGTCTTCCCGTTTTTCAATTTAACAGAGTGTCCCCAGAGCCGAAACCCTCGCTTTTTTCTAAAATTTTGTCAAAGTCCATACTTGAGAAAAATTTCAAGTTTGAGATAAAATTATGAAAATTTAGGGCCGTATATAAAAAAATTCAAGGAAAACGATGACGTCGTTGGAATTTCATTTTTCCCAAAAATAAGGGTAGCCGCCCCCCCAAAAAACCGTCCCCGTGGGTGAATTTTTTATTTAATGTGTTTTTTTGAGATTTTACGCATCCTATATGCCCTATACCGAAAATGAAGTCTCCATGTCTTCTCGATACGTGTATATAAAAACGGTCCCCGGAGCCGAAACCCAACCGTGAACGCTTAACAAAAAGAGTAATGCTTTCATGCATATCCAGAATACTCGATCCAATGGGTTTACTTGGTCCTTGCATTATAATTGCCAAAGTAATGCTACAACAACTTTGGCAAGAAAATTTATCTGCAAATTAAATGGAGTAATTTTATACAAGAACTTCCTTCTCAGAACCATTTAAAAATTGACCGACATGTAATTTGCGATAATCCTACACAAATAGATTTACATGCGTTTTCAGATGCTTCTGAGGTAGCATATGGTGCAGCTGTGTATGTCAGATCCGAAAATTGCCATGGAGAAATATTCTGTCATTTACTCATTTCTAAGGCTAAGGTTGCGCCAATTAAATCACTAACAATTCCTCGGTTAGAACTATGTGCTTTTGGCCAAAATTGTTAATAAAGTTACTACTTCTCTGAGGCTTAATTTAAATTCTGTAACATTTTTGTCTGACTCGACAATAGTTCTTGGCTGGATTAAAACTCCAGTCCATTTATTAAAACCATTTGTACGCAATAGAATTGGTGAAATACAGGATTTAACTGATATAATGTCATGGGGTTATGTTCCAAGTTTAGAAAATCCTGCAGATATTTTATCAAGAGGCTCCTATCCTAGTAGTTTAAATCATTCAAACATATGGTGGCACGGTCCATGTTGGCTCAGAGGGAGTCCAGAATTTTGGCCGAAGGATAATAAGATGTCTGTCCCTCTTCCAGAAATAAAAACGACTTTGGTTGCTGTGTCTGAAAGTAAATTTCCCTTCGAAAGGGTTTCTAGTTTAAATCGATTAAAACGATGTATGGCTTATATCTTGAGATTCATAAAAAATTGTTTAAGTGCTAAAGAAAACCGAACATTTGGCGTTTTAACAGCTACTGAATTAGATTATTCATTGAAGTTACTTGTAAAAATATCCCAAATATCTTCGTCTACCAAGGAGTACAATGATCTGAAGGTTGGAAATGAAATTGACAGAAAGAGTGAACTTTTATCTTTAAATCCGTTCATGGACACTGATGGCATAATTAGAGTTGGTGGTCGTTTGCAAAATTCAAATTTTCACTTTAATAAAAAACATTCAATGATCTTGTCCTCAAAACATTATTTCACCAAACTTTTTTTCGAACAAGATCATAAAAACTTACTGCATGCTGGACCACTACAACTGTTATATAGTATAAGAGAAACATATTGGCCCATTGCAGCTTGCAATCTAGCTAGATCTGTTGCTCATAAATGTTTACGATGCTATAAATTGAAACCTAAACCGGTTCAACCTATGATGGGTAATTTGCCTATCAGGTTTTCCATTCCAAATTACAGGTATATATTATGCTGGACCTTTTCTTGTCCTCAATAAAAAGGGACATGGCTCGAAACTCATAAAAGGTTACGTTTGTCTATTCATATGTTTTGCCACAAAGGGCATTCATCTAGAGTTTGTAAATAGTCTTTCAACTGAAGATTTTCTTTTGGCTCTGAAACTCTTCATTAGTCGGCGAGGGAAACCATGTCAAATTTATTCAGACCACGGTACTAATTTCATTGGGGCGAGCAGAAATTTAAAAGAATTATATGATTTCCTAAATAAAACTAAAATTTCAATGAGTGATTTTGTGAACAATCAAGGCATACGCTGGAATTTTAATCCTGTCCAAGCTTCACATTTTGGTGGATTGTGGGAGGCAGGGGTTAAGGCAATGAAGTGTCATTTAAAACGTGTGTATGGTAATTCTAACTTTACATCTGATGAATTCACAACTCTACTTTGCCAGGTAGAGGCCATAATAAATTCCCGTCCTCTTTCTCCACTATCAACCGACCCCTTAGATCCTTCCCCCCTAACTCCAGCTCACTTCATCATTGGTCGTCCACTGACTTCAATTCTGGAGCCAGATATGAGTTTATGAAAGGAGAGCAGATTATCCAGATACCAGAAGATTGAAAATGCCCGACAACACTTCTGGAGAAGATGGTATAAGGAGTATATCTCTGACCTTCAGCAGCGAACCAAATGGAAGACGAGCAATGGAATGCTGGAAGAAGGCATATTAGTGCTGGTAAAAGACAAGCTACCACCTTTGAACTGGAGATTAGGACGTGTAATCAAAATAATTCGCGGAAGTGATAATATCTCGAGAGTTGCTGAGATTCTCACCAACAATGGAACTATTAAAAGAGACTTCTCCAAAATTTGCCCATTGCCGCTGGACAAATAGTCGTGTGTGTTCTTCTCTTAATGAACATTAAATATTTCGTTAAAAGATGGTGCTTTCAAGGCCGCGGGTATGTTAAGACTTCTGTAGTAAATAATAGAAGTGGCAACGTCGTAATTATTTGGTGTGCATGTGACAGAGAACCGAGGGGGAGGAAAAAGAGTGAGAGTCGTAGTCGAAGAAAATAAAGAGTGATGTTACTCTAGACTTTATAATTAAGCTAACAATATAAATATTAAAATTTAAGAAGGCTAAATTCACTGTATTGTCGGAGACACTGTATATTTCTGCAGGGTACTCCTCCTCCAGTAGTGTGGCAGATTCAAAATTACCAGTTACCCATGATGTGTGTCATCAAACTAGTAGAAGTCAGTAATAAAGGGAAACACACAAGATTTCTTTAGTAGAAATTCAGCTTTTTGCTGTGTGTTTGCAGCATAGTTTCCAATATATATATATATATATAATTTTTATTTTGGTCTACTCGATTTCACATGAAGAGTATCGAATGTCATGATGTAATTTATCAGCTGGTGAGTAGATACTAGGTGTTTTAATAAAATAAGTCCATTCACTTGAAACATTATTTATTATTGAAATAATTGAGCTATCATTGAACATTGATTGAAGACGATTTTCTGGAAAATAACCTGATGTTTATTCATAAAAAATACAATCATTGTTTCAATTAACAAAAATATTTAGGCAATATCCTAAAATTATAATGGAGTTGAAAAAAAAGAAAGTTAAATTAATCAAGCTGATTTATGACAATATTCGTATGTTACATTTTAATATGAAAGTATAGTAATATATGTTATACATTGATATGAAAGAGTAATAATAATATATAAAATGCTATAATTTACAAAGTAGTAATACTTAATATGGAAGTGTAATATTGTTACAAACTATATTTTAGATTATGTAATAGTTTAATACAAAAGTGTAATACTATATTTGAGTTTATATTATATATTTAAATATATGTGAAAAGTGAAAAATGGTATAATTTACAAAGTTGTATTCAAAAATCAGCAAAAATGGTTTCATCTGAATCGTAGTCAGAATCTTCATGTTCTGAAATGATGAATTATTCCATTTAAAATTCCTATTGGAATATCAGTATATATGAGTTTTAGTACTCTTAGACAATCATTTTTAGATAGTGATCGAGGCAATCTAAACATTGCAATAGCACCTCGAAAACCCCCCATTAATTTTCGCGATTTCCTTATAAATTATACTGCAGCACGCTGTTTGGCATGCTCTTCCGTTTCGGGTGTAGGAGCCATTTTTTTTTAATTTTATATAAAAACAAAACATTATTCCAAAATACTGTAATGTCCCCACGGAAGCCAATTAAATGAATCGGGAAGTAATTTCCTTTTATCATCGTGAGGACTCAAGGCGATTTTTGTTTGTTCCTTGCAATACACATTATGAGCGGAAGAACGTAACGTATTTTGAGTAATTGTCATTTGTTTCCAATTTTTCAAACAGTCTACATAATCATCGAACATTATTTTATTTTTCACAACACATTTTTTAATCCCCTTTGATTTTTTATTAACTTTATCCCCCTGAACTTGGTAACTATACATTTTGGACCTTAAACCAACATAATGGGTGATGATTTGTCCATTAGCTTCATACTTCATCAAACCTAGTACTTTTTTATTAACTAGGGGTATGTTGAAGATATTGTTAGTGGGATAGTCTGATGTATCAAATTTGTCAATGTTTGCATGAATTAACTGTTCGTTTGCATCTTCACAAGTAAGTTGGTAAACAAAACTGTCAGTGTCGGTGTACATCAACTTACAATTGTTCACTTCCATTGTGGGAAGCATAAAATAGTAATGGCAGTCGTACATTACGGTTATCGAACTGTCAAGAATAACCATACACACGTACATCGGTTTATTGAAAACTAGTTCAGACTTTTCCAATTCGATTTCAATTAAAGGTGGATCATCATCAAAAACAGCTCTATTGTGATAACGCGGACTGGCAATAAGATTTTTAGCTCCAGTACGACCCTCATATGTAGATACCAATTTACAAATTCTATGTTTACGGATGGATTCCATACATTTCCCAAACACATCATTATTCATTAGTTTTCTCAAAGTCGTTGGTGGCTAAATTCCTCAATCGATTGTTTAATTCGATGTAGAGTTTTAGCCATGCAGATTGTTCAAATTTCAAAACTTTGTGAACTTTTTCCAATACTAGTCCATGTTCTTAGGGTTGCTTTAAATTTCTATAATGTAAAGTGTAACTTTTTTTATCGTGTAGAGTAGTCATTAATTTTGTTAATTTTGAATCTGGTGGTTTGCGGTGTTCGGTACACATAGGAAAGTCTTTATGTGGATTATGCTAATTGTCTGGATATAACAAATCTACTTGAAGAATATAGGCTTCAGGGTTATCATCTGCAATTGATTTTATGAAATTTTTTGTCGTTAAATTTCTCAATATCATTTTCGATTCACACGAAACAATCAAAGGGCAAATGTTCGCACATTGCTTTTCCATACAAATTATTTACATCTGTTTAAAGAATATACTTTGATGGTTTCTCAGCATCATATTCAGGCATATATTTATTATTTGCTTCACTGTACCTATTGCAACACTGTGATATTCCTCCTCTAGTAGCCTTTTCAATAAACGTTATCATATCAATATTTTTTAAAATTTGCAGTTTACTTTAGCATCGCATTCCAAGTATATCCAGGCATGGTGTAATACCTGTAAGGCTGTCTCTCTAAAATTTTCAAACATATCTGCTAGAAGAAGAATATCGATGCGCATGTATATATCACTATATTCTCCCAAGTGTTTTTACATTGAAAGACCGCCAAACGTTTTTAGTGTGAGCATTATCATAATCAGTTACGTTCGCTTCATTTAATTTATTGTAAAAACATTCAATCGGCGGTAATTTATCATCATTTAATTTTTCCATGTTATTAATATAGTCATAAGGAAAGATACCTTTACGTGTCAATAATGTAAATTGAATATTGGTTAAATCATGATTTTCTTTTTTCAAAATTTTCAAATAAGCGGTGTCCAAAGTTTTAACGACAGCATCCAAACTAGATCCCAAAAAACGAAACGAATCAATAACTCTGAATTTTATGTCTGTGACTCTACCACGTTTGGCAATATCTCTTATGATAAAATGACTATCATAACCAGACAAATTGTGAAATACAATCGGCACAACAAACAGTTTTCTAAAGTTTGAAGTGCAGGATTGGTGCGCGAGTCCTCGAAACTCTCACGTAAAATGATCCGTACAACGATATAATTTTTATTAAACTTTTTTTCACATATATGACAAACAGTTGCATCATTAGTAGTTCTTGGTTCGACTACCATTGGTACAATTGTTTTAATTTTTGAATCTATAAATTTAGCTATATCGGTCAATTCGTTAGCGAACCAATCTATGCAATCCACACCTCTGTTACTTTTGTAAAACGATAGAGAATCGTCGAAAGAACATTTTGTATCGTAGCCTGCACTGTAATTTTTATGATGTTGATATTTGTTTGTTGTTTTAAAAATGATTTCATTATATTGTGTCAATTGAGATTCAAAATCAGTATAAATAATAAAAGGACATTTTTGCTTATATGTATAATTTTTAAACTCAACAAAATCATATTTGGGAAATGAAATTTTTTCATTGTTTAAATTCTCACAAAGTTGAGAATGGTCATCAAGTCTCTCGCGCAATGAAAAGTAATTGAGACATATATCGCAAACATATTTTTTATGGTATTTTTTATTCAACCGCGAACTAATTAAACACGATAAATCTTTAACCCAACAATAATTATATTTCATCTCGACAATAGTACTGCAATCATGAGACAGTGTTGTTTCGTATTAGTTTAGTTTCGGGAAGTATTTATCTTGAATAAGTAATAAGTTGACGTGACGGTCCAATTTTTTTCTAGTCAATCTTGCCGGCTATACTGTGTAAAATGTTTTTTTTGTTCACTGTTTCATTGTACTCTAACATATAAACGTTTATGGAAATTTCATTTAGTTTTTCAAATTTCCTAATTTGAGGCAGTTTCATTGGCATGTCTAAGCCTAGAGTTTTCAAAACGGTGGAATAGTGTGGATATTATGATGTTCGGCTCACCTTTTCTGTGGGAGCGTGTACCTGCAACAACGCTCCAGAAAAAACATGCTTCATCATTGTTCTGGATGTTGATGCATGTATGTTTTTTCTGTATTTGCTCAGGCAATCGAATGAAAGATGAACCATTACTCATTTCGTATTTGTTAATTGCTATCTCTAGTGAAATGGTTTTGCTTAGGGCCCAACGGCTCTGTTTCTCTTGAAACACAGACATTTTATTCAAAATACGATCTATATTATTTTTAAACAATTCTATTAAATCAGTTCCTTCATCAATGATTGCATTGTGTGTACTAAAATGATCTACTACTTCCCTATCATTTGATTTATATAGTCACCAATGAGAGTAGTATTAACTTTTATTATTTTTAGATCCTTCAATATTTGTGAAATTTTAACGTTGAATAAATTAAAAGCATCCTTGGAAAAATTCATCGATTTCTTTATGTTTCAAATTTACAATAAGCCCTGTCCTAATTCTACAATTAAAAATAGCCCCAACATCTAACCACTTTACACACCGTTTTTTTCTCAACCCATAACCTATATTTTAGGTAATTGAATTAATTTGATGAGGTAATCGCTTAAGTTCCCCAATTTTTGTTTGAATTTTTCTCTTCTCACTAAAGGAAAATTTGATTTTATCTAAGGTCAAAACACATTTTCTAACATGACGGTCTATTAATTTAATTATTGAATTAGCTAGCGGTTTAGAATAATGTTCATTTAGGAGAGCCAACGTTTCATCAGATTTGTTCATTAAATTCACCATTTTTCACTTTAAATATATATGATATAATAAATAAAACTCACCAAACAAGCGAAAACTAATTTTGAACTACTTCAAAAGAAATTGCAGGATTCTGTTTCCCCACCTCAACTAATCCTATAAATATGAGTGAATGCTTTTGAGTTTTGAAATTATCTATTTGACATCGGTACTGTTTCGTCACTCTCTTGGGTAGGAATGTAATACTGTCTGTGAATGTTATCAAAATGACTTCCGGTTTAACCGGAAATGCCATCAACTTCTTTAATTGAAATGGGACACCCTATATATTTTCACAGATTTTGAAAGAGCTTGTTATTTTGAATTCATACATACTGAGTTTAGTGTAAAATAATATGTAAAAACCAGGAATAACTCACTGTTAGTTGGACAATAGGTGTACATTTCATTATTTTAGAATAATGAGAAACAAAACTACTTCAAATGTTCAAAATGCTCGCCATTTACTTGCTGACAATATGCCATCCTATTAACAAATTCTTGAGTCACTCTTTCCAAGACTTCTCCACGTATTAGTTCACATTCATCAATAACTCTTTGTCTCAATTCCTGTAAGTTTGTTGGTCGTCTAACGTAAACACGTGATTTTAGATAACCCCAAAGAAAAAAATCTAACGCGCTAAGATCCGGAGAACGAGCAAGCCACTCTATGAATCCTCTACGTCCAATCCATCGATTTGGAAAATTCGCATCTAGAAAATCCCTAACCCGTCTATCATAGTGGGGAGGTGCTCCATCTAGTTGAAACCAAACATTTTGTTATTTAGTAGATGTAAGTACTTGTCACCATTTGAGTTTCCGTCGATAAAAAATGGGCCTATAAGCCTATTTTCAACATTTCCCATCCAAACATTTAACTTTTGTTGATGCTGGGTATGTGCTTCATGAATCCAATGAGAAATCTCATTTGACCAATACCTTGAATTATAGCGATTAACTGTTCCATTTAAACAAAAAGCTGCCTCATAGGAAAGAACAATGTTAGAAGCAAAGTAGATGAGCAACACGGGTATGGGAACACTTTCAAGGCTACACGCTGAGTCGAGCGACGTCATGTAGGAGGGGGTGTGACGTCATAAGGGGAGGGGCGGAAGTCGGCCATATTACTTTCTGTGACGTCACCTGCGCCATTCGTCAACTGTCACATGCGCCATCCGTTATATGTGCCATCTGTCATATGTGCCATCCACCTTGTGTTCTCTGATGTACTCTCATGTGCTCCATGTCATCCATCTTCATGATTTGTCTATGTCAACATGTATATAGTGTGACGTAAGCAACGTTTTCGTATAACATCATTAGTCATGTGCTCCATGTCCTCCATTTTTTTCTATGACAATATGTATTTTGTATATAGTGTGACGTAAGCAGCGTTTTCGTACAATTTATTAAATTGAAAAAAATATTTCGCTACCGGCGACAGGATTCGATCCAACGATCATACAGTCTCGTGCCTTGCTAGCAATACCATGAAGTTATTATTGTTTCATCGCTTATTGTGAAAGCGGTTTCAAAATTTATCAGAATATTACTTTTATTTATTTTTAATTCAGATTGTACAACGACAAAATTAATGTTCATAAGTGTTAAAAAAACGTTATTATTGTATTTTGAGTTGGATACCTATGTAAACACCATACGGGGTAGCAAATAAATCATTATCGGTATATTTGTTTTAGTAAACAACATTGTTAAACTTTAAAAAAAAATGCAAATCATTGCATAAAACAATTTATTATTATTTAGACAAATATTATCTTTAAGGTGGATAGGAATTGTCGCTCGTTGTTGTCAAATAGGAAAAAGAATTCTCAAATAACAAATTTTATTAACACATACGACTTGAAAAAGACATCTGTTCCTCACTCTTTCGTCGTTTAAGAAGTATCCTCCGTCATCGCTGATGTATTCTTCTTCATGTTCTCTTAGGCCTAAGGAATGCTTCCTCTTCATGCTCTACTTCTCGTAATAGTTACTGTATTAAGCAGTCATCACATTTATGTGCATTGTCACTTATTCCTAATCGTAAGGGACAATAGCTCTCTTCATATACCCTTATACAAACTTGTATTCCCAATCATTCACAAATGATACATTCTATTATGTAACACATTTTGTTCTCACCCTGTATAAGGAATATCAAGTCTGCATGCTTGTTTACTTATTCGTTCAAAACTGGAATTAAAGATGAAGCATTAATTTCACTCAAATCCATCTAATATGAACATGCCTTTTCTTTATGGTTCTAACAACAAAAATTAACTGAGGCTAATGAACACACTTTTCTAACAAAATTAAGTGGAATGAACATTGAAAACAATTAAATTGCGAATTTACGTTAGAGGTAGGTAAATTCACTAGTGTTGACGGTAAATTTAGTGCAAATATTCACTTTGAAGGATTACTGAAAGAAAGTTTTCATTTGTTTTCATAAAAGAGTGTTGCGGGTTTTTGAATCGTGGGTTGTAAAGTTTTTAATAAAAATGTTTCAGGTCTCTGTCATGTGTTTGGCAATGGCTGTCGCAGAAAACGACTGAATCTCCCAATCTTTCCCCATACTGAGTTTAACTCTACTATTGTACATAATAGTAGAGTTAAACTCAGTGTGGGGAAAGATTGGGAGATTTAGTCGTTTTCTGCGACAGCCATTGCCAAACACATGACAGAGACCTAAAACATTTTTATTGAATCACAGGACGATTGATAGTTGCAACCAATACAAAATAACCTATTCATGTCCTCATAACATCTTAAATCGGAAAGGACGATAACGTTTTCAAAGGCCATGTATGGAAAACTCGGTAATAACATTTCCAAAGAACTTATAAATGGTCCAACCGTTATGGGGACCCACAACAGATCCCCACTAACAACATTCCATACCTTCATCACACACACACACACACACACACACACACACACATATGTTACTGCTGTAGGTTTCAACATAAAAAAGAAAATATTGAATTAATATTTTCTTTTCGAAAAACTATAACTCATTGCAGCCTAACGGTACTGAGGCTTGCTCTTTGACCAGCTTGGGCATCACATTTTCTAATTTTATTGTTCCCATCAAACCTGAATCGGCATTGATTGCAAACAAAATCTTCGACGTTTTTAGATGGTCGCTAAAATATTATAGCTATATGTCCACACTGACCACATCTGTAGCTGGTAATATAGCGAAGACTGACGACAGGCATCTTGGTAAGCTGTAGTTAAATCAGTATATTAAGAGCATAAATTAACATCAATTAATTAATGAGACATCCGAATCGTAATCGTTCACGTCGATATTTTCTTTTAATAAGAGATAATAATTGTAGGAACTTTCCATGGAATCTTTCGTAATTTTGAGAGAATCACACAGCTGTTTCCACTGCGTAGGAGAAAAAGTTTTATTTGGGTAGAGCGAATTTAGATACTTTAAAAACTCCACCAAAGTACACCATTCAATAATACTTCTAAGTTGATAAAACTTGTGAATATTAATAACTCCAACATTCACCATATCTGAATAAAAAGATTGATTACTAACTTTCAAATTAAGATGTTGAATATGATTTCAAAACAACACGCTGGTGTTAGGTTTTATACCCTCTAAAAATAAAGTTTGCAATTCATTGTATCCTTATCTAACCACTGTTAGATAACTCCACATTAATGAGATTAATTTACATTTATTTTATAGTTTTGGTGGGTTAAGAATAAAACAAATTATTAATTTTTCGTTTATTAAAATTTAGTCCACCGCCCCCTATAAAAATATAATACCTTCTTGGGGGTGGCGGTGGCGCATACATTTCACTCACCGTGAGGGGATTCGTGACATAAATGGTCCCGTTGTGGGAAGCCAAAGTCATCTGAAAGAGAATACAAATCTTTAATTCTACCCTACACCTTAAGCACGAAACAGTCAATTTTGGAATAAAAGCGATCGAAATAATTATTTAGCATTCTGAAATTGTATAATAGTGTGGTAACAATACGTTCTCTCATTTAAATATCATTGAACGAAAAAATTTGTTGAAAAATAGAGAAAAAATACTCACTTTATTATTATTAGTGGGATCTGAAAAATAAAAATAGTTCAATATTAACACCCTCAGCTCATGGGTTTATGTGAATGTAGTAGAACATGTTCACAGCTAGCAGGTTAAAATCAGATCTGATACGATATGTCAACGACGTTACAAAGACATACGATCTGACGACGACGAACGACGACCACGACATGGTGATGGTAACATGGGGAAGATGGCGAGTTTCAAGAAATAATTGTAGAGCTTAGACGCGAAGATATAATTGAATAAAAATACTTTACCAAAAGTGTTAACTAGCTAGAGTGAAGATGCCTAATTGTCGACGCCCTCGAAATACAACGGCAATCGAAAAAGTGAGAAAATAAGAAAATAATTAAATGTATATAAAGAGGAAAATCAAAATTTATGAATTTCAATTAATGCTTTGCTACTCCACACTTAAATTTTGATTGTTCCAAATTCTCTGAAAATAAGTGATTAAATGAAAATTTATAAAATTCAATTAATGCATTCACTCTACTCGAAAAAATTTGATCGACTATTTCAAATTCTCTGAAAATAAGTATTCTAATAAGATTTCAAATAGACCCCAAAAATTTCAAAATAAAAAAACTAGGAGTACTTACATTGTAAACTGGTTGTAAAACTGGTGGAATATAGTGGGTAACTGGGGGCTCGGTTCTATGAAAAATCTCTGGAAATAATTATAAAATACATATAAATACGAAAAATATTGATTGTATTTCAACAGAAAATATTTAAGAATTCAAATAGAAGTAAAAAATTCACGTTTTTTAGCTAGGGTTGTTAAATGTTTGGAAAGCAAATACTATATTCTAGAATCGTCTTTGGTACACAAATGAAGTAATTTCTTAAAAATTCTCTGGAAATAATAGTTTATAACATGGGCATAAAACTTACCTGAAAGGGTGTTTATCACTGCACAAAAAAAAGAATATTATGGTACTTCGTAATGACCCCAAGGAAGCGTATTAAATGACTCGGGTATTAAATATTGTTTGTCATCAAAAGGACTTAGGACAATTTTTGTTTGATCTATAGTAAATACTGAATGATTATACGACCGAATACATTTTTGGTTTGCTGTATATACCTTAAATTCTTTCAGGCACTTTTCGTAATCTTCGTAAGTAATTTTATTTCTAACATCATATTTTACACCTTTCGATTTTTTGGTTATACCGAAATTGTCTATATCACAATCTATTCTCTTTTTTCTCTCCTTTTCCCTATCATCATAATTTACTTGTAATTTAAATGAGTACATTTTTCATCGTAATCCTACAAAATGTGTGATGCTTTTCCCGTTTGCCTCATATTTCATTAATCCAGGAACTTTTTTTTATTTAATTTTCTATTTTATACGGATTATTCTCATCATAGTCAGATGTGTCGAATTTAGGTGATGATGATGAGTGTGTCATAATAATCTGCTCATATGCATTAGAGCAGTGCAATTCATATATGAAACTATCCGTATCCTTGTATAATAATATACAATTTTCTTCTCCCATCGTTGGAAGCATGAAATCATAATGAAAATCATACATGCATACTTTAGACATATCGAGAATTGCAGCACCTATATACAAAGGTTTATTATAACAAACTACAGGTTTTTTTAGTTCGATAGCAGTAGTATAGCAAGCGGGGTTCTGTGACACTTTGGTAACCATGCCATCCTCTTCTAATTGCCTATCAGAAGAAGTGCCAGAGGGTGTGTACAAGAAGTGGTCGACAATGACCGGAGGGTGTACAAGAATTCTGAAGACAATGACTGTGTGAACCCTACCTGAAAACCATAGGGGTGTGTACAAGAATTGGTCGACAATGACCAGAGGGTAAGAATTGAGAAAGAAGAAGAGATAAGCGATAAGTTTTGCAAATATACAAGGAGTATCAAAAGAACGACAATGACCAGGCGGGGTATAGGGTGTGTCTTTAGCTATCCTGTGTGAGGGTGAGAAAGAAGAAGAGATAAGCGATAAGTTTTGCAAATACACAAGGAGTATCAAAAGAGTCATCTGAAGAATCGACAATGAACAGAGGGTGCCTCGATGGGAAAGAAGAAGAGATAAGCGATAAGTTTTACAATATTATACAGGTTTATTCAAAAGTTACGTATGAGGTAGTGACTGAAGAAAAATTGTGACAAGAACAATGAAACAATTACTAAATGGTTGAAGTCAATTGTCATCGTCGTTGTCGCTTTCCCATACCTGTGCAGGTGTGTTTAAGATGTGTAAAATGTTTTGTGGTATTAGGAGAATATAAATTGACGAAAGTATTTTCAATATCATAAGTGATTACGAAATGCATACGCGCGCTGAATCTTATCTCTATAATTGATATTATTTAAAAATAATGCTAATTATAATATTTCCGTTGTTTGTATGGAAGAGAGAGGTCACAGAGGTGAGATATTTTAAAATAAAGATAACGCAAATGATAAAATATTTATTGTTGTAGTAAAGAGAGAGAAAAGTGTCACAGAGGTGAGCTAACAATTATAAAATAGGAAGGTAGGTACTTTTAGCCTAGCCCCTACTCAAATAAAAAGACAAAATGGTATAATTACATTTTATTTAATTTTTTAAAATACAAAAAGTTCCGTTATATACAAGAATAGGAACGTTTTCTATTTTTATGATAATTGAAAAAAGTTCCCAAATAAAAGATGTTACATTTAATTTGATTCCAATATTCGCTAGCAATTGCATCATTTATCCCAGCTTGTTGATATTCCTCTTCCATGGTAACCCATTCTTCTTCATATCGTGGTTGTGCTTGATACAGTTGAAAATGTTTGCTTTTACTGTATACCAAGTCATCTTTGATGATATACAATTCTTCCATGGAAGATGGAAAGTATATAGAGCTATACAGATTCTGCGACACTACTTCAAAAATCTCCGCTTGGTGGCGCTGAGAGTGGCGGCGCGCGCGTTTTAATTTTAGGCCGCCATTTTTAGTCCTGTTGTATATTTAAAAATCTGAAAAAAAACTTCAGTGAGATTCGATCCCACAACCTTCGCGTCTATAGCAAGGCATTCAACACATGCTGCCATAAGCTCTCATGCATATTATGAGCGAAGAAAGGTATTGCTGCAATGTGAACAGCGCGCGCACCGTACGCTTCTTGCTGTAAAATGTGACGTAGTCGAGAAAGATCCGTTAGGATGATAAGGCGGCGCGCTTTGGTTCCTACCGGGGGGCTTAAAAGTAACTTATGTTGAAATATTACTAAGAATTTCGTAATATACCGGGTGGCTTGAAAGTAACATATAATATTTGAACTATGCGTGACACGTCGCGTGCTACGTCAAACGCAACGTGTCACGTCAAATGTCACGTGTAACGGTGAACGTTACGTACAACGCCAAACGTCACGTGTCACGTCAAACGTCACGTGTAACGGCTAACCGTACTACGCCAAACGTCACGTGTCACAAGCTACGTCAAACAGCTCATTTGTAATATGGCTTCGGAAGAGTACAGTCATCGAATTGAAGAGTTTATTAAGAAAATTGGTAAATTAAATGAAGAAATTACTTTTTATGAGGATAAAAGTGAGGTTATGAGGCAAATAGAGAATCTCAGTTTATCTGGTGGGGAAGAAGTACGACAGACGTGGAGCAGTCTTAGTATAAACTGGTTAGCTAGCATGCAGACAATTACCGCAAATTACTTATCCGTTAAGACGTATTCAGCCATGTTCAACAGAACAGAAAAGGATATAAAAAATGAAATTAATAATGTTTTCGCTATGTCATGTGTAATATTAGTGGCTGTATTTGTTTTAATTTTAAAAATTGTAAAACGAAAATTCCAATCTTCATGTAATATAAAAGTTGATGAATATACAGAGTGTTTCAATAAAACCCATGTTTTTTAAAAAAACTTTATTTATAATGGTAATACAACATTAGAAAACCAGTGGCGGAGGCGTTGTACATTTCTTTCGGTACACGAATAAGGTCCAGAGGCGTGGCAGGGATTTGGATCATGAACAAAGTTTCCTGTTGCAAACGTCAATAATGTGTGGAAAAACACCAAATACGTGACATTTCTTCAGCAGAAATTCCGCTTTTTGTTGCCCTCGAATGTAAATATAGTCTGCACCATACAATAGCTTGATTTCCAATATTTCGTTTACTTTGGAATATTCTACATCTCCCGAAGAGTATCGAATGCCATGTACCCTCCTTTCCAAGTATGATGTAGTCTTTTTATCATCGTCACTTAATGTGGAGAATGGTTGCGGTGGCAAAAATATGTAATGTGAACTTTTGAAGCCAGTTTCTATGGTGAGTTCTTTGGCAACGAAAATCCCATCTACGACAAAGCCTTGAATGTCTACAAATGCTACTCTCATGTTGACGTCTACTCGAATACTAACTCTAATCAACATCTAGTTTAGGCTTTTAACAATTTCGGTGAGGGGGAAGTATTCCATGACGCAATCGTGAATTATGATGCAATAGACTTTGGTATTTTCGTGGAAGCCTATGTTTGCTTCAATGTCGAGTTTCACATCAACTGTGGACGCCTTCATGCTTTCCTCCTGCTTTGAACAATCGATAACAAACAACGCATGACGTTTGAAAGAAGAATAATCCAGCAGGGGGCGCTTCTGTGTGGAGTTTGCGTAGTTGGGATAGAATTCAGTATAGTTAAAATATGCCTCATTGTAGTCAGTTTTACCAAAGTCCAATTGCATTCTTTCATCAGGCCAATATTCACCATTAAGTGACAGTCTTATACTTTGCACGTCGGCATTGTCAAATAAAGTCGGGTCAGCTGTACCCACGTTATGTTTATCGGTTTGAAAGAAAACAATAACAAAACGAGGTCTTTCAACTGAAGTGGATGTTTTAACAGCCCAAACTTCACGTCTTGCGCCCTTAGTAATTGCAGGCAATTCGTGTAACTCCCACTTCCTAAATGGAATAACTATAGGTTGATCTTTTTGAATGGATTTCATGAGATTCAATTTGATATCGTCATTAGGAAAGATATGTTTAACTTTTAGTTCAACACTTGTAATGTTAATTTTAGCAGTTGTACTAGTGAGCGTACCAGAGACATTCTTTTCCGTGATATATATGCAATCATTATCGTTTCGTGCTCGAACTAATCGTATTGTTTGACGCCCACATGTAATCATGGGATAATCGTTGAAAATGTTAAAAATATGTTTGAGAGGTATTTGAAGGTTGAAGGACTTGTCGCTGGCATTGAGAATGGGATCTTTCGGGTAATTCCAGCCTGCTATAGCCATATGATTGGAATCTTCTTGGTTATAACAAGTCATGGCACGTACGGCACTTATTATTCCAGGATCCCGAACTGTTTCCATTTCCCTGGCACTTTCACTGTACCTACATGAATCGAATAGGAAGGCTCCAACATTGTTTGCTAATTTTACGTCACCAGCTCCATGTGTTTCAAGCGACCCTTTAATGCACAACAAAGTATCGCTCATTGCAAAAAACGAATCAACTTGATTAATGCTAAACTCCACAATGTCACTACAATTGAATGATTTTATAAATGGAGCATAGGTTCTATATTCAGCCTTTCTAATTGAATCGTCAAACATCGGCTTACGATAGATATCAAACATCGAAGGCATGTTGTCGTTTTGACGAAGACGTTTTCCATACGTAGTTGTCATTTTTCAATTTAAACCCCAGCGATTGCAGAACCAATTTGTTTGCGAACGTGAGCTGTTTTAGCTTTGGCGACTGCTTAGCTAATGAAGTTGAAAGATCTGCAGACTGTATTTTATGATTGATTATTAGTCCCATCTGCTTCGCACTCTAAGCTCCAACACCAAAGTACTAAGTTCTCCACGGAAGTTTACAGGCTGACCGTCTTGGTCTAAGGCGATGACGGTGATATTGGTTATTTCACGTTGTGGTATAACGGGTAAGTAGAGCAAATAATGAGGAATTTCGTCGATGGAATATCCTGGATCTACTTGTATGACGAATTCGTAGATAGTATGAGCAGGTCTGTTTGCATCGAAGGCTCCAGTGGTAATGTTACAATCGAAGCGGATACTTGATACTTTAATGATTTTGACGGGGAGATCTGAAGAGTTACTATAAACTCGCCATTAATTCAAACACATGGTGTGGTGCTGCAGCAACATGATCGCAATATAAAGGATTTAGCAGTAGGAATGAACGAAATAAGAAATGAGCTTCATAAGACGAAAATCCCCATATTACAGACACATATTGTCAACTTACAAAATAAAACTAACGAAATGGATGCATTTATTTCGCGAAATCCCCCCGTAGCAGGTAGGGATATGGCTACGAAGAAATATGTTGATGATTCAATTGGCACAGCCAAAGTATTAATTCGTAAAGAGTTCACTGCTTCTATTAACATGTGTGTTGAAAGCATACGTGAGTTACAAAAAGAAATTGCAGAAAATATCAGATCCGTCTCTGATATGAAAACTAACGTTTTAGGCATTGTAGACAATATCAAGGTTATGAATATGAATACCGATAGCCGCATTAACAGTCTGGAGCTGAAGCTAGCTGGTAGTAAGTCATAATATGCATTCTAAAGAAAAAATTCAGCTTGTAAACGAGCTCCACAAACCGATACGGAAAAAATTTCCTCGGAGACGTACTATCATTAAGGGCCTTGACGATCTCTGGCATATGGATCTTGCGGAGTTGAGAAATTTTTCCCCACAAAATAGGAATCATAAAATGATACTAGTCGTTATTGATTGTTTTTCAAAGTTTGTGTGGACACGCCCACTAAAGAGGAAGACCGGAGAAGAAATCACTCGAGCATTCTCGGACATTCTCGCTCACACTAAACGAGTACCAAAAAATCTGCAATCTGATCAGGGAAAGGAATTTTACAACAGCAAATTTAAAAACTTAATGAAAAAACATGGTATAAATCATTATAGCGTATTTAGTACGATGAAAGCTTCTATGGCAGAGCGTGTTATAAGAACTTTGAAATCGAAACTCTACAAGTATTTCAGTTTAAATGGTACCCACAAATGGATAGACATTCTGCCTGAAATTACTCAAAACTATAACAATACAAAACATTCCACAACAAAATATAAGCCTTCTCAAGTCAACAAATCCAACGAAAAATCTATTTTGAATAACACCTATAGTCATTTAAAGATAGCCGGTCCACGAAAATTTAAAGTTGGCGACATTGTGCGCATATCCAAGGCAAAACATGTCTTTGAAAAAGGATATACACCCAATTGGACTACAGAACTATTCAAAATCATCAAAGTTAAAATTACCAATCCTGCTACGTATTTACTTGAAGACATGCAAGGGACACCAATCAGCGGCTGCTTCTATGACGAAGAACTACAGAAAACATCGAATCCGGACGTTTACTTGGTGGGAAAAGTTCTTAGGCGTAAAGGCAAGAAACTGTTTGTGAAATGGTTGGGCTTAGACAAAAAACATAACAGCTGGATTAATGGAGTTGATGTTTTATGATGTAGAAGGCCACACACACACACACACACATGCTATAAATTGGAGTAACTTCAAATCTCAAACTCAGTTAGCAACATGAGTTATCAAGGAAGTGTCAGTAGTGGTTATGGCAGTAGTAGTAGTAGTAATAATAACTATACTTCAGAGGTGGATAAAATTTTGAAAAACTATGAGTTTGCTGCAAAGTCTGAAAGTGTGTACCTGCTTTCAACACAATATTCAATTTCCGGTTATGAAGTAAAATGTGGAATTAGTCTGGCAAGGTCATTTACGCCTGCTGTTATTCTATCTCAGCAGCTCAAGTTCAGCAAAATATCTTTCAGCACTTACGAATGGCAGAACTTTATTTCAATAATGACGCAACCGATGAATTTCTTTCATACCGGAGACGAGTTCAAACCTGATTCGATTCCATGTGGAGACTACTGCACCATTACCCCATTAAATTACGATGATTGTAAGGTAATTTTAGTCAAGAAACATGGTGTCGAGTATTACATGGATGAAGAAGAAGTATCCTCAATTTTAGAAGTAAATAATTTGATTATACAACGTATATCGGTGCTGGAAAATTTGGATTTTTGTCAATATTATTATAATGTTTTGGATTTCTGTAAAAATATCACCTCCGAAAATTTAAGTTCTCTACAAATTTTATATGCATTTTGTTCCATAACACCAAACGATATGTTAAGCAATGCTCTTAGAGAATTTGTATACTTTTATAAACTCAAAGCCATCAATGATTTGAATAAATAGTTATATAGATGTGTTTGTGTTTAAGACATCTACCAAACCTTTTGATAACAACAACCCCAACCACTACTCCCACACATCATAAGAACCATCCTAGTGTAGGGAAAAGAAATAAAAAATGGATTATATAAAATATATATTTATGATAAACAATAACTATAAAACTTATACATCTTAAAAGTCTAAATCACAAAATTTGATTCAACCGACAAAGATTAAATTATAAAAATGAAATAAAAAACAAAAAATAAATTAAAAATACTAGAATCCGTCAAAATGGTCAATATCGCTATCACTATCATATGTTCCCCTAAATCTGAGAGTTCTAGGAGAATTATGAAGTTTCGCAATACAAGAATCTTTATCATTTGTTTCAAAAAGTACTGTTCTATAGCAACTTTGACACCACCAATCTTTATTGTGATACAAGTCACGAATTATATCTTCTGACTCGCAAACATCATGGTGATGATCATTGATTACAATCAAATGTTTCCTCAATCTTTTATGACATCCTATGCTATCAAACATTCTTTCTAAACATATATGTTATATTTATCAATCCTATAATAGTTAACCCATATGCAATATTCAGACTCGTCTTCAAATATGTAGTCCCAGTCAGATCTAGCAAGTACAGCATTTCGGTCTTTGTACAGAATGTCTCGTGAACAATGAACAAAATCGAGATTTGTACAAAACCGTGACTGCTCATTTTGAGCAGTCTTATTTAAAAATCTCCATTTGTATTCTGCAAATTTTTTTGCGATTTGTTTGGTAAGATTCCATGGTAATTTTGACGATTCGAAAAAATCTGCTATACATTCTATATTTTCGCAAATTATTTTTATACAGTTTTCGCTTAATGTATTCATATCTAAAACAATGAGAGTACATTTTTATATACATATACTCAACGAAAAATTAAAATATTACTCAGTGTTACTTAGTTTGTAATGACCCCAGGGAAGCGTATCAAACGACTCTGGAATTAGTGACCGCTTATCATCTTCAGGAGAAAGACCCACTTTCTTTTGTTCAATGCTGAAAACGTTATGTGCATAGGACTGAATTGTGTTTTGGAAAATGTACTTCGACTTCCAGTTTTTTAAACAGTTCAAGTAATCTTCGAAAGTAATTTTATTTCTTACAATATTTTTCTTTACCCCCTTAGATTTTTTCACTGTTTTTCCACCTCTAACTTTAAAAGCATACATTTTTGAACGTAGTCCTATGAAATGTGTCATAATAGAACCATTACATTCATCTTTCATCAAACCTAACACCTTTTTGTTTGCTAACGGAATGTTAAAGTAATCCCTCTGCATAATCACTGGTATCAAACATGTGAATATCATCCTTTATCACTTCTTCGTATACGTCATTACAATGAAGTTCATACGTGAAACTATCTGTATCTGTATACATTAATTTGCAATTTTTTTTTCCAATTTAGGGATGATGTATGAATAATGGAAGTCATACATACAAGTTTTTGAAATGTCTAAAATGGCCATCCCAATGTACAGGGGCTTATTGAAAACAAGATTACTCTTTTAATTCTATTGCAACTAAATTTTCTTCAAAAATTGTTCTAGAATGAAACCAAGGACTAGCAATCAAGTTTTTAGCTCCATAACGTCCCAAATATGATCTTGATAATTTCACAATCCTATGATTCCGTATATTTTCCATGGTTTTACCAAACACCGCATTATTCATCAATGTATACAAATTTTTGGCAAAAGCTGTAGTAGCTTCCGTTCTTAGTTTAGTATTTAAAGCGATGTAGGGTTTTAGCCATGCAGCTTGCTTAAATTTTAAAATTCTATGTATTTTTGTTAGAATTAAACCATTTGCTAAAGCTTGTTTTAAATTTCGATAGTGTAAGATATAATTATGTTTATTGTGTAGGGTAGCCATGAGTTTTTTTAATTTGGAATTGGGAGGCGTTTTGTGTTCAGGACAAAAAGGAAAATCTTGGTGTAGATCGTGTAGCTCCTTAGGGTACTCCAGGTCTACCTCAAGAATATACCCCTCTGGAGAGTCGTCTGCAATTTGATTGATATCAATGTTCGAGTTATCTTCCCATTTGAAGTCTGCATAAGGGAGGAATTCTGACATTGTCCACCCATAAAGGTTGTTCACATCTAGGTACAAAAGGTACTTAGAGGGTTTTTGAGGGTCATACTCCTCCTCCATGTATTTATTGTTGGCTTCGGAATATCGATTTGAGCAAACAGATATACCCCCCCGAATACCTCTCTCAATAAACATAATCATATCAATATCTTTAAGTAATTCTAATTTTATTTGGGTATACTTTAACATTGCATCCCACGTATACCCAGCAAGAGTATAGTACCACGCAGGATCTAGCTCATACGTTTGCAAACAATTACTTCGTAACTGCTCAAAAACGTCTGCTAATAACAGTATGTCTGTTTTCATATATAGCTGACTATACTCTCCCAGGTTAGCAGTATCAAAATACTCCCAAACATTTTTTGCATGGTTATATTGTTCCATGGAAATATTCGAATCGTAAAGTTTATTGTAAAAATTTTCAATGGACGGTAATTCTACGTCGTTGAGCTTTTCTATACAATCGATGTAATCGTATGGAAAAACCCCTTTTTTCATCAAAAGTTTCAATTTTTGGTTATTTAAATCATGAAACTCATGTTTTAAATTTTTAAAATCATCCTCCTTCAGTGTAGATACCAGTTCGTCTAGACTTGCTCCCATAAATCTAAAGGAGTCTATGAACCTAAACTTGATGTTAGTTTCAGAGTCATGTAGGGTAAAACTTATATATTTTTCCTTATTTATTGGTAGTATGGAAACCTTACCACGTTTTGCAATTTCCTTAATAACAAAATGTGAGTCATAGCCGCTTAAGTTATGAAAAATCACTGGAACAACAAAAACTTTTTTAAAATTCAAATTGCATGCTTGATGAGCGTATCCACGAAATTTTCCAGTGAAATGATCATGATCCCTAACGACTATATCTTTATCAGTAAATTTATGTTCACAAATGTGGCAATTTAGTGCATTTACCAAGTTGGGTGTAACACTAAGGGGTATTATATCTAAAATTTTGGACTCTACAAATTTTGTTACATCAGTTAACTGATTGGTAAACCAATCTATGCAGTCTTCACCCTGATGATATTCATAATATGAAAGCCGATCATCGTAAGCGCGTTTTAAATAATATCCTGCAGAAAAAGCTACGTGTTGTTGATATTTTTTAGTTTTATCTGTTTTTTGTTGATCTGTATAAGCTTTTAGTATGGATTCTAAATCACTATAAATAACAAAGGGACATTTCTGCTTATAAATAAAATTTTTAAATTCAATGTGAGTATGATTGGGAAAAGAAATTTTTGACTCATTCATATTTTTACAAACACTTTCATGCTTATCCAAAATTTGTTTACTATGAAAATAGTTCAAACACCTATCGCAAAAGAATTTTTTAAACCTAGATCTATTAAGTTGAGATGAAATTAATTTAGATAAATTTTTTATCCAACAATAGTGGTACTTAATGTTTTCATTTGTATCGTCTACAGGAGGTGCATCATAATCATTTAACTTGGGATAATACTTGGATTGGACCAGCAATAGATTAACATGTCTTTCAAGTTTATTTTTAGTTAATCTTGTAGGAACTACTGTATAAAATGTAGATTTATTCGATTGATTTAGTTCTAAAGAGTATACGTTTACTGATATATTATTTAATTTTTCAAATTTTGTAATTTGGGGCAGTGGCATTTCAATATCTAAGCCCTTTGTATTTAGAACTTCAGAGTAATGTGGATACGATGAAGTACGATGAGAAGGAGTAGCAGGATTTAAAAAACTGTTTACTGCCCAGTAAAAACAAGCTCGGTCCATATTACAAACGTTTACAATTGCCTTCTTTCGAGAAATTGGTTCTGGTAGTGGAACGAAAGACGAGCCCACCCCCATTTCAGATTTGTTTATTGCAACTTCCAAAAAAATTATTCGAGATAATGCCCACCCGCTTTCTTTTCCAGCAAATTCTGATAAACTGTTCAAAATAGGATCAATAATATTTATTCTAAACCAATCATGTAAATCATCTCCAATGTCTAATACAACATTGGGAGTACTGAAATATTTGCGGTCTACTAACTCCACGTTTTTTGATTGCTTAATAAAATCCCCACAAAAGGTGGTGTTCACTTTTGAAATTTGTGTTTTCTTGAGAACTAATAAAATCTTGTTTTTGAAAATTTTGAAAGCATCTGTAAATAATGCATTCATATCTTTATGTGACAAGTTTATGATAACTCCTGTTTTTAATCTACTTTCAAATGCAGCATTAATGTTTTCCCACTTGACCCTTTTACTAGATTTCTCAAGTCCTTCACCCACATGAGTCACTTTTATTAAACATCGCATGCGCTTCAAATGTGCTATTTTTGTATGAATTTTATGTTTTACTCCGATCGAAAACTTGAAAGATTTTAAAGCAAGATTACATTTTCTGAGGTGTTTATTAATCAGTAAAATCCATTTGTTTCTATTTGAAAAGGTTTGAATTCTGTTTAGAGAATTTAAAATTTCATCAATTTGCTGTAGAGTAACACTGAAGTTCGACATTCTTGAGTATATAAATAAAAAATGTACTCACCAGCTTTCTAAAGTTGTCTTCGACTACGGATGCGAATTTCCTCAATTTTTAAGTTGTCCTCAGCAGGTCGCTTCCAAATTTTGTGCAATGGGTTATATTGTGACTGCGGATGTGTACTTCTGAATTTCCTTAATTTTTTTAAGTTGACCTCAGCCGGTTACTTTTAAATTTTGTGATGTGTTGCTGAAACAAAAAATAATTTTTAAAATGATTTTAAAACAGAATCACACATGCTAGGTTAGGTTAAATGTGAGTGGACCTCAGGCCCTCGCTAAATAATTAACAAGATTTTAAAAATAAAAAATCTTACCGTTTAATTGTTTTCTTCTATTTTAAATAGTGTCCTGGGGCGGTATCCACTAAAAATATTCTGTAGCCCCAAAAACACCAAACTATAGCTCCCCTTGTTTATATCTGCGATATAAACACATCAGATACATTTTGTTCCATTGCACTTACCTGCAAATTTTCACAAATATCGTTCTTTTCGTTTAAAAAATATTTACTTGGTTCTATACTTTATCCCAACCCCGTTTTTCATCAATAGAAAAAAAAATTTAAGTGTTTTATTAACAATACATAAAAAATAATTAAAATTAGTGAATTCTTCTTCAATCAACTCACATAACTTGGGAACAGGAAATGGAACACAATACTTTCAATCAATAAATTCATTACAACTTCTAAATCGCATACAATTTTAGATTTATAGAGATATGCATATTCTCGTGCAATTGATAATAAGCTTTCGCTGCAATCACACAGAGCTTGCAACAACTCAAATTTAGTCAAATTTTGATTAGTTTGAGAGAAATTTCTAATGATTTCCACCAAATTTCCATAGTATTCACCAAAATTTATAGATTCTTAATAAGTGAGACGGGGGGAAATGAAGCAACGGTCGACTTGTAGAATTTGATGAACATCTTCTTTCCTCAAAGGGATACTGATATCATGTTTCGTCATCTCCAACCATTGAACATGATCAAACATTACTTATTGAATGGCGCAGTAGTCTCCACAGGATAACACCGCTTCTTCTCATTCGTGGAATGATGCACTTATGAATGAATTATTAGTCAAAATGTCGATAAATGTGGTCCATTCGTATGAGCTGATGGAGATTTTCGTAGGTTTATCGACGTATGATAGAGTGATAGCACTACTAAACGTTCTTGCTCGACTCAAACCACATCCAATTCGAAAATCTATATTTGTACAATACTCGGTATACAATAAGTAGTGGTTTTCCTGTTTGGCTGTCATTTCGTACACTTGTAAATTATGATCCAATTGAGCGTCGTAATGATAACCTTTGTCTTGAGAACTCATATTGGCAACTGAGAATCTAACCTACAACTCTCCTCAATTTATACTCACTCAAATGTCCTACTACAAAACAATGTATTCATGCGTAGTGAAGCGAAAGTAGTTGTTACACGACAACATCCACGTTTTCTATCCTACTGTTGCGTTATTGTCTAAACCCAACCATTTAAAAAACATCTTGTTGTTGCCTTTTATTTTAAGCACTTTTTTCGCCAAATAAATGTGTGGATTTGATGTTTTCTGCAGCTCTTCTTCGTAAAAGCCCCCACTGATCGGGATACCTTGCAAGTCTTCGAGCAAATACGTGGGGGGATTGGTTATTTCAACTTTAATGATTTTGAGTAGTTCAGTCGTCCAATTGGGTGTGTTTCCCTTTTCAAAGACATGTTTTGACTTGCTTATACGTACAATATCACCAACTTTGAATTTTCGATGTGCGGTGGCAATCTTTAGTTGACTATATGTTTTATTTAAAATATCTTTTTCTATTGATTTGAGAAGGTTTATATTTGGTCGTTGAATGTTTTTCGTTATTGTAATCCTCCGTAATTTTAGGTAAAATGTCTATCCATTTATATGTACCATCCAAACTGAAATGTTTGTACAGTTTTGATTTCAGCGTTCTTATTACCCGTTCAGCGATTGTAGAATTTCGTGCTAAATACAGTATAATGATTAATCCCATGTTTGTTCATTAGTTGTTGAAACTTGTTGTAAAATTCCTTTCCTTGGTCTGATTGGAGATTTTTAGAAACTCGTTTTGTGTGAGCGAGAATGTCTGAGAATGCACGAGTTAACTCTTCACCGGTTTTTGTCTTTACTGGACGTGTCCACAAAAACTTTGAAAAGCAATCGATGACGACTAGTATCATTTTGTGATTTTTATTTTGATTAGCGTAAGGCCGCATTGCAGCCAAATCCATTTGCCATAAATCATCTATGCCTTTGACACTTGTACGTCTGCGTGGCTAATTTTTACGTTTTGGTTCATGGAGTTCGTTAACAAGCTGGATTTTTCGATGGACGATGACATGTTTCGTAAGCGCGTGCACGTTCTAAACTGATGATCTATCTCCATTACTCGTGATAGTATTCTTCAAATCTGTTTTCTTTTTTTGTTCAATTTCATGAATAATAGTCGTCATACATTGCTTTTGTTAGGTAAGACTTATTCCTACAATTTGAAATACAGAAGATTAAAAGTGGTAAAAAACTTTTAACGTTTAATACAAGAAAGATTAAGATTAAAAAAAGTCTCTTATCAACCATGACTAACAGTATTTTAACAGGGTATCAGATATAGACAAAAAAGCACTAGATAGTAACCGTAATAATTTGCAAAAATTGAGTCGCCGAGTATGCTTTCCTTTTTTGATTTTAAAGGACGTCAGGTGATCTATACATACTGAACCATTACAATAACTGTACTGAAAACCTTGTTTTTGAAATACATTTTCTGAAACTGAATTTATGTGATTTTAGAAAAATCTAATAATTTAGACGCGTAACCCCGCCGACGATGTATTGGTAATGTGTAAATTAAATTCAGCAATCTAGGCATACTGTAACCTGCCATAGGATCATAGTTTAACTTAGAGCATAGAATAGACGCGTCAGGTGTTACTGCTTCGTAGTATATGAAACAGGATTTTTCTCGTTCTGAACACCACTGGTGAATAAATATAAAGATCATTAGGTCACTTATACCAATGTTTTTAATCTTTTCTACAGCCTTGTCTCTGTAATATATTTTGATATTCATTTTAAAAGATCTGTTAATGATAACTAGTGAACCAAGGGACCTGTAGACAGACACTCAATAATATATTCATCGTTGTCTAATTCATCGGACCATTCACCAAGCAAAGAACCTGTTTGAACTCTATTAGTGCCATCGTCAATGTACATGATGCAATATTCGTCCAAATCAGCGACATTTTCACCCAATTTGTCTAATTGGTCGTAAAGCCTTAATCGAGCATGCGTGGTGGTAAAGCAGGTTTTGAAAATATTTGTAGACCTGATTTTTTTACAAATACATCCTTGTATTTGTAAGTAACTTGCACCATATTGTCTGTGATGAAAATACAATTAGTAATTTCAATTTTGTCGTGAAGGAGAATGTTGTACCAGCTTTTGAGATCTGTAGTATAAAGATTATTGCTGAGTACCACCCTCTCCCCAAATTTGCGCCATAAAGAATTTAAACAGATCTTAGCGATAGCCCTTTTACCAGGGTTGCAGGAACGTTGATCGTTGCATGGGGTTTGTTATGCAAACGATATGACAATAAAAAGTTATTAATACATAATCACTTGGATGCATTATTCAATTTAGAGAAAATTGTTAAAGTTTCATCTTTTAAAATAAGAAATATGTCAAATACAGTCTCCAAACACTTGAGGGCTCTTAATAGTCTTGAACTACCAACGAGTCAGTGGGATATTTCACTTTTACATTTAATGGCCAAAAGTTTGGACGATGCGTCTGTCAGTAAATGGGAGGAATTCAAGTCCAAAAAGGATTTGCCTTCTCTTGAGGATAGTATGAATTTTTAAGAAGTAGAGCAGACTTGCTAGAGCGGTTAGAATTAAAAAAAACTTGAGCAGGGTCAAAAATCGGGAAAAACTAGGGGCTTATTTTCTGCCGATTCTGGGAATAATTCACAACAAAACAAAACATTTTCCCAAAATTTTAAGTGTGCCATATGCAGTGGTGAACGTAGAGTTTTTCTGTGTGACAAATTTAAAGCAATGTCCGTGTTAAATAGCACTGAACAAGCTAAAAGGTTAAAATTATGTTTAAATTGCCTCCGAAGTGGTCACAAAGATAACCAATGCAGATTGTATGCTTCATGTAAAACATGTCAAGGTAAACACAGTACTCTTCTGCATATAGAAAATAAAAATCAAGCTGATCAAAACATAAATGAAGAAAATGTTTCTTTAACCACTAAATCAGAATATTAACAAATTTTGTTATCTACAGCAATAGTAGATGTTTTACACAGTAATGGTTTTTATGTACCAGTTCGAGCTATTTTAGATTCAGGTTCTATGTCTTCTTTTGTAACTGAGTGTCTTCTTTCAAAACTACATTTTTCAAAGCAATCAGTCTATTTTGCTGTTTCCAGTTTAAATAGTACCGTCTCTAATGTTAACTCTAAATGTTGTTTGAAGTTAGAATCTCAACACAACAATTTCATAACTGATTTGTCTTGTTTTATACTACCAGAGATAACCGGAAACTTGCCTACATTTTCCATTGATAAACAAAGTTCATTAATACCTAAAGATCTAATATTGGCCGATAAAAATTTCCATAAGCCCGGGCCAGTGAAGATGTTGATAGGTGCTGACATATTTTGGAATGTTTTATGTCCAAAACAATTAAAGTTAACTGAGAATGGTCCTGTTTTACAGGAAACTCAGCTTGGGTGGTTGGTTTCAGGTAAAGTACAAGGCATTCAAATTTTTAATAATACAGTTTGTAATTTTGTTAAAAATGAATCTGATTCATCTGTCCAGGATAAGTTATCGAAATTTTTTGAAATAGAAAGTATTAAAACTGCCAGTCCTTGGTCCAAAGAGGAAACTGACTGTGAATCTCATTTTAAAGATACAACCACAAGAACCCAAGAAGGCCGTTTTGTTGTATCGATTCCGTTAAAACAAAGTCCGGAAATGTTAGGTGAATCTATAGATCTAGCCAAAAAGAGATTCAAATCATTAGAGCAAAAATTTTCAAAACATTATCAATTTTCCAGAATGTATAAAGAATTTATCTTGGAATATGAAAATATCAGCCATATGCAAAATATAGGTAATGTAGCAAATCATGTGGATGCCTATTATCTACCGCACCATGGGGTCCTACGTATGCATAGCGCGACAACAAAGTTAAGAACAGTTTTTGACGCCTCGGCTCGAACTACAAGTGGAGTTTCGTTTAACGAACTCCAGTTAAAGGGACCAGTCGTTCAAGACGATTTAGTCTCAATATTATTACGCTTCAGACAATATAAATATGTTGTTACCGCGGACATTGAGAAAATGTACCGTCAGGTTTTAGTGTTAGAAGATCAGCATAAAATGCAAAGAATTATTTGGCGAGAAAACGAAAATAAAGAACTTAGTGTCTTTGAACTTTCCACAATGACGTACGGAACCACAAGTGCACCATATTCAGCTATTGGGTGTCTGCTATTGGGTGTCTAGTTGAGTTAGGCAACCCTTGTAATAACAAATTACCTATGATTTCAAATATAATTCTCCACGACTTTTATGTCGATGACATTTTGACAGGTTTTGATGATATTCACCTAGGAAAAGAAAGTTGCCTTGGATTTTGTGATGTTCTTCGCTCATGTTGCTTTCCATTTCGAAAGTGGAGATTAAACTTTCCGGACATATTAAATGATTTAAAAGAATGTAAACTTGCTGTAGCTTCGAAAGGTCTAGTTATCGGCGAAGATGATGTTGCTTAAACGGTTGGGTTTCGGCTCCGGGAACCGTTTTTATATACACGTATTGAGAAGACATAGAGACTTCATTTTCGGTATAGGGCATATAGGATGCGTAAAATCTCAAAAAAACACATTAAAAGAAAATTCACCCTCGGGGGCGGTTTTTTGGGGGGTGGCTACCCTTATTTTTGGAAAAAATAAAATTCCAACGACGTCATCGTTTTCCTTGAATTTCTTTATATACGGCCCTAAATTTTTATAATTTTATCTCAAACTTGAAATTTTTTTCAAGTATGGACTTAGACAAAATTTCAGAAAAAAGCGAGGGTTTCGGCTCTGGGGACACTCTGTTATATACAAAACAGGAAGACATGGAGACTTCATTTTCGGGATAGGGCATATAGGACGCGTTAAATTTCAAAAAAATACATTGAAAAAAAAATTCACCATCAGGGGCGGTTTTTTGGGGGGCGGCTACCCTTATTTTTGGAAAAAATGAAATTCCAACGACGTCATCGTTTTCCTTGATTTTTTTTATATATGGCCCCAAATTTTCAAAATTTTATAATAAACTTGAAATATTCCTCAGGTTGGACTTTGACAAAATTTCAGAAAAAAGCGAGGGTTTCGGCTCTGGGGACACTCTGTTATATGAAAAACGGGAAGACATGGAGACTTCATTTTCGGGATATGGCATATAGAACGCGTGAAATTTCGAAAAAACACATTGAAAAAAATGCACCCTCGGCGGCGGTTTTTTTGGGGGGTGGCCACCCTTATTTTTGGAAAAAATGAAATTCCAACGACGTCATCGTTTTCCTTGAATTTTTTTATATATGGCCCCAAAAATAATAATTTTATCTCAAACTTGAAATATTCCTCAGGTATGGACTTTGACAAAATTTCAGAGAAAGTGCGAGGGTTTCGGCTCTGGGGACACTCTGTTATATACAAAACAGGAAGACATGGAGACTTCATTTTCGGGATAGGGCATATAAAATGCGAGAACTCTCAAAAAAATACATTGAAAAAAAATTCCCGCTCGGGGGTGGTTTTTTTGGGGAGCGTCAACCCTTATTTTTGGAAAAAATTAAATTCCATGGAAACTTCTTTTTCGGGATAGGGCATATACGATGCGTGAAAAGTAAATATGCAATGTTAGTCTGAGCTCACTGTTTCCAATTTTCGCCACTAGATAGCGCTGATCGTTGGCGGTCGTTTGCGGGTTATTCAGGGCGCTTGTGACGTCACTACGATGTTCGATATAGATGGTGCTGATCGTTGGCGGGCGATTCAAATGAGGCGCTGGTGACGTCACTATGATGTTCGATGTACAGGGTGTCGCGAACAGACAAAAGGGCGTTATCGATGACGCGAAACTACTTTTTCGTGCCAAAAGGGCTGTAGTAGCAAAGCTACTTTTTCCGTACCCTGCGCATATTTTTCCTTACATACAGACAGTAAAAGACATATGTTGACGTTCTGCGCAGGTCGTAAGGGCATTGGTGCATATCTCTGTAATTATTGGTCATATTTTTATGGAACAAACGATATTATGATTGCTAGATTATTATCATATACAGGAAGTGCAAAAAGATGTCATTAGGACACTAGCGCATATCTCTGCTATTATTGTTCAGATTTTTATAGAACAAACGACATTATTATCATCTGTTATTATTAATCAGATTGAAGTCGTATAAACGGTATTATGTTACGACGATATACAGGGTGTCGACATAAAAGTGGTCGTAGTTACATCACCCGCGCCTCATTTTGTAGTATATCAGCGATCAATATACAGGTTGTCGACATAAAGATGCCATAAGGGCACTACAATGTATATCTACTATTATTGTGACGTTACACGTGACGCTAACGCCCTTATGGCATATTTATGTCGACACCCTGTATATTGATCGAACGTCATTGTGATGTACCTAATGCCGTTTATTCGACTTTAATCCAACCAATGATAACCGAGTGCCCTTATGACATCTTTATGTTGACACCCTGTATATTGATCGGACGTTGTAGTACTTAACATAATACCGTGTGTTCGACTTCAATCCGACCAATAATAACCGAGTGCCCTTATGGCATCTTTATGTCGGCATCCTGTATATTGATCGAACGTCGTAGTGACGTACCTAACATAATACCGTTTATTCGACTTCAATCCGACCAATAGTAGCAGAGTGCCCTTGTGACATATTTATGTCGACACCCTGTATATCGTCGCAGTGACGTACCTAACATAATACCGTTTATTCGACTTCAATCTGATTAATAATAACAGAGATATTCGCTAGTGCCCTAATGACAACTTTTTGAACATCCTGTATATAATAATAATCTAGCAATCATAATGTAGTTTGTTCCATAAAAATCTGACCAATAATAGCAGAGATATGCGCTAGTGAACTAATGACATGTTTTTTGCACATCCTGTATATGATAATAGTCTAGCAATAATAATGTCGTTTGTTCTATAAAAATCTGACCAATAATAGCAGAGATATGCGCTAGTGTCCTAATGACATATTTTTTGCACTTCCTGTATATGATAATCATGTAGCAATCATAATGTCGTTTGTTCCATAAAAATCTAAACAATAATAGCGGAGATATGCGCCAATGCCTTTAAGACCTGCGGAGAACGTTAAAATACGTCTATTACGGTCTGTATGTAAGAAAAAACATGCGCAGTGTACGGAAAAAGTAGCGTCGCAACCACCGCCCCTTTAGCTCGAAAAAGTAGAGTTTTGGCGTCATCGATAACGCCCTTTTGTCTGTTCGCGACACCCTGTATATCGAACATCATAGTGACGTCACCAGCGCCTCATTTGAATCTCCCGCCAACGATCAGCGCCATCTAAATCGAACATCGTAGTGAAGTCACAAGTGCCCCATTTGAATCGCCCGCCAACGATCAGCGCCATCTATATCGAACATAGTAGTGACGTCACAAGCGCCCCGAATCGCACGCCAGCGACCGCCAACGATCAGCGCCATCCATATCGAACATCGTAGTGACGTCACAAGCGCCCTGAATCGACCGCCAACGATCAGCGCCATCTAGTGGCGAAAATTGGAAACAGTGAGCTCAGACTAACATAGAATATCTACTTTTCACGCATCGTATATGCCCTATCCCGAAAATGAAGTTTCCATGGAATTTAATTTTTTCCAAAAATAAGGGTTGACGCCCCCCAAAAAAACCACCCCGAGCGGGAATTTTTTTTCAATGTGTTTTTTTGAGAGTTCTCGCATCATATATGCCCTATCCCGAAAATGAAGTTTCCATGGAATTTATTTTTTTCCAAAAATAAGGGTTGACGCCCCCCAAAAAAACCACCCCCGAGCGGGAATTTTTTTCAATGTGTTTTTTTGAGAGTTCTCGCATCGTATATGCCCTATCCCGAAAATGTAGTTTCCATGGAATTTAATTTTTTCCAAAAATAAGGGTTGATGCCCCCCAAAAAAACCACCCCCGAGCGGGAATTTCTTTTCAATATGTTTTTTGAGAGTTCTCGCATCGTATATGCCCTATCCCGAAAATGAAGTTTCCATGGAATTTAATTTTTTCCAAAAATAAGGGTTGACGCACCCCAAAAAAACCACCCCCGAGCGGGAATTTTTTTTCAATGTGTTTTTTTGAGAGTTCTCGCATCGTATATGCCCTATCCCGAAAATGAAGTCTCCATATCTTCCTGTTTTGTATATAACAGAGTGTCCCCAGAGCAGAAACCCTCGCACTTTCTCTGAAACTTTGTCAAAGTCCATACCTGAGGAATATTTCAAGTTTATTATGAAATTTTGAAAATTTAGTGCCGTATATAAAAAAATTCAAGGTAAACGATGAAGTCGTTGGAATTTAATTTTTTCCAAAAATAAGGGTAGCCACCCCCCAAAAAAACCGCCCCCGAGGGTGAATTTTTTTTTCAATGTGTTTTTTCGAAATTTCAAGCGTTCTATATGCCCTATCCCGAAAATGAAGTCTCCATGTCTTCCCGTTTTTCAATTTAACAGAGTGTCCCCAGAGCCGAAACCCTCGCTTTTTTCTAAAATTTTGTCAAAGTCCATACTTGAGAAAAATTTCAAGTTTGAGATAAAATTATGAAAATTTAGGGCCGTATATAAAAAAATTCAAGGAAAACGATGACGTCGTTGGAATTTCATTTTTCTCAAAAATAAGGGTAGCCGCCCCCCCAAAAAACCGTCCCCGTGGGTGAATTTTTTATTTAATGTGTTTTTTTGAGATTTTACGCATCCTATATGCCCTATACCGAAAATGAAGTCTCCATGTCTTCTCGATACGTGTATATAAAAACGGTCCCCGGAGCCGAAACCCAACCGTGAACGCTTAACAAAAAGAGTAATGCTTTCATGCATATCCAGAATACTCGATCCAATGGGTTTACTTGGTCCTTGCATTATAATTGCCAAAGTAATGCTACAACAACTTTGGCAAGAAAATTTATCTGCAAATTAAATGGAGTAATCTTATACAAGAACTTCCTTCTCAGAACCATTTAAAAATTGACCGACATGTAATTTGCGATAATCCTACACAAATAGATTTACATGCGTTTTCAGATGCTTCTGAGGTAGCATATGGTGCAGCTGTGTATGTCAGATCCGAAAATTGCCATGGAGAAATATTCTGTCATTTACTCATTTCTAAGGCTAAGGTTGCGCCAATTAAATCACTAACAATTCCTCGGTTAGAACTATGTGCTTTTGGCCAAAATTGTTAATAAAGTTACTACTTCTCTGAGGCTTAATTTAAATTCTGTAACATTTTTGTCTGACTCGACAATAGTTCTTGGCTGGATTAAAACTCCAGTCCATTTATTAAAACCATTTGTACGCAATAGAATTGGTGAAATACAGGATTTAACTGATATAATGTCATGGGGTTATGTTCCAAGTTTAGAAAATCCTGCAGATATTTTATCAAGAGGCTCCTATCCTAGTAGTTTAAATCATTCAAACATATGGTGGCACGGTCCATGTTGGCTCAGAGGGAGTCCAGAATTTTGGCCGAAGGATAATAAGATGTCTGTCCCTCTTCCAGAAATAAAAACGACTTTGGTTGCTGTGTCTGAAAGTAAATTTCCCTTCGAAAGGGTTTCTAGTTTAAATCGATTAAAACGATGTATGGCTTATATCTTGAGATTCATAAAAAATTGTTTAAGTGCTAAAGAAAACCGAACATTTGGCGTTTTAACAGCTACTGAATTAGATTATTCATTGAAGTTACTTGTAAAAATATCCCAAATATCTTCGTCTACCAAGGAGTACAATGATCTGAAGGTTGGAAATGAAATTGACAGAAAGAGTGAACTTTTATCTTTAAATCCGTTCATGGACACTGATGGCATAATTAGAGTTGGTGGTCGTTTGCAAAATTCAAATTTTCACTTTAATAAAAAACATTCAATGATCTTGTCCTCAAAACATTATTTCACCAAACTTTTTTTCGAACAAGATCATAAAAACTTACTGCATGCTGGACCACTACAACTGTTATATAGTATAAGAGAAACATATTGGCCCATTGCAGCTTGCAATCTAGCTAGATCTGTTGCTCATAAATGTTTACGATGCTATAAATTGAAACCTAAACCGGTTCAACCTATGATGGGTAATTTGCCTATCAGGTTTTCCATTCCAAATTACAGGTATATATTATGCTGGACCTTTTCTTGTCCTCAATAAAAAGGGACATGGCTCGAAACTCATAAAAGGTTACGTTTGTCTATTCATATGTTTTGCCACAAAGGGCATTCATCTAGAGTTTGTAAATAGTCTTTCAACTGAAGATTTTCTTTTGGCTCTGAAACTCTTCATTAGTCGGCGAGGGAAACCATGTCAAATTTATTCAGACCACGGTACTAATTTCATTGGGGCGAGCAGAAATTTAAAAGAATTATATGATTTCCTAAATAAAACTAAAATTTCAATGAGTGATTTTGTGAACAATCAAGGCATACGCTGGAATTTTAATCCTGTCCAAGCTTCACATTTTGGTGGATTGTGGGAGGCAGGGGTTAAGGCAATGAAGTGTCATTTAAAACGTGTGTATGGTAATTCTAACTTTACATCTGATGAATTCACAACTCTACTTTGCCAGGTAGAGGCCATAATAAATTCCCGTCCTCTTTCTCCACTATCAACCGACCCCTTAGATCCTTCCCCCCTAACTCCAGCTCACTTCATCATTGGTCGTCCACTGACTTCAATTCTGGAGCCAGATATGAGTTTATGAAAGGAGAGCAGATTATCCAGATACCAGAAGATTGAAAATGCCCGACAACACTTCTGGAGAAGATGGTATAAGGAGTATATCTCTGACCTTCAGCAGCGAACCAAATGGAAGACGAGCAATGGAATGCTGGAAGAAGGCATATTAGTGCTGGTAAAAGACAAGCTACCACCTTTGAACTGGAGATTAGGACGTGTAATCAAAATAATTCGCGGAAGTGATAATATCTCGAGAGTTGCTGAGATTCTCACCAACAATGGAACTATTAAAAGAGACTTCTCCAAAATTTGCCCATTGCCGCTGGACAAATAGTCGTGTGTGTTCTTCTCTTAATGAACATTAAATATTTCGTTAAAAGATGGTGCTTTCAAGGCCGCGGGTATGTTAAGACTTCTGTAGTAAATAATAGAAGTGGCAACGTCGTAATTATTTGGTGTGCATGTGACAGAGAACCGAGGGGGAGGAAAAAGAGTGAGAGTCGTAGTCGAAGAAAATAAAGAGTGATGTTACTCTAGACTTTATAATTAAGCTAACAATATAAATATTAAAATTTAAGAAGGCTAAATTCACTGTATTGTCGGAGACACTGTATATTTCTGCAGGGTACTCCTCCTCCAGTAGTGTGGCAGATTCAAAATTACCAGTTACCCATGATGTGTGTCATCAAACTAGTAGAAGTCAGTAATAAAGGGAAACACACAAGATTTCTTTAGTAGAAATTCAGCTTTTTGCTGTGTGTTTGCAGCATAGTTTCCAATATATATATATATATATAATTTTTATTTTGGTCTACTCGATTTCACATGAAGAGTATCGAATGTCATGATGTAATTTATCAGCTGGTGAGTAGATACTAGGTGTTTTAATAAAATAAGTCCATTCACTTGAAACATTATTTATTATTGAAATAATTGAGCTATCATTGAACATTGATTGAAGACGATTTTCTGGAAAATAACCTGATGTTTATTCATAAAAAATACAATCATTGTTTCAATTAACAAAAATATTTAGGCAATATCCTAAAATTATAATGGAGTTGAAAAAAAAGAAAGTTAAATTAATCAAGCTGATTTATGACAATATTCGTATGTTACATTTTAATATGAAAGTATAGTAATATATGTTATACATTGATATGAAAGAGTAATAATAATATATAAAATGCTATAATTTACAAAGTAGTAATACTTAATATGGAAGTGTAATATTGTTACAAACTATATTTTAGATTATGTAATAGTTTAATACAAAAGTGTAATACTATATTTGAGTTTATATTATATATTTAAATATATGTGAAAAGTGAAAAATGGTATAATTTGCAAAGTTGTATTCAAAAATCAGCAAAAATGGTTTCATCTGAATCGTAGTCAGAATCTTCATGTTCTGAAATGATGAATTATTCCATTTAAAATTCCTATTGGAATATCAGTATATATGAGTTTTAGTACTCTTAGACAATCATTTTTAGATAGTGATCGAGGCAATCTAAACATTGCAATAGCACCTCGAAAACCCCCCATTAATTTTCGCGATTTCCTTATAAATTATACTGCAGCACGCTGTTTGGCATGCTCTTCCGTTTCGGGTGTAGGAGCCATTTTTTTTTAATTTTATATAAAAACAAAACATTATTCCAAAATACTGTAATGTCCCCACGGAAGCCAATTAAATGAATCGGGAAGTAATTTCCTTTTATCATCGTGAGGACTCAAGGCGATTTTTGTTTGTTCCTTGCAATACACATTATGAGCGGAAGAACGTAACGTATTTTGAGTAATTGTCATTTGTTTCCAATTTTTCAAACAGTCTACATAATCATCGAACATTATTTTATTTTTCACAACACATTTTTTAATCCCCTTTGATTTTTTATTAACTTTATCCCCCTGAACTTGGTAACTATACATTTTGGACCTTAAACCAACATAATGGGTGATGATTTGTCCATTAGCTTCATACTTCATCAAACCTAGTACTTTTTTATTAACTAGGGGTATGTTGAAGATATTGTTAGTGGGATAGTCTGATGTATCAAATTTGTCAATGTTTGCATGAATTAACTGTTCGTTTGCATCTTCACAAGTAAGTTGGTAAACAAAACTGTCAGTGTCGGTGTACATCAACTTACAATTGTTCACTTCCATTGTGGGAAGCATAAAATAGTAATGGCAGTCGTACATTACGGTTATCGAACTGTCAAGAATAACCATACACACGTACATCGGTTTATTGAAAACTAGTTCAGACTTTTCCAATTCGATTTCAATTAAAGGTGGATCATCATCAAAAACAGCTCTATTGTGATAACGCGGACTGGCAATAAGATTTTTAGCTCCAGTACGACCCTCATATGTAGATACCAATTTACAAATTCTATGTTTACGGATGGATTCCATACATTTCCCAAACACATCATTATTCATTAGTTTTCTCAAAGTCGTTGGTGGCTAAATTCCTCAATCGATTGTTTAATTCGATGTAGAGTTTTAGCCATGCAGATTGTTCAAATTTCAAAACTTTGTGAACTTTTTCCAATACTAGTCCATGTTCTTAGGGTTGCTTTAAATTTCTATAATGTAAAGTGTAACTTTTTTTATCGTGTAGAGTAGTCATTAATTTTGTTAATTTTGAATCTGGTGGTTTGCGGTGTTCGGTACACATAGGAAAGTCTTTATGTGGATTATGCTAATTGTCTGGATATAACAAATCTACTTGAAGAATATAGGCTTCAGGGTTATCATCTGCAATTGATTTTATGAAATTTTTTGTCGTTAAATTTCTCAATATCATTTTCGATTCACACGAAACAATCAAAGGGCAAATGTTCGCACATTGCTTTTCCATACAAATTATTTACATCTGTTTAAAGAATATACTTTGATGGTTTCTCAGCATCATATTCAGGCATATATTTATTATTTGCTTCACTGTACCTATTGCAACACTGTGATATTCCTCCTCTAGTAGCCTTTTCAATAAACGTTATCATATCAATATTTTTTAAAATTTGCAGTTTACTTTAGCATCGCATTCCAAGTATATCCAGGCATGGTGTAATACCTGTAAGGCTGTCTCTCTAAAATTTTCAAACATATCTGCTAGAAGAAGAATATCGATGCGCATGTATATATCACTATATTCTCCCAAGTGTTTTTACATTGAAAGACCGCCAAACGTTTTTAGTGTGAGCATTATCATAATCAGTTACGTTCGCTTCATTTAATTTATTGTAAAAACATTCAATCGGCGGTAATTTATCATCATTTAATTTTTCCATGTTATTAATATAGTCATAAGGAAAGATACCTTTACGTGTCAATAATGTAAATTGAATATTGGTTAAATCATGATTTTCTTTTTTCAAAATTTTCAAATAAGCGGTGTCCAAAGTTTTAACGACAGCATCCAAACTAGATCCCAAAAAACGAAACGAATCAATAACTCTGAATTTTATGTCTGTGACTCTACCACGTTTGGCAATATCTCTTATGATAAAATGACTATCATAACCAGACAAATTGTGAAATACAATCGGCACAACAAACAGTTTTCTAAAGTTTGAAGTGCAGGATTGGTGCGCGAGTCCTCGAAACTCTCACGTAAAATGATCCGTACAACGATATAATTTTTATTAAACTTTTTTTCACATATATGACAAACAGTTGCATCATTAGTAGTTCTTGGTTCGACTACCATTGGTACAATTGTTTTAATTTTTGAATCTATAAATTTAGCTATATCGGTCAATTCGTTAGCGAACCAATATATGCAATCCACACCTCTGTTACTTTTGTAAAACGATAGAGAATCGTCGAAAGAACATTTTGTATCGTAGCCTGCACTGTAATTTTTATGATGTTGATATTTGTTTGTTGTTTTAAAAATGATTTCATTATATTGTGTCAATTGAGATTCAAAATCAGTATAAATAATAAAAGGACATTTTTGCTTATATGTATAATTTTTAAACTCAACAAAATCATATTTGGGAAATGAAATTTTTTCATTGTTTAAATTCTCACAAAGTTGAGAATGGTCATCAAGTCTCTCGCGCAATGAAAAGTAATTGAGACATATATCGCAAACATATTTTTTATGGTATTTTTTATTCAACCGCGAACTAATTAAACACGATAAATCTTTAACCCAACAATAATTATATTTCATCTCGACAATAGTACTGCAATCATGAGACAGTGTTGTTTCGTATTAGTTTAGTTTCGGGAAGTATTTATCTTGAATAAGTAATAAGTTGACGTGACGGTCCAATTTTTTTCTAGTCAATCTTGCCGGCTATACTGTGTAAAATGTTTTTTTTGTTCACTGTTTCATTGTACTCTAACATATAAACGTTTATGGAAATTTCATTTAGTTTTTCAAATTTCCTAATTTGAGGCAGTTTCATTGGCATGTCTAAGCCTAGAGTTTTCAAAACGGTGGAATAGTGTGGATATTATGATGTTCGGCTCACCTTTTCTGTGGGAGCGTGTACCTGCAACAACGCTCCAGAAAAAACATGCTTCATCATTGTTCTGGATGTTGATGCATGTATGTTTTTTCTGTATTTGCTCAGGCAATCGAATGAAAGATGAACCATTACTCATTTCGTATTTGTTAATTGCTATCTCTAGTGAAATGGTTTTGCTTAGGGCCCAACGGCTCTGTTTCTCTTGAAACACAGACATTTTATTCAAAATACGATCTATATTATTTTTAAACAATTCTATTAAATCAGTTCCTTCATCAATGATTGCATTGTGTGTACTAAAATGATCTACTACTTCCCTATCATTTGATTTATATAGTCACCAATGAGAGTAGTATTAACTTTTATTATTTTTAGATCCTTCAATATTTGTGAAATTTTAACGTTGAATAAATTAAAAGCATCCTTGGAAAAATTCATCGATTTCTTTATGTTTCAAATTTACAATAAGCCCTGTCCTAATTCTACAATTAAAAATAGCCCCAACATCTAACCACTTTACACACCGTTTTTTTCTCAACCCATAACCTATATTTTAGGTAATTGAATTAATTTGATGAGGTAATCGCTTAAGTTCCCCAATTTTTGTTTGAATTTTTCTCTTCTCACTAAAGGAAAATTTGATTTTATCTAAGGTCAAAACACATTTTCTAACATGACGGTCTATTAATTTAATTATTGAATTAGCTAGCGGTTTAGAATAATGTTCATTTAGGAGAGCCAACGTTTCATCAGATTTGTTCATTAAATTCACCATTTTTCACTTTAAATATATATGATATAATAAATAAAACTCACCAAACAAGCGAAAACTAATTTTGAACTACTTCAAAAGAAATTGCAGGATTCTGTTTCCCCACCTCAACTAATCCTATAAATATGAGTGAATGCTTTTGAGTTTTGAAATTATCTATTTGACATCGGTACTGTTTCGTCACTCTCTTGGGTAGGAATGTAATACTGTCTGTGAATGTTATCAAAATGACTTCCGGTTTAACCGGAAATGCCATCAACTTCTTTAATTTAAATGGGACACCCTATATATTTTCACAGATTTTGAAAGAGCTTGTTATTTTGAATTCATACATACTGAGCTTAGTGTAAAATAATATGTAAAAACCAGGAATAACTCACTGTTAGTTGGACAATAGGTGTACATTTCATTATTTTAGAATAATGAGAAACAAAACTACTTCAAATGTTCAAAATGCTCGCCATTTACTTGCTGACAATATGCCATCCTATTAACAAATTCTTGAGTCACTCTTTCCAAGACTTCTCCACGTATTAGTTCACATTCATCAATAACTCTTTGTCTCAATTCCTGTAAGTTTGTTGGTCGTCTAACGTAAACACGTGATTTTAGATAACCCCAAAGAAAAAAATCTAACGCGCTAAGATCCGGAGAACGAGCAAGCCACTCTATGAATCCTCTACGTCCAATCCATCGATTTGGAAAATTCGCATCTAGAAAATCCCTAACCCGTCTATCATAGTGGGGAGGTGCTCCATCTAGTTGAAACCAAACATTTTGTTATTTAGTAGATGTAAGTAATTGTCACCATTTGAGTTTCCGTCGATAAAAAATGGGCTTATAAGCCTATTTTCAACATTTCCCATCCAAACATTTAACTTTTGTTGATGCTGGGTATGTGCTTCATGAATCCAATGAGAAATCTCATTTGACCAATACCTTGAATTATAGCGATTAACTGTTCCATTTAAACAAAAAGCTGCCTCATAGGAAAGAACAATGTTAGAAGCAAAGTAGATGAGCAACACGGGTATGGGAACACTTTCAAGGCTACACGCTGAGTCGAGCGACGTCATGTAGGAGGGGGTGTGACGTCATAAGGGGAGGGGCGGAAGTCGGCCATATTACTTTCTGTGACGTCACCTGCGCCATTCGTCAACTGTCACATGCGCCATCCGTTATATGTGCCATCTGTCATATGTGCCATCCACCTTGTGTTCTGTGATGTACTCTCATGTGCTCCATGTCATCCATCTTCATGATTTGTCTATGTCAACATGTATATAGTGTGACGTAAGCAACGTTTTCGTATAACATCATCAGTCATGTGCTCCATGTCCTCCATTTTTTTCTATGACAATATGTATTTTGTATATAGTGTGACGTAAGCAGCGTTTTCGTACAATTTATTAAATTGAAAAAAATATTTCGCTACCGGCGACAGGATTCGATCCAACGATCATACAGTCTCGTGCCTTGCTAGCAATACCATGAAGTTATTATTGTTTCATCGCTTATTGTGAAAGCGGTTTCAAAATTTATCAGAATATTACTTTTATTTATTTTTAATTCAGATTGTACAACGACAAAATTAATGTTCATAAGTGTTAAAAAAACGTTATTATTGTATTTTGAGTTGGATACCTATGTAAACACCATACGGGGTAGCAAATAAATCATTATCGGTATATTTGTTTTAGTAAACAACATTGTTAAACTTTAAAAAAAAATGCAAATCATTGCATAAAACAATTTATTATTATTTAGACAAATATTATCTTTAAGGTGGATAGGAATTGTCGCTCGTTGTTGTCAAATAGGAAAAAGAATTCTCAAATAACAAATTTTATTAACACATACGACTTGAAAAAGACATCTGTTCCTCACTCTTTCGTCGTTTAAGAAGTATCCTCCGTCATCGCTGATGTATTCTTCTTCATGTTCTCTTAGGCCTAAGGAATGCTTCCTCTTCATGCTCTACTTCTCGTAATAGTTACTGTATTAAGCAGTCATCACATTTATGTGCATTGTCACTTATTCCTAATCGTAAGGGACAATAGCTCTCTTCATATACCCTTATACAAACTTGTATTCCCAATCATTCACAAATGATACATTCTATTATGTAACACATTTTGTTCTCACCCTGTATAAGGAATATCAAGTCTGCATGCTTGTTTACTTATTCGTTCAAAACTGGAATTAAAGATGAAGCATTAATTTCACTCAAATCCATCTAATATGAACATGCCTTTTCTTTATGGTTCTAACAACAAAAATTAACTGAGGCTAATGAACACACTTTTCTAACAAAATTAAGTGGAATGAACATTGAAAACAATTAAATTGCGAATTTACGTTAGAGGTAGGTAAATTCACTAGTGTTGACGGTAAATTTAGTGCAAATATTCACTTTGAAGGATTACTGAACGAAAGTTTTCATTTGTTTTCATAAAAGAGTGTTGCGGGTTTTTGAATCGTGGGTTGTAAAGTTTTTAATAAAAATGTTTCAGGTCTCTGTCATGTGTTTGGCAATGGCTGTCGCAGAAAACGACTGAATCTCCCAATCTTTCCCCATACTGAGTTTGACTCTACTATTGTACATAATAGTAGAGTTAAACTCAGTGTGGGGAAAGATTGGGAGATTTAGTCGTTTTCTGCGACAGCCATTGCCAAACACATGACAGAGGCCTAAAACATTTTTATTGAATCACAGGACGATTGATAGTTGCAACCAATACAAAATAACCTATTCATGTCCTCATAACATCTTAAATCGGAAAGGACGATAACGTTTTCAAAGGCCATGTATGGAAAACTCGGTAATAACATTTCCAAAGAACTTATAAATGGTCCAACCGTTATGGGGGCCCACAACAGATCCCCACTAACAACATTCCATACCTTCATCACACACACACACACACACACATATGTTACTGCTGTAGGTTTCAACATAAAAAAGAAAATATTGAATTAATATTTTCTTTTCGAAAAACTATAACTCATTGCAGCCTAACGGTACTGAGGCTTGCTCTTTGACCAGCTTGGGCATCACATTTTCTAATTTTATTGTTCCCATCAAACCTGAATCGGCATTGATTGCAAACAAAATCTTCGACGTTTTTAGATGGTCGCTAAAATATTATAGCTATATGTCCACACTGACCACATCTGTAGCTGGTAATATAGCGAAGACTGACGACAGGCATCTTGGTAAGCTGTAGTTAAATCAGTATATTAAGAGCATAAATTAACATCAATTAATTAATGAGACATCCGAATCGTAATCGTTCACGTCGATATTTTCTTTTAATAAGAGATAATAATTGTAGGAACTTTCCATGGAATCTTTCGTAATTTTGAGAGAATCACACAGCTGTTTCCACTGCGTAGGAGAAAAAGTTTTATTTGGGTAGAGCGAATTTAGATACTTTAAAAACTCCACCAAAGTACACCATTCAATAATACTTCTAAGTTGATAAAACTTGTGAATATTAATAACTCCAACATTCACCATATCTGAATAAAAAGATTGATTACTATCTTTCAAATTAAGATGTTGAATATGATTTCAAAACAACACGCTGGTGTTAGGTTTTATACCCTCTAAAAATAAAGTTTGCAATTCATTGTATCCTTATCTAACCACTGTTAGATAACTCCACATTAATGAGATTAATTTACATTTATTTTATAGTTTTGGTGGGTTAAGAATAAAACAAATTATTATTTTTTCGTTTATTAAAATTTAGTCCACCGCCCCCTATAAAAATATAATACCTTCTTGGGGGTGGCGGTGGCGCATACATTTCACTCACCGTGAGGGGATTCGTGACATAAATGGTCCCGTTGTGGGATGCCAAAGTCATCTGAAAGAGAATACAAATCTTTAATTCTACCCTACACCTTAAGCACGAAACAGTCAATTTTGGAATAAAAGCGATCGAAATAATTATTTAGCATTCTGAAATTGTATAATAGTGTGGTAACAATACGTTCTCTCATTTAAATATCATTTAACGAAAAAATTTGTTGAAAAATAGAGAAAAAATACTCACTTTATTATTATTAGTGGGATCTGAAAAATAAAAATAGTTCAATATTAACACCCTCAGCTCATGGGTTTATGTGAATGTAGTAGAACATGTTCACAGCTAGCAGGTTAAAATCAGATCTGATACGATATGTCAACGACGTTACAAAGACATACGATCTGACGACGACGAACGACGACCACGACATGGTGACGACTACATGGTGATGGTAACATGGGGAAGATGGCGAGTTTCAAGAAATAATTGTAGAGCTTAGACGCGAAGATATAATTGAATAAAAATACTTTACCAAAAGTGTTAACTAGCTAGAGTGAAGATGCCTAATTGTCGACGCCCTCGAAATACAACGGCAATCGAAAAAGTGAGAAAATAAGAAAATAATTAAATGTATATAAAGAGGAAAATCAAAATTTATGAATTTCAATTAATGCTTTGCTACTCCACACTTAAATTTTGATTGTTCCAAATTCTCTGAAAATAAGTGATAAAATGAAAATTTATAAAATTCAATTAATGCATTCACTCTACTCGAAAAAATTTGATCGACTATTTCAAATTCTCTGAAAATAAGTATTCTAATAAGATTTCAAATAGACCCCAAAAATTTCAAAATAAAAAAACTAGGAGTACTTACATTGTAAACTGGTTGTAAAACTGGTGGAATATAGTGGGTAACTGGGGGCTCGGTTCTATGAAAAATCTCTGGAAATAATTATAAAATACATATAAATACGAAAAATATTGATTGTATTTCAACAGAAAATATTTAAGAATTCAAATAGAAGTAAAAAATTCACGTTTTTTAGCTAGGGTTGTTAAATGTTTGGAAAGCAAATACTATATTCTAGAATCGTCTTTGGTACACAAATGAAGTAATTTCTTAAAAATTCTCTGGAAATAATAGTTTATAACATGGGCATAAAACTTACCTGAAAGGGTGTTTATCACTGCACAAAAAAAAGAATATTATGGTACTTCGTAATGACCCCAAGGAAGCGTATTAAATGACTCGGGTATTAAATATTGTTTGTCATCAAAAGGACTTAGGACAATTTTTGTTTGATCTATAGTAAATACTGAATGATTATACGACCGAATACATTTTTGGTTTGCTGTATATACCTTAAATTCTTTCAGGCACTTTTCGTAATCTTCGTAAGTAATTTTATTTCTAACATCATATTTTACACCTTTCGATTTTTTGGTTATACCGAAATTGTCTATATCACAATCTATTCTCTTTTTTCTCTCCTTTTCCCTATCATCATAATTTACTTGTAATTTAAATGAGTACATTTTTCATCGTAATCCTACAAAATGTGTGATGCTTTTCCCGTTTGCCTCATATTTCATTAATCCAGGAACTTTTTTTTATTTAATTTTTCTATTTTATACGGATTATTCTCATCATAGTCAGATGTGTCGAATTTAGGTGATGATGATGAGTGTGTCATAATAATCTGCTCATATGCATTAGAGCAGTGCAATTCATATATGAAACTATCCGTATCCTTGTATAATAATATACAATTTTCTTCTCCCATCGTTGGAAGCATGAAATCATAATGAAAATCATACATGCATACTTTAGACATATCGAGAATTGCAGCACCTATATACAAAGGTTTATTATAACAAACTACAGGTTTTTTTAGTTCGATAGCAGTAGTATAGCAAGCGGGGTTCTGTGACACTTTGGTAACCATGCCATCCTCTTCTAATTGCCTATCAGAAGAAGTGCCAGAGGGTGTGTACAAGAAGTGGTCGACAATGACCGGAGGGTGTACAAGAATTCTGAAGACAATGACTGTGTGAACCCTACCTGAAAACCATAGGGGTGTGTACAAGAATTGGTCGACAATGACCAGAGGGTAAGAATTGAGAAAGAAGAAGAGATAAGCGATAAGTTTTGCAAATATACAAGGAGTATCAAAAGAACGACAATGACCAGGCGGGGTATAGGGTGTGTCTTTAGCTACCCTGTGTGAGGGTGAGAAAGAAGAAGAGATAAGCGATAAGTTTTGCAAATACACAAGGAGTATCAAAAGAGTCATCTGAAGAATCGACAATGAACAGAGGGTGCCTCGATGGGAAAGAAGAAGAGATAAGCGATAAGTTTTACAATATTATACAGGTTTATTCAAAAGTTACGTATGAGGTAGTGACTGAAGAAAAATTGTGACAAGAACAATGAAACAATTACTAAATGGTTGAAGTCAATTGTCATCGTCGTTGTCGCTTTCCCATACCTGTGCAGGTGTGTTTAAGATGTGTAAAATGTTTTGTGGTATTAGGAGAATATAAATTGACGAAAGTATTTTCAATATCATAAGTGATTACGAAATGCATACGCGCGCTGAATCTTATCTCTATAATTGATATTATTTAAAAATAATGCTAATTATAATATTTCCGTTGTTTGTATGGAAGAGAGAGGTCACAGAGGTGAGATATTTTAAAATAAAGATAACGCAAATGATAAAATATTTATTGTTGTAGTAAAGAGAGAGAAAAGTGTCACAGAGGTGAGCTAACAATTATAAAATAGGAAGGTAGGTACTTTTAGCCTAGCCCCTACTCAAATAAAAAGACAAAATGGTATAATTACATTTTATTTAATTTTTTAAAATACAAAAAGTTCCGTTATATACAAGAATAGGAACGTTTTCTATTTTTATGATAATTGAAAAAAGTTCCCAAATAAAAGATGTTACATTTAATTTGATTCCAATATTCGCTAGCAATTGCATCATTTATCCCAGCTTGTTGATATTCCTCTTCCATGGTAACCCATTCTTCTTCATATCGTGGTTGTGCTTGATACAGTTGAAAATGTTTGCTTTTACTGTATACCAAGTCATCTTTGATGATATACAATTCTTCCATGGAAGATGGAAAGTATATAGAGCTATACAGATTCTGCGACACTACTTCAAAAATCTCCGCTTGGTGGCGCTGAGAGTGGCGGCGCGCGCGTTTTAATTTTAGGCCGCCATTTTTAGTCCTGTTGTATATTTAAAAATCTGAAAAAAAACTTCAGTGAGATTCGATCCCACAACCTTCGCGTCTATAGCAAGGCATTCAACACATGCTGCCATAAGCTCTCATGCATATTATGAGCGAAGAAAGGTATTGCTGCAATGTGAACAGCGCGCGCACCGTACGCTTCTTGCTGTAAAATGTGACGTAGTCGAGAAAGATCCGTTAGGATGATAAGGCGGCGCGCTTTGGTTCCTACCGGGGGGCTTAAAAGTAACTTATGTTGAAATATTACTAAGAATTTCGTAATATACCGGGTGGCTTGAAAGTAACATATAATATTTGAACTATGCGTGACACGTCGCGTGCTACGTCAAACGCAACGTGTCACGTCAAATGTCACGTGTAACGGTGAACGTTACGTACAACGCCAAACGTCACGTGTCACGTCAAACGTCACGTGTAACGGCTAACCGTACTACGCCAAACGTCATGTGTCACAAGCTACGTCAAACAGCTCATTTGTAATATGGCTTCGGAAGAGTACAGTCATCGAATTGAAGAGTTTATTAAGAAAATTGGTAAATTAAATGAAGAAATTACTTTTTATGAGGATAAAAGTGAGGTTATGAGGCAAATAGAGAATCTCAGTTTATCTGGTGGGGAAGAAGTACGACAGACGTGGAGCAGTCTTAGTATAAACTGGTTACCTAAAGAGCTAGCATGCAGACAATTACCGCAAATTACTTATCCGTTAAGACGTATTCAGCCATGTTCAACAGAACAGAAAAGGATATAAAAAATGAAATTAATAATGTTTTCGCTATGTCATGTGTAATATTAGTGGCTGTATTTGTTTTAATTTTAAAAATTGTAAAACGAAAATTCCAATCTTCATGTAATATAAAAGTTGATGAATATACAGAGTGTTTCAATAAAACCCATGTTTTTTAAAAAAACTTTATTTATAATGGTAATACAACATTAGAAAACCAGTGGCGGAGGCGTTGTACATTTCTTTCGGTACACGAATAAGGTCCAGAGGCGTGGCAGGGATTTGGATCATGAACAAAGTTTCCTGTTGCAAACGTCAATAATGTGTGGAAAAACACCAAATACGTGACATTTCTTCAGCAGAAATTCCGCTTTTTGTTGCCCTCGAATGTAAATATAGTCTGCACCATACAATAGCTTGATTTCCAATATTTCGTTTACTTTGGAATATTCTACATCTCCCGAAGAGTATCGAATGCCATGTACCCTCCTTTCCAAGTATGATGTAGTCTTTTTATCATCGTCACTTAATGTGGAGAATGGTTGCGGTGGCAAAAATATGTAATGTGAACTTTTGAAGCCAATTTCTATGGTGAGTTCTTTGGCAACGAAAATCCCATCTACGACAAAGCCTTGAATGTCTACAAATGCTACTCTCATGTTGACGTCTACTCGAATACTAACTCTAATCAACATCTAGTTTAGGCTTTTAACAATTTCGGTGAGGGGGAAGTATTCCATGACGCAATCGTGAATTATGATGCAATAGACTTTGGTATTTTCGTGGAAGCCTATGTTTGCTTCAATGTCGAGTTTCACATCAACTGTGGACGCCTTCATGCTTTCCTCCTGCTTTGAACAATCGATAACAAACAACGCATGACGTTTGAAAGAAGAATAATCCAGCAGGGGGCGCTTCTGTGTGGAGTTTGCGTAGTTGGGATAGAATTCAGTATAGTTAAAATATGCCTCATTGTAGTCAGTTTTACCAAAGTCCAATTGCATTCTTTCATCAGGCCAATATTCACCATTAAGTGACAGTCTTATACTTTGCACGTCGGCATTGTCAAATAAAGTCGGGTCAGCTGTACCCACGTTATGTTTATCGGTTTGAAAGAAAACAATAACAAAACGAGGTCTTTCAACTGAAGTGGATGTTTTAACAGCCCAAACTTCACGTCTTGCGCCCTTAGTAATTGCAGGCAATTCGTGTAACTCCCACTTCCTAAATGGAATAACTATAGGTTGATCTTTTTGAATGGATTTCATGAGATTCAATTTGATATCGTCATTAGGAAAGATATGTTTAACTTTTAGTTCAACACTTGTAATGTTAATTTTAGCAGTTGTACTAGTGAGCGTACCAGAGACATTCTTTTCCGTGATATATATGCAATCATTATCGTTTTGTGCTCGAACTAATCGTATTGTTTGACGCCCACATGTAATCATGGGATAATCGTTGAAAATGTTAAAAATATGTTTGAGAGGTATTTGAAGGTTGAAGGACTTGTCGCTGGCATTGAGAATGGGATCTTTCGGGTAATTCCAGCCTGCTATAGCCATATGATTGGAATCTTCTTGGTTATAACAAGTCATGGCACGTACGGCACTTATTATTCCAGGATCCCGAACTGTTTCCATTTCCCTGGCACTTTCACTGTACCTACATGAATCGAATAGGAAGGCTCCAACATTGTTTGCTAATTTTACGTCACCAGCTCCATGTGTTTCAAGCGACCCTTTAATGCACAACAAAGTATCGCTCATTGCAAAAAACGAATCAACTTGATTAATGCTAAACTCCACAATGTCACTACAATTGAATGATTTTATAAATGGAGCATAGGTTCTATATTCAGCCTTTCTAATTGAGTCGTCAAACATCGGCTTACGATAGATATCAAACATCGAAGGCATGTTGTCGTTTTGACGAAGACGTTTTCCATACGTAGTTGTCATTTTTCAATTTAAACCCCAGCGATTGCAGAACCAATTTGTTTGCGAACGTGAGCTGTTTTAGCTTTGGCGACTGCTTAGCTAATGAAGTTGAAAGATCTGCAGACTGTATTTTATGATTGATTATTAGTCCCATCTGCTTCGCACTCTAAGCTCCAACACCAAAGTACTAAGTTCTCCACGGAAGTTTACAGGCTGACCGTCTTGGTCTAAGGCGATGACGGTGATATTGGTTATTTCACGTTGTGGTATAACGGGTAAGTAGAGCAAATAATGAGGAATTTCGTCGATGGAATATCCTGGATCTACTTGTATGACGAATTCGTAGATAGTATGAGCAGGTCTGTTTGCATCGAAGGCTCCAGTGGTAATGTTACAATCGAAGCGGATACTTGATACTTTAATGATTTTGACGGGGAGATCTGAAGAGTTACTATAAACTCGCCATTAATTCAAACACATGGTGTGGTGCTGCAGCAACATGATCGCAATATAAAGGATTTAGCAGTAGGAATGAACGAAATAAGAAATGAGCTTCATAAGACGAAAATCCCCATATTACAGACACATATTGTCAATTTACAAAATAAAACTAACGAAATGGATGCATTTATTTCGCGAAATCCCCCCGTAGCAGGTAGGGATATGGCTACGAAGAAATATGTTGATGATTCAATTGGCACAGCCAAAGTATTAATTCGAAAAGAGTTCACTGCTTCTATTAACATGTGTGTTGAAAGCATACGTGAGTTACAAAAAGAAATTGCAGAAAATATCAGATCCGTCTCTGATATGAAAACTAACGTTTTAGGCATTGTAGACAATATCAAGGTTATGAATATGAATACCGATAGCCGCATTAACAGTCTGGAGCTGAAGCTAGCTGGTAGTAAGTCATAATATGCATTCTAAAGAAAAAATTCAGCTTGTAAACGAGCTCCACAAACCGATACGGAAAAAATTTCCTCGGAGACGTACTATCATTAAGGGCCTTGACGATCTCTGGCATATGGATCTTGCGGAGTTGAGAAATTTTTCCTCACAAAATAGGAATCATAAAATGATACTAGTCGCTATTGATTGTTTTTCAAAGTTTGTGTGGACACGCCCACTAAAGAGGAAGACCGGAGAAGAAATCACTCGAGCATTCTCGGACATTCTCGCTCACACTAAACGAGTACCAAAAAATCTGCAATCTGATCAGGGAAAGGAATTTTACAACAGCAAATTTAAAAACTTAATGAAAAAACATGGTATAAATCATTATAGCGTATTTAGTACGATGAAAGCTTCTATGGCAGAGCGTGTTATAAGAACTTTGAAATCGAAACTCTACAAGTATTTCAGTTTAAATGGTACCCATAAATGGATAGACATTCTGCCTGAAATTACTCAAAACTATAACAATACAAAACATTCCACAACAAAATATAAGCCTTCTCAAGTCAACAAATCCAACGAAAAATCTATTTTGAATAACACCTATAGTCATTTAAAGATAGCCGGTCCACGAAAATTTAAAGTTGGCGACATTGTGCGCATATCCAAGGCAAAACATGTCTTTGAAAAAGGATATACACCCAATTGGACTACAGAACTATTCAAAATCATCAAAGTTAAAATTACCAATCCTGCTACGTATTTACTTGAAGACATGCAAGGGACACCAATCAGCGGCTGCTTCTATGACGAAGAACTACAGAAAACATCGAATCCGGACGTTTACTTGGTGGGAAAAGTTCTTAGGCGTAAAGGCAAGAAACTGTTTGTGAAATGGTTGGGCTTAGACAAAAAACATAACAGCTGGATTAATGGAGTTGATGTTTTATGATGTAGAAGGCCACACACACACACACACACACACACACACACATGCTATAAATTGGAGTAACTTCAAATCTCAAACTCAGTTAGCAACATGAGTTATCAAGGAAGTGTCAGTAGTGGTTATGGCAGTAGTAGTAGTAGTAATAATAACTATACTTCAGAGGTGGATAAAATTTTGAAAAACTATGAGTTTGCTGCAAAGTCTGAAAGTGTGTACCTGCTTTCAACACAATATTCAATTTCCGGTTATGAAGTAAAATGTGGAATTAGTCTGGCAAGGTCATTTACGCCTGCTGTTATTCTATCTCAGCAGCTCAAGTTCAGCAAAATATCTTTCAGCACTTACGAATGGCAGAACTTTATTTCAATAATGACGCAACCGATGAATTTCTTTCATACCGGAGACGAGTTCAAACCTGATTCGATTCCATGTGGAGACTACTGCACCATTACCCCATTAAATTACGATGATTGTAAGGTAATTTTAGTCAAGAAACATGGTGTCGAGTATTACATGGATGAAGAAGAAGTATCCTCAATTTTAGAAGTAAATAATTTGATTATACAACGTATACCGGTGCTGGAAAATTTGGATTTTTGTCAATATTATTATAATGTTTTGGATTTCTGTAAAAATATCACCTCCGAAAATTTAAGTTCTCTACAAATTTTATATGCATTTTGTTCCATAACACCAAACGATATGTTAAACAATGCTCTTAGAGAATTTGTATACTTTTATAAACTCAAAGCCATCAATGATTTGAATAAATAGTTATATAGATGTGTTTGTGTTTAAGACATCTACCAAACCTTTTGATAACAACAACCCCAACCACTACTCCCACACATCATAAGAACCATCCTAGTGTAGGGAAAAGAAATAAAAAATGGATTATATAAAATATATATTTATGATAAACAATAACTATAAAACTTATACATCTTAAAAGTCTAAATCACAAAATTTGATTCAACCGACAAAGATTAAATTATAAAAATGAAATAAAAAACAAAAAATAAATTAAAAATACTAGAATCCGTCAAAATGGTCAATATCGCTATCACTATCATATGTTCCCCTAAATCTGAGAGTTCTAGGAGAATTATGAAGTTTCGCAATACAAGAATCTTTATCATTTGTTTCAAAAAGTACTGTTCTATAGCAACTTTGACACCACCAATCTTTATTGTGATACAAGTCACGAATTATATCTTCTGACTCGCAAACATCATGGTGATGATCATTGATTACAATCAAATGTTTCCTCAATCTTTTATGACATCCTTTAATGCTATCAAAACATTCTTTCTAAACATATATGTTATATTTATCAATCCTATAATAGTTAACCCATATGCAATATTCAGACTCGTCTTCAAATATGTAGTCCCAGTCAGATCTAGCAAGTACAGCATTTCGGTCTTTGTACAGAATGTCTCGTGAACAATGAACAAAATCGAGATTTGTACAAAACCGTGACTGCTCATTTTGAGCAGTCTTATTTAAAAATCTCCATTTGTATTCTGCAAATTTTTTTGCGATTTGTTTGGTAAGATTCCATGGTAATTTTGACGATTCGAAAAAATCTGCTATACATTCTATATTTTCGCAAATTATTTTTATACAGTTTTCGCTTAATGTATTCATATCTAAAACAATGAGAGTACATTTTTATATACATATACTCAACGAAAAATTAAAATATTACTCAGTGTTACTTAGTTTGTAATGACCCCAGGGAAGCGTATCAAACGACTCTGGAATTAGTGACCGCTTATCATCTTCAGGAGAAAGACCCACTTTCTTTTGTTCAATGCTGAAAACGTTATGTGCATAGGACTGAATTGTGTTTTGGAAAATGTACTTCGACTTCCAGTTTTTTAAACAGTTCAAGTAATCTTCGAAAGTAATTTTATTTCTTACAATATTTTTCTTTACCCCCTTAGATTTTTTCACTGTTTTTCCACCTCTAACTTTAAAAGCATACATTTTTGAACGTAGTCCTATGAAATGTGTCATAATAGAACCATTACATTCATCTTTCATCAAACCTAACACCTTTTTGTTTGCTAACGGAATGTTAAAGTAATCCCTCTGCATAATCACTGGTATCAAACATGTGAATATCATCCTTTATCACTTCTTCGTATACGTCATTACAATGAAGTTCATACGTGAAACTATCTGTATCTGTATACATTAATTTGCAATTTTTTTTTCCAATTTAGGGATGATGTATGAATAATGGAAGTCATACATACAAGTTTTTGAAATGTCTAAAATGGCCATCCCAATGTACAGGGGCTTATTGAAAACAAGATTACTCTTTTAATTCTATTGCAACTAAATTTTCTTCAAAAATTGTTCTAGAATGAAACCAAGGACTAGCAATCAAGTTTTTAGCTCCATAACGTCCCAAATATGATCTTGATAATTTCACAATCCTATGATTCCGTATATTTTCCATGGTTTTACCAAACACCGCATTATTCATCAATGTATACACATTTTTGGCAAAAGCTGTAGTAGCTTCCGTTCTTAGTTTAGTATTTAAAGCGATGTAGGGTTTTAGCCATGCAGCTTGCTTAAATTTTAAAATTCTATGTATTTTTGTTAGAATTAAACCATTTGCTAAAGCTTGTTTTAAATTTCGATAGTGTAAGATATAATTATGTTTATTGTGTAGGGTAGCCATGAGTTTTTTTAATTTGGAATTGGGAGGCGTTTTGTGTTCAGGACAAAAAGGAAAATCTTGGTGTAGATCGTGTAGCTCCTTAGGGTACTCCAGGTCTACCTCAAGAATATACCCCTCTGGAGAGTCGTCTGCAATTTGATTGATATCAATGTTCGAGTTATCTTCCCATTTGAAGTCTGCATAAGGGAGGAATTCTGACATTGTCCACCCATAAAGGTTGTTCACATCTAGGTACAAAAGGTACTTAGAGGGTTTTTGAGGGTCATACTCCTCCTCCATGTATTTATTGTTGGCTTCGGAATATCGATTTGAGCAAACAGATATACCCCCCCGAATACCTCTCTCAATAAACATAATCATATCAATATCTTTAAGTAATTCTAATTTTATTTGGGTATACTTTAACATTGCATCCCACGTATACCCAGGAAGAGTATAGTACCACGCAGGATCTAGCTCATACGTTTGCAAACAATTACTTCGTAACTGCTCAAAAACGTCTGCTAATAACAGTATGTCTGTTTTCATATATAGCTGACTATACTCTCCCAGGTTAGCAGTATCAAAATACTCCCAAACATTTTTTGCATGGTTATATTGTTCCATGGAAATATTCGAATCGTAAAGTTTATTGTAAAAATTTTCAATGGACGGTAATTCTACGTCGTTGAGCTTTTCTATACAATCGATGTAATCGTATGGAAAAACCCCTTTTTTCATCAAAAGTTTCAATTTTTGGTTATTTAAATCATGAAACTCATGTTTTAAATTTTTAAAATCATCCTCCTTCAGTGTAGATACCAGTTCGTCTAGACTTGCTCCCATAAATCTAAAGGAGTCTATGAACCTAAACTTGATGTTAGTTTCAGAGTCATGTAGGGTAAAACTTATATATTTTTCCTTATTTATTGGTAGTATGGAAACCTTACCACGTTTTGCAATTTCCTTAATAACAAAATGTGAGTCATAGCCGCTTAAGTTATGAAAAATCACTGGAACAACAAAAACTTTTTTAAAATTCAAATTGCATGCTTGATGAGCGTATCCACGAAATTTTCCAGTGAAATGATCATGATCCCTAACGACTATATCTTTATCAGTAAATTTATGTTCACAAATGTGGCAATTTAGTGCATTTACCAAGTTGGGTGTAACACTAAGGGGTATTATATCTAAAATTTTGGACTCCACAAATTTTGTTACATCAGTTAACTGATTGGTAAACCAATCTATGCAGTCTTCACCCTGATGATATTCATAATATGAAAGCCGATCATCGTAAGCGCGTTTTAAATAATATCCTGCAGAAAAAGCTACGTGTTGTTGATATTTTTTAGTTTTATCTGTTTTTTGTTGATCTGTATAAGCTTTTAGTATGGATTCTAAATCACTATAAATAACAAAGGGACATTTCTGCTTATAAATAAAATTTTTAAATTCAATGTGAGTATGATTGGGAAAAGAAATTTTTGACTCATTCATATTTTTACAAACACTTTCATGCTTATCCAAAATTTGTTTACTATGAAAATAGTTCAAACACCTATCGCAAATGAATTTTTTAAACCTAGATCTATTAAGTTGAGATGAAATTAATTTAGATAAATTTTTTATCCAACAATAGTGGTACTTAATGTTTTCATTTGTATCGTCTACAGGAGGTGCATCATAATCATTTAACTTGGGATAATACTTGGATTGGACCAGCAATAGATTAACATGTCTTTCAAGTTTATTTTTAGTTAATCTTGTAGGAACTACTGTATAAAATGTAGATTTATTCGATTGATTTAGTTCTAAAGAGTATACGTTTACTGATATATTATTTAATTTTTCAAATTTTGTAATTTGGGGCAGTGGCATTTCAATATCTAAGCCCTTTGTATTTAGAACTTCAGAGTAATGTGGATACGATGAAGTACGATGAGAAGGAGTAGCAGGATTTAAAAAACTGTTTACTGCCCAGTAAAAACAAGCTCGGTCCATATTACAAACGTTTACAATTGCCTTCTTTCGAGAAATTGGTTCTGGTAGTGGAACGAAAGACGAGCCCACCCCCATTTCAGATTTGTTTATTGCAACTTCCAAAAAAATTATTCGAGATAATGCCCACCCGCTTTCTTTTCCAGCAAATTCTGATAAACTGTTCAAAATAGGATCAATAATATTTATTCTAAACCAATCATATAAATCATCTCCAATGTCTAATACAACATTGGGAGTACTGAAATATTTGCGGTCTACTAACTCCACGTTTTTTGATTGCTTAATAAAATCCTCACAAAAGGTGGTGTTCACTTTTGAAATTTGTGTTTTCTTGAGAACTAATAAAATCTTGTTTTTGAAAATTTTGAAAGCATCTGTAAAGAATGCATTCATATCTTTATGTGACAAGTTTATGATAACTCCTGTTTTTAATCTACTTTCAAATGCAGCATTAATGTTTTCCCACTTGACCCTTTTACTAGATTTCTCAAGTCCTTCACCCACATGAGTCACTTTTATTAAACATCGCATGCGCTTCAAATGTGCTATTTTTGTATGAATTTTATGTTTTACTCCGATCGAAAACTTGAAAGATTTTAAAGCAAGATTACATTTTCTGAGGTGTTTATTAATCAGTAAAATCCATTTGTTTCTATTTGAAAAGGTTTGAATTCTGTTTAGAGAATTTAAAATTTCATCAATTTGCTGTAGAGTAACACTGAAGTTCGACATTCTTGAGTATATAAATAAAAAATGTACTCACCAGCTTTCTAAAGTTGTCTTCGACTACGGATGCGAATTTCCTCAATTTTTAAGTTGTCCTCAGCAGGTCGCTTCCAAATTTTGTGCAATGGGTTATATTATGACTGCGGATGTGTACTTCTGAATTTCCTTAATTTTTTTAAGTTGACCTCAGCCGGTTACTTTTAAATTTTGTGATGTGTTGCTGAAACAAAAAATAATTTTTAAAATGATTTTAAAACAGAATCACACATGCTAGGTTAGGTTAAATGTGAGTGGACCTCAGGCCCTCGCTAAATAATTAACAAGATTTTAAAAATAAAAAATCTTACCGTTTAATTGTTTTCTTCTATTTTAAATAGTGTCCTGGGGCGGTATCCACTAAAAATATTCTGTAGCCCCAAAAACACCAAACTATAGCTCCCCTTGTTTATATCTGCGATATATTTCTTGTATTTTTCCACTGCCCTTTGGGGGAGAAAAGTTACATTATCTTCTAATTCGACTAATATAGCTTCTCCAAATTTTGATTGAACTACTTTAACTTTTACAATTTTCTGGGGGACGTTTTCCGGAATTTCTTTCAGCTTCCTAATGGGTTTGTTCTCTACCTGGAAGTAGAGAAGGTGTTTAGTTCATTGATAAAACTCATTTGAAATAAACAGGATAATTGTTGTACCAGTCTGCAAAGAGTTTCCCCCCAATAAATTTATAGCAAATAAAACTTTTTCAAAATATTTTTGGAAACTAAATGTTAAGAGCAAATAAAAAATATAAAGATAAAAATTACTTTGTTTTTTAAAAAACTCGAACTCGAACTAGACTCGTTGATTGTCAATATGGAACTGTCGTTGTCGTAATACCAAAAAAATGTATTTATACCTTTTTTCAAGGATTTCATATCACTTTCGTGAAATTGTGATAAACTATTATTTTTTGTTGATAATATAATTTCTATTTGGTTATTGCGGTCTAAAAACATATCATTTTTGTACAATTTCCAAGGTTTTTGATATTTCGCATTTCCTGTTGTGATGTTGATTTTTCTGATTGTGGTTTGAGACATATCAATTTTACAAAATTTCTGTGGTGAGTTGTTTTTATTTTCATATTTATCATTTCCTGTTGTGATTTCAGAATTTCAGAAAAACAATTTAATTATTTGCAAAAGTTTATTTTAAAAATATTATTGATAAAAAGAAATTATTTTTGTTAATAAAGTCTTGAGATGATTTAAAAGGTCTCCATTAGGACATGGGATATCAAATAGGTTCCAATTGAAGGGTCCTGCTGCAACAAGTTTTTTGGTAAACTCATTATATTTGTAGTATGTGGTGTTTTTGAAAAAGTACATGTGTCCGTCAATGTACTGGAATGCTCCTGTAACATCTGTGGGTAGTCCAGGGAAAATATCTTTAATTTGTCCTCTATTTAAGGCATTTTTTAAGTTCTTATCATATTCAATATAATTATTGTTATTATAAAATACATAAATTTTTCCGTGGTTGCTTTGAAACATTGTGTTTTTTGGTATAAGTAAATTACCTTGCTCAAGTATTCGCAAACCTGGGAAATCTGCTATATAGTATTTACGAACATCTTTATTGACTGCTATTAAATTACCGGAAGAACTTTGAAAAATCTGAATTATGGAGCCCACTTCTTCGGGTAGATAATCATCAAGCATTTCTGGTTCTGAGGGAATAAGTTTCGAATTCAAATCAATTTTCCATAGAAAATCTTTATAAATAATATATAAGTGATAATTTTCAAATGCACCAGCCATCGCAGTAAACATATACTCCGGCGTTATGTCGCATAAATTTTTATTTGGTGGATGGGGCCTATGATGACCTGTAGTCGGTGGCGTAGGTTTGAAAGGATTATTTGCATATTTATTGATTGGTCCATAAAGAGCTTCAAGAGCCATTTTATCATCTTCATCCAATTTTGGGGTCGCGTTTTGTTGATACCATGGATACATTATTGCTTGTTTATTATCACTATGGGATATACCTAGGATATGTCCAATTTCATGAATTAATACCATGAGTAGACTAGTCCTATCATCTGAACTTGATCCATCTAAACTTAAATCCCACTTTTCATCGCCATCAATATGAAGTTCTATACAGCTGTTGCCATTTGGGAAATAACCATGTGCCAACACCTTTCCAGGACCATCAAATGCACTGGGACATTCATCTCTACCTTGACAATCTGCACGAAAATAGTGTTTTCCATGTACAACAGTGATAGTTATATCGGCAGCATAAGGTCTTGTTTTGTGTATTAATTCAAATTTGAACTTTGAACTGTTACTCCACACTTCAAAAGCCTTTTCGATTACATCAAGATATGCTTGATTTGCCTGAGGGAAGAACCATTTCAAATCAAATTTGGTCCATTTTGATCTAACTCTAAAAGAATGATCATCGTCGGAAGCTGCTTCACTTACAGAACATCTTGGCCTATCCAGAAGTTGTATTGTATCTTCATCTAATTCTCCCGTTGCAGGAATATAATATTTTTCTTGAAAACTCAACAAATAATCCTCAAGTTTAGTCAAATCATTTTCATTTGCGTATCCGAAGCGTTGTAAATAATCCATAGCATACTGCTGGTCGACAACACAAAGTGCTGGACATAGCGCTGCAGCTAATATAATTATTAACATGATCTTCACCCTTCTGTTATACTCAAGAAACTAATCCCCAAACACATTATTAACAACATATATATTTTTTAAAAAACCTCACAAAGATTCAACGTTCACCGTTCACGTTGCGTTTGACGTGTTACGCATAGTTCAAATATTATATGTTACTTTCAAGCCACCCGGTATATTACGAAATTCTTAGTAATATTTCAACATAAGTTACTATTAAGCCCCCCGGTAGGAACCAAAGCGCGCCGCCTTATCATCCTAACGGATCTTTCTCGACTACGTCACATTTTACAGCAAGAAGCGTACGGTGCGCGCGCTGTTCACATTGAAGCAATACCTTTCTTCGCTAATAATATGCATGAGAGCTTATGGCAGCATGTGTTGAATGCCTTGCTATAGACGCGAAGGTTGTGGGATCGAATCTCACTGAAGTTTTTTTTCAGATTTTTAAATATACAACAGGACTAAAAATGGCGGCCTAAAATTAAAACGCGCGCGCCGCCACTCTCAGCGCCACCAAGCGGAGATTTTTGAAGTAGTGTCGCAGAATCTATATAGCTCTATCTACTATGGAAAGTCCCAAGTTAGTGGATACTATAAAAAATTTATATGAATTAGGACGACGACGACATTACTTCATTACAGTATAAATCGGTTGAAATCTTTCTTTTGTTGGATGCGTGGTAGTCAATTGAAGTTTCACAAAAACAAAAGAATTTTTCACACCACAATGTTCCATCTGTCTTGAAAATCCACGGAATAGGCAATTGTTTTGGACCAATTCTTCTAAATTGTAAATTGGATAATTTTTCGAAACGGCTACTACTGGTAAAAACATTTTCCATTTCATTTTAAAACTTTTATCGTGAAAGAAGTATAACGTTTAAAAATTAATTTATTAAATATTTTCATCAAATACCATTTGTGAGAATTGTTTATAGATTACTTGAAAATAAAAAAAGACTATTTATCGTAATAACCACAAGGGACTGTATCGGTTTTATTTAAGTAGCAGATAATTCGTTTATCATCATGTGGATTCAATGCAGATTTAATTTGTTTTATGGTAAAAACATTATGCTATTTTGATTGAATTGTGTTTTGTTTAAATACGTACTGCGTGTGATTGAATAAAGAATCGTAATAATTATCAAAAGTAATACATTTTAGAGCTGAATATTTTGAACACCTTTGGCTTTCTTATAAATTCCTAAATTTAACTTGAAATTATTCAAATACTGTTCACTAAAGTTTTCCGATTCTTGTTCTTGAATTTTTTTGATTGCAGTATCTTCATCAACGTTTAATTTGTAACAATACATTTTTGATCTTAAGCCTATAAATTCCAACATAATGACACCTTTATTTTCATCTTTCATTAAACCTAATACTTTCTTATTTTTTTGAGGTATACCATATGGATTGTTGGCAGCGTAGTCTGATGTATCAAACATGTGAATGTCTTCTTTAATGTGTTTAAAAATATCATCAACATGAAATTGATAAATTAAACTATCTGTATCTGTATAATACAATTTTGATAAGGTTCCAAATTTTTCTTAACATAGTTATAATGAAAATTATACAAAAACGTTTTAGACATATCCAATTGGTTTGTTCATTATAATTTTTAATTTTTTCAATTCAATTAAAATCATATTTATTTTTATCAAATATTTCACTACTATGAAAATTTGGTTGTGATATGTAGTAATTTGCTCCATAACGCCCACCCCATTTAGTTACCAATTTAACATCCCTATATTTTCTAACGTTTTCAATTGTTTTACCAAAACACGCATTATTCATTAATTTATAAAATTCTTTTTCAAATTCATTTTTACAGTTTTTACGCAATTACGTATTCAAATTGATACATTTTTCCAACCATTTCGATTGTTTAAATTTTAAAATTCTGTGAATATTTGTAATTTTTAAACCTAGCTTTACAGCTTGTTGAAGATTTCTATAGTGAATAACATAACGTTTTTTGTCATATAATTTTGGGATATTTGAAGTTGAAATTGGTGGAACTAAATATTCTGAACAAAGAGGCAAGTCTTTATGTTTTTCCTTTGGATATTCAATCTTCTTCTTTCGGTTCCGTCTTCACCTTAGTAAAGGTTGGCAACAATCTCGGCGAACTGGGTTCGGTTTTGAGCAGCTCGGAATAAGGAATGTGAGTCTAGTTCGGTCCAGTCTCTTATGTTTTTCAACCACGAATGTTGGCGTCTTCCTATACCTCGTCTGCCTTCTAGTTTGCCTTCCATTATTATTTTCAGCAGCCTCATTATATCACTCCTGATTACATGTCCCAAGTATGCGGTTTTTCTTTTCTTTATGTCGACAACTAAGTCTCTGTCCTTACGTAATCTTCTCAGAACTTCTTCATTACTGATGTGGTCTGTCCAGGGTATTTTTAAGACACCCACATTTCGAAAGCTTCTAGCCGCCTTAGTGTTTCGGCCTTTAGGGTCCAGACTTCGGATCCGTACAGCAAGACGGAATAGATGTAACAATTGACAAATCTAAGGCGTAATTTCAAGTTCAGTGATCGGTTACAAAGCACTGGTCGCATTTTATTGAATACTGATCTGGCCTGTTCTATGCGCGATCTGATTTCTGTACTAGGACTCAGATCAGATGTTATCCAGGTACCTAAATACTTGAACTTGGTTACGTTTTCGATGGGTAGTCCTTTTATATATATATATATATATATATATATATATATATATATATATATATATATATATATATATATATATTGTAATGTTTTATATATTCATCAATTTTTTTTTCATGTAATAATAATATAATATTTTTTTTTTTTAATTGACCCTTTCTCTAGTGTGGATCTGTGGGGCTTTTTTTATTATATAGAAATAGACAAAGTAACTTTAGTTAATTTAATTATTATTCTTTTCAATTTAAGAAATTTACAAATTCAACAAATTAATAAAAAAAACCTATATCTATTAAATCACTTAACTAAAAGAAAAACTTACTCAGTGTTATATCTATATCTATCAAATTACTAATCTAAAAGAAAAACTTACTCAGTATTCTATTGTCCTCATTTAAACTTCATTAGTTCATTCTTTTACTAATACTTTTTCTTTATTGTCCGTATTCACACTTGCTTAGTCCATGATCTCACTAATATTTGTCCATATTTAAATTTTCTTAGTCCAATCTATTACTTATACTTTCCCTTTTTAGTATATAATTAATCCAACAGTTTTGAGTTTAAAAGTCTACTAACCGTTCACAATTCCAATTTCTTGTAAGTATCTCCATCAGTACTGACTTCTTAATTTTTCCATATATAAAAATTTCTTTCAAATACACTTTCAATCGCTTAACATGTTTCTAATTTTTCTCTGTTGTTGACTTTACTTGGATTATAATAATTAATATCAAACTTACAAATTTATTACCAATTTAAACTTAACTTTGCGGAGCTAAACTTAAAAAGATCTCTCCTGCCGTCAATTCGTAATTATTCAAAAGTCATCATTTTTCTCTCTCTGACAGTCTGTTATTTATTTTGATAATACTCATCGAGATACTTCTGAGATGACGTTTCATAGACAGATTAATAACGTTGAGAGTTACATTTGATGTATGAAATATATCTGTTATAAATCTGTGTTTCTTTAAGAATCCATTAAAACGTACATTATAATTAATTAAATTAAGTAACGCATAATAATAATATCAATTACAATAACCACAACATTAATCTACTTATCAATCAACTAATCACTTGATGAATATTTGACAATATAACACGACATATATCAATTTATTATTATTAGAAAATACAATAATATATATATATATATATATATATATATATATATATATATATATATATATATATATATATATATATATACAGGGTGTCCCGGGACTAATGGGAAAAAAGTCAGGAGCGTATAATCTGAGCCAAAATAATGTTAGTACTTCATATAAACTTTTTCTATCCAGGCCCTCGTTTTCGAGTTATAGGCCTCCAAAGTTTTAATTTTGAATTTGGTTTTTATTTTTATTTTTTTTACTAGTTATTTGATCTTTATAAAATTTACGCCAAAGCTATAATATACGTGTATGTTTATTTTGGAAAGGTAAACAGTTTTACAGTAGTGCCTTGAAGCCAGGGACGGACTACTCGCAATGGTTAGTGATCCAAAAATTTTGCAGGGATGACACACCCTGTATGAAATTATCGAAATTCACTCAGTTTAAGCTGTTCTGTAATGGTAGCAATGAGTTTAATTCAAGGAAAATCATATATAGAATTGTGCATAAACGATATACAAACAAGTGTTTTAATATTTTCGATCATAAAAAGTTTAAGAAGTGAGCGGTTTCTTCATTGGAGGTGTGGTTGAAAAAACTATTAAAAAACATGCCTTGTTGGTAAAAAATGAAACTTATCAAAACTGAGAGGGGCAATATAGGATCTAGTTTTGATAACTTTTGCTCTTTCATTGAAATAAATGATTTAAATGTATAAATATTTATAGATTATTTATATTTTTTCATGTTATGTTATTTATGTTCTTTACAGAAAAAAATCAATTAAAATATGGAACAATTGTTTTGAAAATTCAGTTATTATGCCAAATGGTTTATTCTGAATTGTACGTAAAACGAAATAAAAACAATGGAAGTGTTTTAATATTATCATAGATTAACGTGTTATTCAGTGCAGACCATTACAAAAGGGCGTTAGGGAAGCCCTTACTGCACATGTTGTCACGTGATATTTTAGGTTATATTTTCATTAAAAAATGTGTATAAACATCTTTATAGAAAGTATTTTACAGAAATAAAAAACAATTGAAGCAATGTGTTTTATTTCCTATTCAATCTTTGTGTGTTTTATTTGAAGTGATCTGTTTCGTCTGGAGGTATTGAGTTTAACAGTATGTAAATGAGTGTTTTCATATGAAAATGTGGATTTAACGTTGTTTGGTAAATGATTACCTTGCGAGGTATTATTGGCTCTAGTTATGAAGAATACTCTTTCATATAACAAGATATGAATAATTATGTTCTTTTCACGTGACATTTTCGGTTTTGTTTTCATTAAAAATGTGTATAAACATCTTTATAGAAAGTATTTTACAGAAATAAAAAAAAACAATTGAAGCAATGTGTTTCATTTCCTATTCAATCTTTGTGTGTTTTATTGTTTTATTTGAAGTGATCTGTTTCGTCTGAAGGCATTGAGTTTAACAGTATGTAAATGAGTGTTTTCATATGAAAAAGTGGATTTAGGGTTGTTTACCTTGCGAGGCTCTAGTTATGAAGAATACTCTTTCATATAACAAGATATAAATAATTATGTTCTTTACAGAAAAAAATATTCCATCCAACCTCAAAAATTTGCTCTTTCATTCTTTTAAGAATAGCATTTCAGATTAAAAACCTTATGTCAATAAATTTTGTGAATCATTCGTTATTATCCAATTACGACAGTAGAGTTTCTTATCATTCCGCAGAAGCGTTAAAACAGTGTTATCATGGTTTGAAAAATATACAGAACATCAATAAAAATTCAGTATGAATCGTTATCTTCATTGTCAAATCTGCAAATTTGGTAACTTTTTCATTACGATAACCGTTCACACTTCTTTTTTATCTTAGTGAAAATATGTAGTCTATATAGTAAATAAGATGAAAAATTAGTCGGAAGATTTAACATTTTCCGTCAAATGCGCAGAGTTGCTCGAAAAAACATCATTCTTTACACACTTTCTTTTTTTCAAATCGACAACAATTTCGTATTGAAATCAGTTGATGAATAATATATTTATCTTTGTGGTTTGGTTACCATCTTAATGTAATTATAAAGAAATTATACAGAGTGATGAAGCAAAAAGGAATGGATATGTGATATATAAAATCAAAACACTTAAAATAACTATATGTTTATAATCGCGAATGGTCTATTTATATGTTGACAAGAATTACACTAAGCAATGATATTGTGAATGACTTTTGTAGCATTTTTAAGAGGGTGTGTGAAAATTGATGAGTGTAAAGATTGTGGACGAAAACTATTGACCCTCGTATCGGTATACCAATTTACAAATACCATTCCGTACATTTTCCCCAAAACATTATTCCCGTAGCCATACAGATTGAATTTTACTAGCCCCGTGTTCTAAGGTCTGTTTCTAGAGTGAGGATTGTTTTAATACGCATCAGAAGGTAAATTTCTTGCTCGATCATCACATGCTTTCTCATGGGAAAACATATGTGATGTTATTCGTGATGTAGACGACTTTTTTTAGTAATACATTATTATTACATCTCAATCACTTTTTATCGAGGCTGTTCTGATTGACGCAAAGGCGATCTGATGTAATTTGAGTCGATCTGTCGTAATTAGAGGCTGCGGCATTGCGTTTTTTTACAATAACTGAGATACACCTCTTTTCAATCAACCCGACGTGCCCTTATGGCTGTACATCCTATGCTCTACCAATGGCGTTCGACTAGAGATGCTAGTGCCCTTATGGCTTTACATGTTTACCTCTTGTCTTCTTCGTCGTCCACCCGACCAGAGTGTTAGTGCCCTTATGGCGTTACATCCTATGCTCTACCAATGGTGTTCGACCAGAGATGCTAGTGCTCTTATGGCTTTACATGTTTACCTCTTGTCCTCTATCCTTCGTCGTCCACCCGACCAGAGATACTAGGGCCCTTATAGCATCTTTTGCGAACGTCAGGGTGCGACCGGTCGTAGCGCCCTTATGGCCTGTATAAAAAATAACGCCGCCGACCAAAAAAGAAGCACTTCTGTAACCATTGCGCATGTCCAAAGCCATAAGATTTTAAAAAAAATATATCTTCTCCAAAAGCAGTATTTTTTGATCGAAACTGTTGCATTGCTTCTTCGGCTAATATTTTATCGGCTTCGTGACGTTTCCTCAAATCTTTTTCTTGAGAATAGGCAATGTCGTGTTCTCTGCATGCTTCATCTAGTCCATTAATACCTCGGTCACCTCGATTTATTTTTTTCTTGTAATTTTGTACCGGGTCCACAAAATTTATAACCAGGTAGATGCATTTCAAAAGGTAATTTGTTTATTGCAGTATTTAACATTTTTTTGACTTCGATCTGACTCTAAACACTGACATAAGATAACTGCAACTAAAACAATAAAAACATGATTTTATAGAAGAGTATTTATTCTTCTCCTTCTTTTGTTTTTCTTTCTTCTATAAAAGTTGTGCAACTACAACCGCAATAACCAAATTGATTGCACTCTACATGCTATTCCATCGACATGATCAAATTTGAAAATGTTGAAATATTTATGAATACAACAATATGTTTCATCGTTCATTGTCAACAGCACATTATTATTAAAGGAAACCATAAGTATATATAAATTTGATTTTATTTTTCCTAAAAATACATGAATTTAAAATTATCATATATACATATTTCTAATTCGATACATCGGACCATCGTATGGAGTATATCTACTGTCCGAGGTATGAGCGGACACAACCATGTCATAGCGATCTCGGTTCGATTGTTGTTGTTGTTGTTGTTGGGTTCTTTTATAGCTAGCATATTCCCCATTATTCAAATTGGACCAAGCTCCAATATCTTGATCTCGAATATATTTTATAAAAATATTTATAGACCAGTACACTAGCTGTTACGAAAGGAATCTGGGAAAACATTTCTTTCACTATTCGCATCTTTTGACCGGTTCTGTATTGGGAGGAGAAAGTCCCTGTCAAAGCGGGCATAAGCGGTCATTAACATCGGAATCCCGATCGTGAACATGTTCACAACTAGCTGGTGAAAATCAGATCTGGTACGATGTGTCAACGATGTTACAAAGACATACGATCTGACGGCGACTACATGGTGATGGTAACATGGGGAAGATGGCGAGTTTCAAGAAATAATTGTAGAAATTAGACGCGCAGATATAATTGAATAAAAATACTTTACCAGAAGAGTTAACTAGCTATAGTGAAGATGACCAATTGTCGACGCCTTCGAAATACAACAACAATCGAAAAAGTGAGAAAATGAGAATATAATTAAATGTATATAAATAGAACAATCACAATTTATGAATTTCAATTAATGCATTGCTACTCCAGTCAAAAATTTTGATTCTTACAAATTATCTGAAAATAAGTGACAAAATGAAAATTTATAAAATTCAATTAATGCATTGTCACTCTACTTGAAAAAATTTGATTATACGGGGACGGCAGTAATTTCGGTAATTTGGATCCGGACGGTGTTCCGGCGCAAATGGAAAATCTTTGTGTCTATCATGCAATATATGTGGATACTACAGATCAACTTGAACGAAATAGCCTTCTGCCGCATCATCAGGTATCGACATTATGAACCATTTCCTATTTCTACTTTATTTATATTAACTTCTAATGAAACTATTTTAGAGAGCGCGCAGCTCACGAATCTTTTTCAGAAAACTCAGAGAGTTTTGTAAAATATTTATCTTTAACGTTTTCAACAAACCAAACATGCAAATCGGTCGAAGCATCTACATTGATATTTTTAGTGTTGAAATATTTAAAATCTAATATTTCCTGATCCCCCGATTTTTTTTTAATAAACTCAACGCAAAATGTTGTATTTATTTTAAGTATTCCAAACAAACTCAAGGTAGTTTCAACTTTTTTGTTTAAAAATTTTGAAAGAATCATCTAAAAATTGAGCCAAGTCCTTATGACACAAATTTATGATAACCCCTGTTTTAGTCCGACTAGCAAAGCATGATGCAACATTTTCCCCATTTTACTCTATTTCTTAATGTTGTAGAAAGTCCCAATCCATCATGTCCGTTTAAAATCAAATTTTTGAAATGTTTAAGACATCCTATAATAGACTGTAATTTTCAATAATAAATCATTTGATTTTTTGACGACATTCATATTTGTATGCTGTTAAAAATTATTCTTCGATTTTCTCGATGAGAAATGATTGGGCTGGATTCGGTTTTCCAACGGCTACCAACCCCTTGAAAACCACCGAATATTTTCCTTCTATAAATTCGTTGATGAATGGACGGTATTGGTCTGTAACACGCTGAGGTAAAAATGTCACGTTCTTCTCCAATTCCAGTAGAACTGTAGCACCAAATTTCGTACTGCAGATTTTTGTACTGAAAAATGTATGCGGTTCTCCCACAGGCAGATCGCGTAATTTTATTACAGGTTTCTTATCTGGAATTATTGAAGCTGTATTTATTTACGATAAATCCATCTAAAAAAGAAACAAAATGTTTTGAATGCTTTTGAAAAGTATAACTTAAACAAATAGAAAAGATTTAAATAAACTTACTTTTTTCTTTATGGCACACTTTCTAGCAACAACAACAGCAGGAACGAATGAATACTCTTTTTTCTAAAAACTGGAACGAATGTGTGTTGTTGGCTGGATATCAGAGTATTTATATGGTTTTGAGAAACTGTTATAATATTTGTTTTTCACTTTATTTTTCTGATTCTCACACACCTCAATTGTTTATCTGGTGGTTAATTGTTTTTCATGTTTCTGCATTTCTAAAACCACGATTATTGTTTGTCCCAAATTTGTTCCTGTTATTGATTTTTTTTGCGGTTTGAGGATTCAATTTTTTTATTTACTGTACGAATACCATACATCGTGGGATTCTCACAATTTTCAATATATATATTTTGGAAACTATTAGAAAAAAATATAACAAAATGTTTTTGTATTCTCTAATTATCAGTATCATTCAAGATGTTGAGAAGTATATACGCATTGATCCTAGTTTCTGCAGCTACATGCACCCAAAATGATGGTGTCTCGTACGCAACATCATTTTTAGAAAAGTATAGTTACATGAATTTGAGGTAAAATTCATTAACTGACTTTGCATCCGTTCTGATTAATTTTCAAGAAAAGTATAATAGTAGATATGCAGCACGGGCTATAACTCATTTCTTATGTAAAATAACATGGGAAATCGCTAAGGTTCATTCTGCACTTTTTTTACCAAATCAAGGTCATTACGACTGTGACGGCATCAACCGCCGGCTGTGTGCTGTTGCTATGCGCATGAGACACGTTCGATACAGGATGTACAAAAAGTAAATTATTTTTATATACAGGATGTATAAAAAAAGATGCCATAAGGGCACTTCAACGTATCTCTGCTATTATTGGTTGGATTTTCATCGAAAAAACGGCATTATGATAGGTATTTTTATATACAGTATGTATGAAAAAGATGCCATAAGGACTCTTGCCTGGTCGGGTCGAACGCCATTATTTTCGTATACAGGGTGTGCAAAGATGCCATACGGGGCGCGCGCGTGCGCACCTTGACGTTCGCAGTCTTATATACAGGGTGTAATTATAAAATATACCATTTTGCATAGTAGTTTTGGATCGAGAAAGGAAATGAACAGATGATGCGCAGTCGTTAGAGTATTGACACTGCGAAAACGGCGCATCAGTTTGGATACAGGGTGTAGTAAGATACCGTATTGTTATATACAGGATGTCCCACAAGGAGCCTCTCTCTGGAGACTAATGGGGCTTCTGGAGGCCTGGAGACTAGAGAAGTGACGTAATAGAAGATATTTTAAAATCTTATGGACATGCACGCGACCGCAGATCGTTTTCGTATACAGGGTGTGCAAAAAAGATGCCATAAGGGCACTTGCATCTCTGGTCGGATTGAACGCCATTATTTTCGTATACAGGGTGTGCAAAGATGGGCACTTGCATCTCTGGTCGGGTCGAATGCCATTATTAAATATACAGGATGTAGAATGATACCGTAATGTTATATATACAGGACTCCCTACCGGGTGGAGCTTCTGGAGACTAAAGACGTAATAGAAGATAATTTTACCCCACCGGGTGGAGGGAGCTTCTGAAGACGTGACAGAAGATATTTTTTAAAATCTTATGGCTCTGAACATACGTAATGGTTGCAGAAGTGCTTCTTTTTCGTAAGGGCATCCATCTGCGCATGGGCGCATCCTGACGTTCGCCGGTCGGTAGTGTAATATGCTACAGTTGCACTAGCCTGTTCGAACGCCATTGGTAGAACATAGGATATGCCGGGCCGCAGCCTCTAATTACGACAGATCGGTTCAAATTACATCAGATCGCCTCTAAAAAGTGATAAAAATAATGTATTACTAAAAAAAAAGTCGTCTACATCACGAATGTTTTTCCTTTTGAGTTAGTTGGGGCGGGTACTTTGTTTATTTCCAATATAGTCAAATCTGGGAACAGTAATCTCCGGTATTTTTATTGAATGCAAACAAGTTGCCTACAGAATTTTGGCTGGTTGCGAATGGACATACGCATGTGCTGAAAGTGCAATCATAAGATATTAAAATTATTTACAGTATATTGCGAAAGAATAAATCTTCTTTTAAGAGATATTTAAAATCCAATGAGTTGACCGTGGCATTTTAGTAATGATTTATATTGTATTGAAATCTCACATTTGGGTTTTATGTGTTATATTTGATGAATTTTCTTAAAATAGAAACATTATTTCCTCTTAATATGTATCATAATCATTGAAGTCAGATCCACTGCTCATCATCGTCTTAGAAACTGCTACATTCAAAATACAATATCATTTTAGTGTAATTCTTGTCAAGATGTAAATAGACCATTCGCCATTATAAACATATAGTTATCAGTGTTTTGATTTTATATATCCATTCGTTTTCTTGCTTCATCACTCTGTATCGTTATAATTCGTAACCAAACCACAAAGATAAATATATTATTCATCAACCGAATACGTACAAAATTGTAATTGTCGATTTTAATAAGAATAGATATTTTCAATAAGAAGTGTGAACGGTTATCGTATTGGAAAAAAGTTATGATTTGCGTTGAAGTAATTCAATCTATGTAAATACTACGCTAATTAGTGGAAATCATTCTCAAAGGATAATTTTTCACAACTTAAAGATTCCGTTTTTATTGAATTTTACTCTTTTTCAAATATGAAATACTGTTATAACGTGTATTATCACTTATAATTTTGAAAAACTAATAAAAAATTTTATTATCACCGTTTTTAGTGAAATCCTAGTCAAACGAAAAGTTTGTTGCAATTTGCTGACGTAACTACGCTAAATGAAACTATCGAACGGAAAGTTTTTTGTATGATTTGCGTTGACGTAATTCAAACTACGCTAATTAATTGAAACCATTCTTCAAAGCTATGATTATTTTTTTTTGTTCACTTAAAGGTACAGTTTTAACGAATATTACTCCTTTTTCAAATATGAAATACAAAACGTTGATTTTTGACGAAAAACTTAACAAATTTGCAGATTTATCATTGATAATGAAGATAACGATCCATACTGAATTTTTATTGATGTTCTGTATATTTTTCAAACGATGATAACTTTGTTTTAACGCTTCTGCTGAAAAATGATAAGAAGTTTTATCGAATATTACTCCTTTTTCAAATATGAAATACAAAACGTTGATTTTTGACGAAAAACTTAACAAATTTGCAGATTTATCATTGATAATGAAGATAACGATCCATACTGAATTTTTATTGATGTTCTGTATATTTTTCAAACGATGATAACACTGTTTTAACGCTTCTGCTGGAAAATGATAAGAAACTACCTAGGAATAAAGCGTCTGGAAAAATTTTGCTTCAAAATTACTTCACGTAAATTTTACAAAATGTACTTGTATACTTTTCAAAATATAAATAAAACAAATGTTTCAGTTTTAATTCTTTTTATTTTCTGTAAAGAACAAAAAAATTAAAAATAACATTATATACAAAAAAATGCAGATAACAGCATACCTTATGTTGGTGAGCTGAGGCACCACACCTCAATATACGGCCCAACATCTTTGTAGTGGACGCTGTAGCCGTCTACATATCCAACGAATCTAAAACCAGGTGGTGTAGACGTCCCACCACCATATGCTATCATGGTAGGCTTTAACTGAAAAATTTGATCAAGATCTAATTGGGACATGTAATTAAGGTTTGAAAAAAAGTTTCATTAAAAATATTATAAATGTTTATAAAATCACATTACATTATAGTTTTCACAATTACATTTCTATGTTACTTTTCAAAATATAAATAAAAATGAACTCCCAACCGAAAAAAATGTCACTCAAAAATTTTGAATAATGTAACAAAGTTTTATAAAATGGTTTAAATAAAAACTGGTATATCTATTAAAAGCGTTTATAACTAAGATGACTGATTGAAAATAGACAATACTTAAAAATCATATCATTTGAAATTTACAAAATGAGCTTGAAATAGAAAATGATACTTTTCAAATATAAATAAAAACTGGAATATGTATTAAAAAGCGTTTATAACTAAGATGGCGGGTGAATGAGTAGGGTAAACGACATTATGAAGGAGAGAGGATATGGAGCATAGACAAGAAGCAAAATTGTTGCAATATTGACGATAAACATTATGACGAGGGAAAGGAAGTCTACATTATGTGAATGTGTATGAGAGCAAGTTTGTGTGTGTGTGTGTATGCGCGTATGTTCTCTCAATTGATAACGTCACGTAGAAATCTGAGTTGAGTAAGTCAAAATAAAAAACAAATTGAGTAAACAAACATTTTATTACACAGCACTTGATACATATAAAAATCAAAATAATAAACTAATTTAACAATACTTTTATTCTCATACATGTATAATATAAACTTAAAATAAATAAAATATAAAAAAGGGTAAATAATATTCACATCGCAGAAACCCCATCGACATCCATATTAGCATCAATCGAATAGTGCCCCCATGGCAAGGTCTCATCGGAACCGGAAACAATAAAGCGTTTATCATCCTCGGGGCTGAGCGCTACTTTATTTTGAACAATCGATTGGACAACGTGATTTCTAGAGCGAATGAGATTTTGACTAACAGTCATCGATTTCCAACTATCAAGACATTCTTCATAATCTCCAAATGTAATTACGGTTTTCATAACTGACGATTTTACCCCTTTAGCTTTCATAGTTTTTCCTAGATTTGTCAGTTCAAGTTCAATTTCATCATCATCATCATATCCATCCTCAATTAACTTCTTTCTCTTCTGCTCCTTATCGTTTTCGGTAGTAAGGGCTTTTATGGAATATAATTTCGACCTAAGTCCTATATAATCAGTCATTGGAACTCCATTATTCTCATCTTTCATCATCCCTAACACCTTCTTATTAACTTGTGGTATACCATAGCGGTTTTCAGGTGAGTAATCTGACGTATCAAAATGCTGATGACAATCTCTTCGCATAACCTCATAAGGATCTTGATCACATATTTCATATATTAGCGAGTCGGTGTCGGTATAAAGAACTGAACAATGATTAAACGTAGTCAGCATATAACCATAGTGAAAATCATAGATTGTAGTATTTGCAAGATCCAAGATAGTTTGACCTACGTATACGGGCTTATTCAAACAGATCTGCAGCTTTCCAAGCTCCACTGCTACTAGATTCTCATTAAAAATGGTACAGTTCTTGAATTCAGATTTGGTAATGTATGCTTCAGCACCATATCGTCCACTCCATTCACTCAAAAGGCGAATGTTGACCCTCTTGCGAATATTCTCCATGGTTTTACCTACAACAATTAGAAAAAGTAATTAGTATGGAAATATTTATATAAAACTAGCAATACCCACCAAATACGGCATTGTTCATCAGTTTAAATAGGTTCTTCTCAAACTCATTCTTCGCAGCCTTACGTAACTCTGTGTTGAGGTTGATGTAGGACTTTAACCATGGAGCTTGTTTAAATTTGAGTACTCGATGAATGTAAGTTATAATCAATCCATGTGCTAAGGCCTGCTTCAAGGCGTGATAGTGTATAACATACTTCGTCTTAGGGTGTAGAGTAGCCAACAATTTAGATAGCTCCTTGGCTGTTTTAGGAGACTTGCCGGTCTTAGTATTTATATGCTCTGGGCAAAAAGGAATGTCTTTATGTCGATCATGAAGGTGTTGAGGATAATCTAGATCTACTTCTAACATATAACCTTCTGAGGCATTATCTGGAATATGTGTAACATCAATATTTGTATCGCACCACTCGAATCCTCCATATGGTAAAGCTTGGCTCATCGCCCATCCATACTAAAACAATAAAATTAATTGAAATAATCACCCAAAATAAAACTAAAAGAACCTGCCTGATTATTCACATCATAGTACATCAAAAAGTTCTTAGGTTTTGAAGGATCATAGTTGTCAACATATTGATTGTTTGCCATGGCACGTCTTTTAGAGCAGACTTGACTGAGCCCTCCTCGGATGCCTCGCTCAATAAAGAGGAACATATCAAGGTCCGTCAGCAGCTCCAATTCTTGCTTCGTCTGCTTTAACATAGCGTCCCAAGTAAATCCAGGAAGCGTGAAATAATGGGCAGAATCTAAACCATAAGTTTTGTAGCAGCTATCACGAAAACGCTCAAAGATGTCGGCAAGAAGCATACTGTCAGTTTTCATATACAGATCAACATACTGACCTAAATCCAAACATCCAAAACTTTCCCATACATATCGTGCTCGTAGATATAAACGGCGGGGGCAGGGCTTGTAATCTAACTTGTTGAAGAATGCTTCAATTGGTGGTAAACAAACTTCATTAAAACGATCGAATGAATCAATATGATCATAAGGCATAACGCCTTTCTTTGTTAATAATTGGAATTGTTCTTCAGATAAGTTAGAGAATTGAGATTTTGAATTAGGATAGACAGATAAATGGGATGCTAGCTTATCTAACGAAGAGGCCATGAAGTGGAAACTATCAATGAATCAGAATTGGATGGGATAACAATCAATGTGTTTGGTGAATGAGATGTATTTCTCTTTGGTGATAGGTAGTAGATCAATCCTACCCTTTATTCTGCTAGCAATGTCGGTTATTATAAAGTGAGCATCATATCCACTTAAATTATAGAAGATTATAGGAATTGTGTAACTGTCTTTATAATTAACGTTACATCCTTCATGTGCCGCCCCTCTATAGTTATTTCCAGCTATTAAGTGATTATGATCTCTAACTTTCTTGTCTTCAGGCGTAAACGGTTGCTCACATATATGACAATAAGTAGCTCTTCTAAACTCAGTTTCCTGCTCAGAGGTCATATGAATGTTATGGGGACACCAAAACACTGTAGTTACATCTTCTGCTAACTGTGCCATTTCGTCAGCGAACCATTGCATGCAGTCAACACCTCGATAAGATCGATAGAATGATAGAGAGTCATCGTATGAGCATTTTACGTAGTATCCAGCAGCAGCAGGTACATGTTTTTGTGGTTTCCTCTGATCATTGGTAGGTTCCAACACACTTTCCAAGTCAGCATAGACAGCAAATGGTACCTTCTCTTTATTTTTAAAATTTTCAAATTTAATAATATTTTTTCCTGGTTCAGGCATTTTAATTGCAGTTTCATTTAATTTTATACAATCTTCGAGATGGCTATTAAGTTTCTTCTCTGATCTATAATAATGTAGACATCTATCACAAAAGTATTTCTTACATTTTTCATTACTGAGTTGAGAGGAGAGCAATCTTGACAAATTCTTTATCCAAACAAAGTGATATTTCGTTGGCGCCTCATCATATCTATCTTGCACCATCAACAAATTCACATGTGTATCCATCTTATTTCTTGTAAGGTAAGTTGGTAGAGTAATAAAGGTCTTCTTATCTTTTTGCAAAATATTAACATTTACGGATATACCATTTAGCTTCTCAAAATTAGGGATCTGTTTCATAGTCATGGGGAACTGTACGCCTTTTAGTTTCAATACAGTTGAATAGTGCGGGTATGAGGATGTTCTATCCGCATTTTTCATGGTAGGATACAATGCTGACGTCACTGCCCATGCAAAACAACCATTATCTTCATTATTGACGTTAATACATGCTTTTTTCTTTTTTATTTCTATAGGTAAATCAATATAACAGGATCCTAGTTGAGGAGTATACTTATTGATGTTAACGCCTAAGTTCACCACCTTCTTCAATGCCCAACCACTATCACGTTCTTGAAACTCCTCCAGGTCTTTAAGGATAGGTGTATCAAACCAATCATCAATGTTAGTATTTTTATATATTGGAGAATTAGTTGTCGTAAAATACTTAAATTCATTAAGAATCTGGTCTCCTTTAACAATTTCAAATTCACCTCCAAATGTTGCGTTTACTTTGATGGTGGGTGTAATCTTCAATACATTTTGAATGCGTCGTTTAAATATAGCCCTACTATCAACCAAAAAAGCAGAAGGATCTTTATGTTTTAAATTCGAAATCACATCACTTCGTATACGGCTGTTGAATGCAGAATTCACATAATCCCAATGAACACGTTTCCATGCGCCTTCAGGTCTCGACATAAACCCAGCCCCCTTTTTCTCAGCCGCTTTGAATTGAACTTTCATAGTTTTAACGCTACGAAGACATGCTTCCAAGTGCTGCTTTTCTCCAATATTTTTGGCAGTTTTCATTGCATAATTCAAACGCCTAATCGCCTTTGCACATTCTCGAAGTCCTTCTTTAACCGCTGCTTCGTTGTAGTTGGCAGTTAATAATCTCAGAAAACTAGCGATGTAGCTAACCAATTCGCTAAACATTGACATCTTCAACAAAAGAGCGTCTTTTCAGGAAAAAGAACTGGAATAGAATGAAAATATATGTTTGTTTAAAATGTTCTTTATTTGAGTTTGTGATTCCCTATTTACAAGTTACTAAAAATAGAAGTACAGAAAATATATGTATTGCACACAAAGAGACAAACTGTATGGGCGGACAGAAGACTGAACGGTAACATTTTTTCTCAAAAAAGACCTGCGACCATGACCCCATACTCATTAACCTTAAACTATCCCACATACTTAACCCTAATAACAAGAAAACATTTAATTATAAAAAAACAAACTGGAATAAATTTAGAAAATATATTAACGACAACTTAAAAATCACTGATAATATAGAAAACTTAAATCATTTAAACAAAATAATAGAAAAATTGCAAAATATTATAATCAAAGCAAGAGATGTATCTACTATCGTTAAAAAACAAACACATAATAAGTACACCCTTCCTAATAACATAATACAACTAATTCCTATATTTTAGGTAATTGAATTAATTTGATGAGGTAATCGCTTAAGTTCCCCAATTTTTGTTTGAATTTTTCTCTTCTCACTAATGGAAAATTTGATTTTATCTAAGGTCAAAACACATTTTCTAACATGACGGTCTATTAATTTAATTATTGAATTAGCTAGCGGTTTAGAATAATGTTCATTTAGGAGAGCCAACGTTTCATCAGATTTGTTCATTAAATTCACCATTTTTCACTTTAAATATATATGATATAATAAATAAAACTCACCAAACAAGCGAAAACTAATTTTGAACTACTTCAAAAGAAATTGCAGGATTCTGTTTCCCCACCTCAACTAATCCTATAAATATGAGTGAATGCTTTTGAGTTTTGAAATTATCTATTTGACATCGGTACTGTTTCGTCACTCTCTTGGGTAGGAATGTAATACTGTCTGTGAATGTTATCAAAATGACTTCCGGTTTAACCGGAAATGCCATCAACTTCTTTAATTTAAATGGGACACCCTATATATTTTCACAGATTTTGAAAGAGCTTGTTATTTTGAATTCATACATACTGAGTTTAGTGTAAAATAATATGTAAAAACCAGGAATAACTCACTGTTAGTTGGACAATAGGTGTACATTTCATTATTTTAGAATAATGAGAAACAAAACTACTTCAAATGTTCAAAATGCTCGCCATTTACTTGCTGACAATATGCCATCCTATTAACAAATTCTTGAGTCACTCTTTCCAAGACTTCTCCACGTATTAGTTCACATTCATCAATAACTCTTTGTCTCAATTCCTGTAAGCTTGTTGGTCGTCTAACGTAAACACGTGATTTTAGATAACCCCAAAGAAAAAAATCTAACGCGCTAAGATCCGGAGAACGAGCAAGCCACTCTATGAATCCTCTACGTCCAATCCATCGATTTGGAAAATTCGCATCTAGAAAATCCCTAACCCGTCTATCATAGTGGGGAGGTGCTCCATCTAGTTGAAACCAAACATTTTGTTATTTAGTAGATGTAAGTACTTGTCACCATTTGAGTTTCCGTCGATAAAAAATGGGCCTATAAGCCTATTTTCAACATTTCCCATCCAAACATTTAACTTTTGTTGATGCTGGGTATGTGCTTCATGAATCCAATGAGAAATCTCATTTGACCAATACCTTGAATTATAGCGATTAACTGTTCCATTTAAACAAAAAGCTGCCTCATAGGAAAGAACAATGTTAGAAGCAAAGTAGATGAGCAACACGGGTATGGGAACACTTTCAAGGCTACACGCTGAGTCGAGCGACGTCATGTAGGAGGGGGTGTGACGTCATAAGGGGAGGGGCGGAAGTCGGCCATATTACTTTCTGTGACGTCACCTGCGCCATTCGTCAACTGTCACATGCGCCATCCGTTATATGTGCCATCTGTCATATGTGCCATCCACCTTGTGTTCTCTGATGTACTCTCATGTGCTCCATGTCATCCATCTTCATGATTTGTCTATGTCAACATGTATATAGTGTGACGTAAGCAACGTTTTCGTATAACATCATCAGTCATGTGCTCCATGTCCTCCATTTTTTTCTATGACAATATGTATTTTGTATATAGTGTGACGTAAGCAGCGTTTTCGTACAATTTATTAAATTGAAAAAAATATTTCGCTACCGGCGACAGGATTCGATCCAACGATCATACAGTCTCGTGCCTTGCTAGCAATACCATGAAGTTATTATTGTTTCATCGCTTATTGTGAAAGCGGTTTCAAAATTTATCAGAATATTACTTTTATTTATTTTTAATTCAGATTGTACAACGACAAAATTAATGTTCATAAGTGTTAAAAAAACGTTATTATTGTATTTTGAGTTGGATACCTATGTAAACACCATACGGGGTAGCAAATAAATCATTATCGGTATATTTGTTTTAGTAAACAACATTGTTAAACTTTAAAAAAAAATGCAAATCATTGCATAAAACAATTTATTATTATTTAGACAAATATTATCTTTAAGGTGGATAGGAATTGTCGCTCGTTGTTGTCAAATAGGAAAAAGAATTCTCAAATAACAAATTTTATTAACACATACGACTTGAAAAAGACATCTGTTCCTCACTCTTTCGTCGTTTAAGAAGTATCCTCCGTCATCGCTGATGTATTCTTCTTCATGTTCTCTTAGGCCTAAGGAATGCTTCCTCTTCATGCTCTACTTCTCGTAATAGTTACTGTATTAAGCAGTCATCACATTTATGTGCATTGTCACTTATTCCTAATCGTAAGGGACAATAGCTCTCTTCATATACCCTTATACAAACTTGTATTCCCAATCATTCACAAATGATACATTCTATTATGTAACACATTTTGTTCTCACCCTGTATAAGGAATATCAAGTCTGCATGCTTGTTTACTTATTCGTTCAAAACTGGAATTAAAGATGAAGCATTAATTTCACTCAAATCCATCTAATATGAACATGCCTTTTCTTTATGGTTCTAACAACAAAAATTAACTGAGGCTAATGAACACACTTTTCTAACAAAATTAAGTGGAATGAACATTGAAAACAATTAAATTGCGAATTTACGTTAGAGGTAGGTAAATTCACTAGTGTTGACGGTAAATTTAGTGCAAATATTCACTTTGAAGGATTACTGAACGAAAGTTTTCATTTGTTTTCATAAAAGAGTGTTGCGGGTTTTTGAATCGTGGGTTGTAAAGTTTTTAATAAAAATGTTTCAGGTCTCTGTCATGTGTTTGGCAATGGCTGTCGCAGAAAACGACTGAATCTCCCAATCTTTCCCCATACTGAGTTTAACTCTACTATTGTACATAATAGTAGAGTTAAACTCAGTGTGGGGAAAGATTGGGAGATTTAGTCGTTTTCTGCGACAGCCATTGCCAAACACATGACAGAGGCCTAAAACATTTTTATTGAATCACAGGACGATTGATAGTTGCAACCAATACAAAATAACCTATTCATGTCCTCATAACATCTTAAATCGGAAAGGACGATAACGTTTTCAAAGGCCATGTATGGAAAACTCGGTAATAACATTTCCAAAGAACTTATAAATGGTCCAACCGTTATGGGGGCCCACAACAGATCCCCACTAACAACATTCCATACCTTCATCACACACACACACACACACACACATATGTTACTGCTGTAGGTTTCAACATAAAAAAGAAAATATTGAATTAATATTTTCTTTTCGAAAAACTATAACTCATTGCAGCCTAACGGTACTGAGGCTTGCTCTTTGACCAGCTTGGGCATCACATTTTCTAATTTTATTGTTCCCATCAAACCTGAATCGGCATTGATTGCAAACAAAATCTTCGACGTTTTTAGATGGTCGCTAAAATATTATAGCTATATGTCCACACTGACCACATCTGTAGCTGGTAATATAGCGAAGACTGACGACAGGCATCTTGGTAAGCTGTAGTTAAATCAGTATATTAAGAGCATAAATTAACATCAATTAATTAATGAGACATCCGAATCGTAATCGTTCACGTCGATATTTTCTTTTAATAAGAGATAATAATGGTAGGAACTTTCCATGGAATCTTTCGTAATTTTGAGAGAATCACACAGCTGTTTCCACTGCGTAGGAGAAAAAGTTTTATTTGGGTAGAGCGAATTTAGATACTTTAAAAACTCCACCAAAGTACACCATTCAATAATACTTCTAAGTTGATAAAACTTGTGAATATTAATAACTCCAACATTCACCATATCTGAATAAAAAGATTGATTACTATCTTTCAAATTAAGATGTTGAATATGATTTCAAAACAACACGCTGGTGTTAGGTTTTATACCCTCTAAAAATAAAGTTTGCAATTCATTGTATCCTTATCTAACCACTGTTAGATAACTCCACATTAATGAGATTAATTTACATTTATTTTATAGTTTTGGTGGGTTAAGAATAAAACAAATTATTATTTTTTCGTTTATTAAAATTTAGTCCACCGCCCCCTATAAAAATATAATACCTTCTTGGGGGTGGCGGTGGCGCATACATTTCACTCACCGTGAGGGGATTCGTGACATAAATGGTCCCGTTGTGGGAAGCCAAAGTCATCTGAAAGAGAATACAAATCTTTAATTCTACCCTACACCTTAAGCACGAAACAGTCAATTTTGGAATAAAAGCGATCGAAATAATTATTTAGCATTCTGAAATTGTATAATAGTGTGGTAACAATACGTTCTCTCATTTAAATATCATTTAACGAAAAAATTTGTTGAAAAATAGAGAAAAAATACTCACTTTATTATTATTAGTGGGATCTGAAAAATAAAAATAGTTCAATATTAACACCCTCAGCTCATGGGTTTATGTGAATGTAGTAGAACATGTTCACAGCTAGCAGGTTAAAATCAGATCTGATACGATATGTCAACGACGTTACAAAGACATACGATCTGACGACGACGAACGACGACCACGACATGGTGACGACTACATGGTGATGGTAACATGGGGAAGATGGCGAGTTTCAAGAAATAATTGTAGAGCTTAGACGCGAAGATATAATTGAATAAAAATACTTTACCAAAAGTGTTAACTAGCTAGAGTGAAGATGCCTAATTGTCGACGCCCTCGAAATACAACGGCAATCGAAAAAGTGAGAAAATAAGAAAATAATTAAATGTATATAAAGAGGAAAATCAAAATTTATGAATTTCAATTAATGCTTTGCTACTCCACACTTAAATTTTGATTGTTCCAAATTCTCTGAAAATAAGTGATAAAATGAAAATTTATAAAATTCAATTAATGCATTCACTCTACTCGAAAAAATTTGATCGACTATTTCAAATTCTCTGAAAATAAGTATTCTAATAAGATTTCAAATAGACCCCAAAAATTTCAAAATAAAAAAACTAGGAGCACTTACATTGTAAACTGGTTGTAAAACTGGTGGAATATAGTGGGTAACTGGGGGCTCGGTTCTATGAAAAATCTCTGGAAATAATTATAAAATACATATAAATACGAAAAATATTGATTGTATTTCAACAGAAAATATTTAAGAATTCAAATAGAAGTAAAAAATTCACGTTTTTTAGCTAGGGTTATTAAATGTTTGGAAAGCAAATACTATATTCTAGAATCGTCTTTGGTACACAAATGAAGTAATTTCTTAAAAATTCTCTGGAAATAATAGTTTATAACATGGGCATAAAACTTACCTGAAAGGGTGTTTATCACTGCACAAAAAAAAGAATATTATGGTACTTCGTAATGACCCCAAGGAAGCGTATTAAATGACTCGGGTATTAAATATTGTTTGTCATCAAAAGGACTTAGGACAATTTTTGTTTGATCTATAGTAAATACTGAATGATTATACGACCGAATACATTTTTGGTTTGCTGTATATACCTTAAATTCTTTCAGGCACTTTTCGTAATCTTCGTAAGTAATTTTATTTCTAACATCATATTTTACACCTTTCGATTTTTTGGTTATACCGAAATTGTCTATATCACAATCTATTCTCTTTTTTCTCTCCTTTTCCCTATCATCATAATTTACTTGTAATTTAAATGAGTACATTTTTCATCGTAATCCTACAAAATGTGTGATGCTTTTCCCGTTTGCCTCATATTTCATTAATCCAGGAACTTTTTTTTATTTAATTTTTCTATTTTATACGGATTATTCTCATCATAGTCAGATGTGTCGAATTTAGGTGATGATGATGAGTGTGTCATAATAATCTGCTCATATGCATTAGAGCAGTGCAATTCATATATGAAACTATCCGTATCCTTGTATAATAATATACAATTTTCTTCTCCCATCGTTGGAAGCATGAAATCATAATGAAAATCATACATGCATACTTTAGACATATCGAGAATTGCAGCACCTATATACAAAGGTTTATTATAACAAACTACAGGTTTTTTTAGTTCGATAGCAGTAGTATAGCAAGCGGGGTTCTGTGACACTTTGGTAACCATGCCATCCTCTTCTAATTGCCTATCAGAAGAAGTGCCAGAGGGTGTGTACAAGAAGTGGTCGACAATGACCGGAGGGTGTACAAGAATTCTGAAGACAATGACTGTGTGAACCCTACCTGAAAACCATAGGGGTGTGTACAAGAATTGGTCGACAATGACCAGAGGGTAAGAATTGAGAAAGAAGAAGAGATAAGCGATAAGTTTTGCAAATATACAAGGAGTATCAAAAGAACGACAATGACCAGGCGGGGTATAGGGTGTGTCTTTAGCTACCCTGTGTGAGGGTGAGAAAGAAGAAGAGATAAGCGATAAGTTTTGCAAATACACAAGGAGTATCAAAAGAGTCATCTGAAGAATCGACAATGAACAGAGGGTGCCTCGATGGGAAAGAAGAAGAGATAAGCGATAAGTTTTACAATATTATACAGGTTTATTCAAAAGTTACGTATGAGGTAGTGACTGAAGAAAAATTGTGACAAGAACAATGAAACAATTACTAAATGGTTGAAGTCAATTGTCATCGTCGTTGTCGCTTTCCCATACCTGTGCAGGTGTGTTTAAGATGTGTAAAATGTTTTGTGGTATTAGGAGAATATAAATTGACGGAAGTATTTTCAATATCATAAGTGATTACGAAATGCATACGCGCGCTGAATCTTATCTCTATAATTGATATTATTTAAAAATAATGCTAATTATAATATTTCCGTTGTTTGTATGGAAGAGAGAGGTCACAGAGGTGAGATATTTTAAAATAAAGATAACGCAAATGATAAAATATTTATTGTTGTAGTAAAGTTGTAGTAGAGAGAAAAGTGTCACAGAGGTGAGCTAACAATTATAAAATAGGAAGGTAGGTACTTTTAGCCTAGCCCCTACTCAAATAAAAAGACAAAATGGTATAATTACATTTTATTTAATTTTTTAAAATACAAAAAGTTCCGTTATAAACAAGAATAGGAACGTTTTCTATTTTTATGATAATTGAAAAAAGTTCCCAAATAAAAGATGTTACATTTAATTTGATTCCAATATTCGCTAGCAATTGCATCATTTATCCCAGCTTGTTGATATTCCTCTTCCATGGTAACCCATTCTTCTTCATATCGTGGTTGTGCTTGATACAGTTGAAAATGTTTGCTTTTACTGTATACCAAGTCATCTTTGATGATATACAATTCTTCCATGGAAGATGGAAAGTATATAGAGCTATACAGATTCTGCGACACTACTTCAAAAATCTCCGCTTGGTGGCGCTGAGAGTGGCGGCGCGCGTTTTTTAATTTTAGGCCGCCATTTTTAGTCCTGTTGTATATTTAAAAATCTGAAAAAAAACTTCAGTGAGATTCGATCCCACAACCTTCGCGTCTATAGCAAGGCATTCAACACATGCTGCCATAAGCTCTCATGCATATTATGAGCGAAGAAAGGTATTGCTGCAATGTGAACAGCGCGCGCACCGTACGCTTCTTGCTGTAAAATGTGACGTAGTCGAGAAAGATCCGTTAGGATGATAAGGCGGCGCGCTTTGGTTCCTACCGGGGGGCTTAAAAGTAACTTATGTTGAAATATTACTAAGAATTTCGTAATATACCGGGTGGCTTGAAAGTAACATATAATATTGGAACTATGCGTGACACGTCGCGTGCTACGTCAAACGCAACGTGTCACGTCAAATGTCACGTGTAACGGTGAACGTTACGTACAACGCCAAACGTCACGTGTCACGTCAAACGTCACGTGTAACGGCTAACCGTACTACGCCAAACGTCACGTGTCACAAGCTACGTCAAACAGCTCATTTGTAATATGGCTTCGGAAGAGTACAGTCATCGAATTGAAGAGTTTATTAAGAAAATTGGTAAATTAAATGAAGAAATTACTTTTTATGAGGATAAAAGTGAGGTTATGAGGCAAATAGAGAATCTCAGTTTATCTGGTGGGGAAGAAGTACGACAGACGTGGAGCAGTCTTAGTATAAACTGGTTACCTAAAGAGCTAGCATGCAGACAATTACCGCAAATTACTTATCCGTTAAGACGTATTCAGCCATGTTCAACAGAACAGAAAAGGATATAAAAAATGAAATTAATAATGTTTTCGCTATGTCATGTGTAATATTAGTGGCTGTATTTGTTTTAATTTTAAAAATTGTAAAACGAAAATTCCAATCTTCATGTAATATAAAAGTTGATGAATATACAGAGTGTTTCAATAAAACCCATGTTTTTTAAAAAAACTTTATTTATAATGGTAATACAACATTAGAAAACCAGTGGCGGAGGCGTTGTACATTTCTTTCGGTACACGAATAAGGTCCAGAGGCGTGGCAGGGATTTGGATCATGAACAAAGTTTCCTGTTGCAAACGTCAATAATGTGTGGAAAAACACCAAATACGTGACATTTCTTCAGCAGAAATTCCGCTTTTTGTTGCCCTCGAATGTAAATATAGTCTGCACCATACAATAGCTTGATTTCCAATATTTCGTTTACTTTGGAATATTCTACATCTCCCGAAGAGTATCGAATGCCATGTACCCTCCTTTCCAAGTATGATGTAGTCTTTTTATCATCGTCACTTAATGTGGAGAATGGTTGCGGTGGCAAAAATATGTAATGTGAACTTTTGAAGCCAGTTTCTATGGTGAGTTCTTTGGCAACGAAAATCCCATCTACGACAAAGCCTTGAATGTCTACAAATGCTACTCTCATGTTGACGTCTACTCGAATACTAACTCTAATCAACATCTAGTTTAGGCTTTTAACAATTTCGGTGAGGGGGAAGTATTCCATGACGCAATCGTGAATTATGATGCAATAGACTTTGGTATTTTCGTGGAAGCCTATGTTTGCTTCAATGTCGAGTTTCACATCAACTGTGGACGCCTTCATGCTTTCCTCCTGCTTTGAACAATCGATAACAAACAACGCATGACGTTTGAAAGAAGAATAATCCAGCAGGGGGCGCTTCTGTGTGGAGTTTGCGTAGTTGGGATAGAATTCAGTATAGTTAAAATATGCCTCATTGTAGTCAGTTTTACCAAAGTCCAATTGCATTCTTTCATCAGGCCAATATTCACCATTAAGTGACAGTCTTATACTTTGCACGTCGGCATTGTCAAATAAAGTCGGGTCAGCTGTACCCACGTTATGTTTATCGGTTTGAAAGAAAACAATAACAAAACGAGGTCTTTCAACTGAAGTGGATGTTTTAACAGCCCAAACTTCACGTCTTGCGCCCTTAGTAATTGCAGGCAATTCGTGTAACTCCCACTTCCTAAATGGAATAACTATAGGTTGATCTTTTTGAATGGATTTCATGAGATTCAATTTGATATCGTCATTAGGAAAGATATGTTTAACTTTTAGTTCAACACTTGTAATGTTAATTTTAGCAGTTGTACTAGTGAGCGTACCAGAGACATTCTTTTCCGTGATATATATGCAATCATTATCGTTTCGTGCTCGAACTAATCGTATTGTTTGACGCCCACATGTAATCATGGGATAATCGTTGAAAATGTTAAAAATATGTTTGAGAGGTATTTGAAGGTTGAAGGACTTGTCGCTGGCATTGAGAATGGGATCTTTCGGGTAATTCCAGCCTGCTATAGCCATATGATTGGAATCTTCTTGGTTATAACAAGTCATGGCACGTACGGCACTTATTATTCCAGGATCCCGAACTGTTTCCATTTCCCTGGCACTTTCACTGTACCTACATGAATCGAATAGGAAGGCTCCAACATTGTTTGCTAATTTTACGTCACCAGCTCCATGTGTTTCAAGCGACCCTTTAATGCACAACAAAGTATCGCTCATTGCAAAAAACGAATCAACTTGATTAATGCTAAACTCCACAATGTCACTACAATTGAATGATTTTATAAATGGAGCATAGGTTCTATATTCAGCCTTTCTAATTGAATCGTCAAACATCGGCTTACGATAGATATCAAACATCGAAGGCATGTTGTCGTTTTGACGAAGACGTTTTCCATACGTAGTTGTCATTTTTCAATTTAAACCCCAGCGATTGCAGAACCAATTTGTTTGCGAACGTGAGCTGTTTTAGCTTTGGCGACTGCTTAGCTAATGAAGTTGAAAGATCTGCAGACTGTATTTTATGATTGATTATTAGTCCCATCTGCTTCGCACTCTAAGCTCCAACACCAAAGTACTAAGTTCTCCACGGAAGTTTACAGGCTGACCGTCTTGGTCTAAGGCGATGACGGTGATATTGGTTATTTCACGTTGTGGTATAACGGGTAAGTAGAGCAAATAATGAGGAATTTCGTCGATGGAATATCCTGGATCTACTTGTATGACGAATTCGTAGATAGTATGAGCAGGTCTGTTTGCATCGAAGGCTCCAGTGGTAATGTTACAATCGAAGCGGATACTTGATACTTTAATGATTTTGACGGGGAGATCTGAAGAGTTACTATAAACTCGCCATTAATTCAAACACATGGTGTGGTGCTGCAGCAACATGATCGCAATATAAAGGATTTAGCAGTAGGAATGAACGAAATAAGAAATTAGCTTCATAAGACGAAAATCCCCATATTACAGACACATATTGTCAACTTACAAAATAAAACTAACGAAATGGATGCATTTATTTCGCGAAATCCCCCCGTAGCAGGTAGGGATATGGCTACGAAGAAATATGTTGATGATTCAATTGGCACAGCCAAAGTATTAATTCGTAAAGAGTTCACTGCTTCTATTAACATGTGTGTTGAAAGCATACGTGAGTTACAAAAAGAAATTGCAGAAAATATCAGATCCGTCTCTGATATGAAAACTAACGTTTTAGGCATTGTAGACAATATCAAGGTTATGAATATGAATACCGATAGCCGCATTAACAGTCTGGAGCTGAAGCTAGCTGGTAGTAAGTCATAATATGCATTCTAAAGAAAAAATTCAGCTTGTAAACGAGCTCCACAAACCGATACGGAAAAAATTTCCTCGGAGACGTACTATCATTAAGGGCCTTGACGATCTCTGGCATATGGATCTTGCGGAGTTGAGAAATTTTTCCCCACAAAATAGGAATCATAAAATGATACTAGTCGTTATTGATTGTTTTTCAAAGTTTGTGTGGACACGCCCACTAAAGAGGAAGACCGGAGAAGAAATCACTCGAGCATTCTCGGACATTCTCGCTCACACTAAACGAGTACCAAAAAATCTGCAATCTGATCAGGGAAAGGAATTTTACAACAGCAAATTTAAAAACTTAATGAAAAAACATGGTATAAATCATTATAGCGTATTTAGTACGATGAAAGCTTCTATGGCAGAGCGTGTTATAAGAACTTTGAAATCGAAACTCTACAAGTATTTCAGTTTAAATGGTACCCACAAATGGATAGACATTCTGCCTGAAATTACTCAAAACTATAACAATACAAAACATTCCACAACAAAATATAAGCCTTCTCAAGTCAACAAATCCAACGAAAAATCTATTTTGAATAACACCTATAGTCATTTAAAGATAGCCGGTCCACGAAAATTTAAAGTTGGCGACATTGTGCGCATATCCAAGGCAAAACATGTCTTTGAAAAAGGATATACACCCAATTGGACTACAGAACTATTCAAAATCATCAAAGTTAAAATTACCAATCCTGCTACGTATTTACTTGAAGACATGCAAGGGACACCAATCAGCGGCTGCTTCTATGACGAAGAACTACAGAAAACATCGAATCCGGACGTTTACTTGGTGGGAAAAGTTCTTAGGCGTAAAGGCAAGAAACTGTTTGTGAAATGGTTGGGCTTAGACAAAAAACATAACAGCTGGATTCATGGAGTTGATGTTTTATGATGTAGAAGGCCACACACACACACACACACATGCTATAAATTGGAGTAACTTCAAATCTCAAACTCAGTTAGCAACATGAGTTATCAAGGAAGTGTCAGTAGTGGTTATGGCAGTAGTAGTAGTAGTAATAATAACTATACTTCAGAGGTGGATAAAATTTTGAAAAACTATGAGTTTGCTGCAAAGTCTGAAAGTGTGTACCTGCTTTCAACACAATATTCAATTTCCGGTTATGAAGTAAAATGTGGAATTAGTCTGGCAAGGTCATTTACGCCTGCTGTTATTCTATCTCAGCAGCTCAAGTTCAGCAAAATATCTTTCAGCACTTACGAATGGCAGAACTTTATTTCAACAATGACGCAACCGATGAATTTCTTTCATACCGGAGACGAGTTCAAACCTGATTCGATTCCATGTGGAGACTACTGCACCATTACCCCATTAAATTACGATGATTGTAAGGTAATTTTAGTCAAGAAACATGGTGTCGAGTATTACATGGATGAAGAAGAAGTATCCTCAATTTTAGAAGTAAATAATTTGATTATACAACGTATATCGGTGCTGGAAAATTTGGATTTTTGTCAATATTATTATAATGTTTTGGATTTCTGTAAAAATATCACCTCCGAAAATTTAAGTTCTCTACAAATTTTATATGCATTTTGTTCCATAACACCAAACGATATGTTAAGCAATGCTCTTAGAGAATTTGTATACTTTTATAAACTCAAAGCCATCAATGATTTGAATAAATAGTTATATAGATGTGTTTGTGTTTAAGACATCTACCAAACCTTTTGATAACAACAACCCCAACCACTACTCCCACACATCATAAGAACCATCCTAGTGTAGGGAAAAGAAATAAAAAATGGATTATATAAAATATATATTTATGATAAACAATAACTATAAAACTTATACATCTTAAAAGTCTAAATCACAAAATTTGATTCAACCGACAAAGATTAAATTATAAAAATGAAATAAAAAACAAAAAATAAATTAAAAATACTAGAATCCGTCAAAATGATCAATATCGCTATCACTATCATATGTTCCCCTAAATCTGAGAGTTCTAGGAGAATTATGAAGTTTCGCAATACAAGAATCTTTATCATTTGTTTCAAAAAGTACTGTTCTATAGCAACTTTGACACCACCAATCTTTATTGTGATACAAGTCACGAATTATATCTTCTGACTCGCAAACATCATGGTGATGATCATTGATTACAATCAAATGTTTCCTCAATCTTTTATGACATCCTTTAATGCTATCAAAACATTCTTTCTAAACATATATGTTATATTTATCAATCCTATAATAGTTAACCCATATGCAATATTCAGACTCGTCTTCAAATATGTAGTCCCAGTCAGATCTAGCAAGTACAGCATTTCGGTCTTTGTACAGAATGTCTCGTGAACAATGAACAAAATCGAGATTTGTACAAAACCGTGACTGCTCATTTTGAGCAGTCTTATTTAAAAATCTCCATTTGTATTCTGCAAATTTTTTTGCGATTTGTTTGGTAAGATTCCATGGTAATTTTGACGATTCGAAAAAATCTGCTATACATTCTATATTTTCGCAAATTATTTTTATACAGTTTTCGCTTAATGTATTCATATCTAAAACAATGAGAGTACATTTTTATATACATATACTCAACGAAAAATTAAAATATTACTCAGTGTTACTTAGTTTGTAATGACCCCAGGGAAGCGTATCAAACGACTCTGGAATTAGTGACCGCTTATCATCTTCAGGAGAAAGACCCACTTTCTTTTGTTCAATGCTGAAAACGTTATGTGCATAGGACTGAATTGTGTTTTGGAAAATGTACTTCGACTTCCAGTTTTTTAAACAGTTCAAGTAATCTTCGAAAGTAATTTTATTTCTTACAATATTTTTCTTTACCCCCTTAGATTTTTTCACTGTTTTTCCACCTCTAACTTTAAAAGCATACATTTTTGAACGTAGTCCTATGAAATGTGTCATAATAGAACCATTACATTCATCTTTCATCAAACCTAACACCTTTTTGTTTGCTAACGGAATGTTAAAGTAATCCCTCTGCATAATCACTGGTATCAAACATGTGAATATCATCCTTTATCACTTCTTCGTATACGTCATTACAATGAAGTTCATACGTGAAACTATCTGTATCTGTATACATTAATTTGCAATTTTTTTTTCCAATTTAGGGATGATGTATGAATAATGGAAGTCATACATACAAGTTTTTGAAATGTCTAAAATGGCCATCCCAATGTACAGGGGCTTATTGAAAACAAGATTACTCTTTTAATTCTATTGCAACTAAATATTCTTCAAAAATTGTTCTAGAATGAAACCAAGGACTAGCAATCAAGTTTTTAGCTCCATAACGTCCCAAATATGATCTTGATAATTTCACAATCCTATGATTCCGTATATTTTCCATGGTTTTACCAAACACCGCATTATTCATCAATGTATACAAATTTTTGGCAAAAGCTGTAGTAGCTTCCGTTCTTAGTTTAGTATTTAAAGCGATGTAGGGTTTTAGCCATGCAGCTTGCTTAAATTTTAAAATTCTATGTATTTTTGTTAGAATTAAACCATTTGCTAAAGCTTGTTTTAAATTTCGATAGTGTAAGATATAATTATGTTTATTGTGTAGGGTAGCCATGAGTTTTTTTAATTTGGAATTGGGAGGCGTTTTGTGTTCAGGACAAAAAGGAAAATCTTGGTGTAGATCGTGTAGCTCCTTAGGGTACTCCAGGTCTACCTCAAGAATATACCCCTCTGGAGAGTCGTCTGCAATTTGATTGATATCAATGTTCGAGTTATCTTCCCATTTGAAGTCTGCATAAGGGAGGAATTCTGACATTGTCCACCCATAAAGGTTGTTCACATCTAGGTACAAAAGGTACTTAGAGGGTTTTTGAGGGTCATACTCCTCCTCCATGTATTTATTGTTGGCTTCGGAATATCGATTTGAGCAAACAGATATACCCCCCCGAATACCTCTCTCAATAAACATAATCATATCAATATCTTTAAGTAATTCTAATTTTATTTGGGTATACTTTAACATTGCATCCCACGTATACCCAGCAAGAGTATAGTACCACGCAGGATCTAGCTCATACGTTTGCAAACAATTACTTCGTAACTGCTCAAAAACGTCTGCTAATAACAGTATGTCTGTTTTCATATATAGCTGACTATACTCTCCCAGGTTAGCAGTATCAAAATACTCCCAAACATTTTTTGCATGGTTATATTGTTCCATGGAAATATTCGAATCGTAAAGTTTATTGTAAAAATTTTCAATGGACGGTAATTCTACGTCGTTGAGCTTTTCTATACAATCGATGTAATCGTATGGAAAAACCCCTTTTTTCATCAAAAGTTTCAATTTTTGGTTATTTAAATCATGAAACTCATGTTTTAAATTTTTAAAATCATCCTCCTTCAGTGTAGATACCAGTTCGTCTAGACTTGCTCCCATAAATCTAAAGGAGTCTATGAACCTAAACTTGATGTTAGTTTCAGAGTCATGTAGGGTAAAACTTATATATTTTTCCTTATTTATTGGTAGTATGGAAACCTTACCACGTTTTGCAATTTCCTTAATAACAAAATGTGAGTCATAGCCGCTTAAGTTATGAAAAATCACTGGAACAACAAAAACTTTTTTAAAATTCAAATTGCATGCTTGATGAGCGTATCCACGAAATTTTCCAGTGAAATGATCATGATCCCTAACGACTATATCTTTATCAGTAAATTTATGTTCACAAATGTGGCAATTTAGTGCATTTACCAAGTTGGGTGTAACACTAAGGGGTATTATATCTAAAATTTTGGACTCTACAAATTTTGTTACATCAGTTAACTGATTGGTAAACCAATCTATGCAGTCTTCACCCTGATGATATTCATAATATGAAAGCCGATCATCGTAAGCGCGTTTTAAATAATATCCTGCAGAAAAAGCTACGTGTTGTTGATATTTTTTAGTTTTATCTGTTTTTTGTTGATCTGTATAAGCTTTTAGTATGGATTCTAAATCACTATAAATAACAAAGGGACATTTCTGCTTATAAATAAAATTTTTAAATTCAATGTGAGTATGATTGGGAAAAGAAATTTTTGACTCATTCATATTTTTACAAACACTTTCATGCTTATCCAAAATTTGTTTACTATGAAAATAGTTCAAACACCTATCGCAAATGAATTTTTTAAACCTAGATCTATTAAGTTGAGATGAAATTAATTTAGATAAATTTTTTATCCAACAATAGTGGTACTTAATGTTTTCATTTGTATCGTCTACAGGAGGTGCATCATAATCATTTAACTTGGGATAATACTTGGATTGGACCAGCAATAGATTAACATGTCTTTCAAGTTTATTTTTAGTTAATCTTGTAGGAACTACTGTATAAAATGTAGATTTATTCGATTGATTTAGTTCTAAAGAGTATACGTTTACTGATATATTATTTAATTTTTCAAATTTTGTAATTTCGGGCAGTGGCATTTCAATATCTAAGCCCTTTGTATTTAGAACTTCAGAGTAATGTGGATACGATGAAGTACGATGAGAAGGAGTAGCAGGATTTAAAAAACTGTTTACTGCCCAGTAAAAACAAGCTCGGTCCATATTACAAACGTTTACAATTGCCTTCTTTCGAGAAATTGGTTCTGGTAGTGGAACGAAAGACGAGCCCACCCCCATTTCAGATTTGTTTATTGCAACTTCCAAAAAAATTATTCGAGATAATGCCCACCCGCTTTCTTTTCCAGCAAATTCTGATAAACTGTTCAAAATAGGATCAATATTATTTATTCTAAACCAATCATGTAAATCATCTCCAATGTCTAATACAACATTGGGAGTACTGAAATATTTGCGGTCTACTAACTCCACGTTTTTTGATTGCTTAATAAAATCCCCACAAAAGGTGGTGTTCACTTTTGAAATTTGTGTTTTCTTGAGAACTAATAAAATCTTGTTTTTGAAAATTTTGAAAGCATCTGTAAATAATGCATTCATATCTTTATGTGACAAGTTTATGATAACTCCTGTTTTTAATCTACTTTCAAATGCAGCATTAATGTTTTCCCACTTGACCCTTTTACTAGATTTCTCAAGTCCTTCACCCACATGAGTCACTTTTATTAAACATCGCATGCGCTTCAAATGTGCTATTTTTGTATGAATTTTATGTTTTACTCCGATCGAAAACTTGAAAGATTTTAAAGCAAGATTACATTTTCTGAGGTGTTTATTAATCAGTAAAATCCATTTGTTTCTATTTGAAAAGGTTTGAATTCTGTTTAGAGAATTTAAAATTTCATCAATTTGCTGTAGAGTAACAATGAAGTTCGACATTCTTGAGTATATAAATAAAAAATGTACTCACCAGCTTTCTAAAGTTGTCTTCGACTACGGATGCGAATTTCCTCAATTTTTAAGTTGTCCTCAGCAGGTCGCTTCCAAATTTTGTGCAATGGGTTATATTGTGACTGCGGATGTGTACTTCTGAATTTCCTTAATTTTTTTAAGTTGACCTCAGCCGGTTACTTTTAAATTTTGTGATGTGTTGCTGAAACAAAAAATAATTTTTAAAATGATTTTAAAACAGAATCACACATGCTAGGTTAGGTTAAATGTGAGTGGACCTCAGGCCCTCGCTAAATAATTAACAAGATTTTAAAAATAAAAAATCTTACCGTTTAATTGTTTTCTTCTATTTTAAATAGTGTCCTGGGGCGGTATCCACTAAAAATATTCTGTAGCCCCAAAAACACCAAACTATAGCTCCCCTTGTTTATATCTGCGATATAAACACATCAGATACATTTTGTTCCATTGCACTTACCTGCAAATTTTCACAAATATCGTTCTTTTCGTTTAAAAGATATTTACTTGGTTCTATACTTTATCCCAACCCCGTTTTTCATCAATAGAAAAAAAAATTTAAGTGTTTTATTAACAATACATAAAAAATAATTAAAATTAGTGAATTCTTCTTCAATCAACTCACATAACTTGGGAACAGGAAATGGAACACAATACTTTCAATCAATAAATTCATTACAACTTCTAAATCGCATACAATTTTAGATTTATATAGATATGCATATTCTCGTGCAATTGATAATAAGCTTTCGCTGCAATCACACAGAGCTTGCAACAACTCAAATTTTGATTAGTTTGAGAGAAATTTCTAATGATTTCCACCAAATTTCCATAGTATTCACCAAAATTTATAGATTCTTAATAAGTGAGACGGGGGGAAATGAAGCAACGGTCGACTTGTAGAATTTGATGAACATCTTCTTTCCTCAAAGGGATACTGATATCATGTTTCGTCATCTCCAACCATTGAACATGATCAAACATTACTTATTGAATGGCGCAGTAGTCTCCACAGGATAACACCGCTTCTTCTCATTCGTGGAATGATGCACTTATGAATGAATTATTAGTCAAAATGTCGATAAATGTGGTCCATTCGTATGAGCTGATGGAGATTTTCGTAGGTTTATCGACGTATGATAGAGTGATAGCACTACTAAACGTTCTTGCTCGACTCAAACCACATCCAATTCGAAAATCTATATTTGTACAATACTCGGTATACAATAAGTAGTGGTTTTCCTGTTTGGCTGTCATTTCGTACACTTGTAAATTATGATCCAATTGAGCGTCGTAATGATAACCACTGTCTTGAGAACTCATATTGGCAACTGAGAATCTAACCTACAACTCTCCTCAATTTATACTCACTCAAATGTCCTACTACAAAACAATGTATTCATGCGTAGTGAAGCGAAAGTAGTTGTTACACGACAACATCCACGTTTTCTATCCTACTGTTGCGTTATTGTCTAAACCCAACCATTTAAAAAACATCTTGTTGTTGCCTTTTATTTTAAGCACTTTTTTCGCCAAATAAATGTGTGGATTTGATGTTTTCTGCAGCTCTTCTTCGTAAAAGCCCCCACTGATCGGGATACCTTGCAAGTCTTCGAGCAAATACGTGGGGGGATTGGTTATTTCAACTTTAATGATTTTGAGTAGTTCAGTCGTCCAATTGGGTGTGTTTCCCTTTTCAAAGACATGTTTTGACTTGCTTATACGTACAATATCACCAACTTTGAATTTTCGATGTGCGGTGGCAATCTTTAGTTGACTATATGTTTTATTTAAAATATCTTTTTCTATTGATTTGAGAAGGTTTATATTTGGTCGTTGAATGTTTTTCGTTATTGTAATCCTCCGTAATTTTAGGTAAAATGTCTATCCATTTATATGTACCATCCAAACTGAAATGTTTGTACAGTTTTGATTTCAGCGTTCTTATTACCCGTTCAGCGATTGTAGAATTTCGTGCTAAATACAGTATAATGATTAATCCCATGTTTGTTCATTAGTTGTTGAAACTTGTTGTAAAATTCCTTTCCTTGGTCTGATTGGAGATTTTTAGAAACTCGTTTTGTGTGAGCGAGAATGTCTGAGAATGCACGAGTTAACTCTTCACCGGTTTTTGTCTTTACTGGACGTGTCCACAAAAACTTTGAAAAGCAATCGATGACGACTAGTATCATTTTGTGATTTTTATTTTGATTAGCGTAAGGCCGCATTGCAGCCAAATCCATTTGCCATAAATCATCTATGCCTTTGACACTTGTACGTCTGCGTGGCTAATTTTTACGTTTTGGTTCATGGAGTTCGTTAACAAGCTGGATTTTTCGATGGACGATGACATGTTTCGTAAGCGCGTGCACGTTCTAAACTGATGATCTATCTCCATTACTCGTGATAGTATTCTTCAAATCTGTTTTCTTTTTTTGTTCAATTTCATGAATAATAGTCGTCATACATTGCTTTTGTTAGGTAAGACTTATTCCTACAATTTGAAATACAGAAGATTAAAAGTGGTAAAAAACTTTTAACGTTTAATACAAGAAAGATTAAGATTAAAAAAAGTCTCTTATCAACCATGACTAACAGTATTTTAACAGGGTATCAGATATAGACAAAAAAGCACTAGATAGTAACCGTAATAATTTGCAAAAATTGAGTCGCCGAGTATGCTTTCCTTTTTTGATTTTAAAGGACGTCAGGTGATCTATACATACTGAACCATTACAATAACTGTACTGAAAACCTTGTTTTTGAAATACATTTTCTGAAACTGAATTTATGTGATTTTAGAAAAATCTAATAATTTAGACGCGTAACCCCGCCGACGATGTATTGGTAATGTGTAAATTAAATTCAGCAATCTAGGCATACTGTAACCTGCCATAGGATCATAGTTTAACTTAGAGCATAGAATAGACGCGTCAGGTGTTACTGCTTCGTAGTATATGAAACAGGATTTTTCTCGTTCTGAACACCACTGGTGAATAAATATAAAGATCATTAGGTCACTTATACCAATGTTTTTAATCTTTTCTACAGCCTTGTCTCTGTAATATATTTTGATATTCATTTTAAAAGATCTGTTAATGATAACTAGTGAACCAAGGGACCTGTAGACAGACACTCAATAATATATTCATCGTTGTCTAATTCATCGGACCATTCACCAAGCAAAGAACCTGTTTGAACTCTATTAGTGCCATCGTCAATGTACATGATGCAATATTCGTCCAAATCAGCGACATTTTCACCCAATTTGTCTAATTGGTCGTAAAGCCTTAATCGAGCATGCGTGGTGGTAAAGCAGGTTTTGAAAATATTTGTAGACCTGATTTTTTTACAAATACATCCTTGTATTTGTAAGTAACTTGCACCATATTGTCTGTGATGAAAATACAATTAGTAATTTCAATTTTGTCGTGAAGGAGAATGTTGTACCAGCTTTTGAGATCTGTAGTATAAAGATTATTGCTGAGTACCACCCTCTCCCCAAATTTGCGCCATAAAGAATTTAAACAGATCTTAGCGATAGCCCTTTTACCAGGGTTGCAGGAACGTTGATCGTTGCATGGGGTTTGTTATGCAAACGATATGACAATAAAAAGTTATTAATACATAATCACTTGGATGCATTATTCAATTTAGAGAAAATTGTTAAAGCTTCATCTTTTAAAATAAGAAATATGTCAAATACAGTCTCCAAACACTTGAGGGCTCTTAATAGTCTTGAACTACCAACGAGTCAGTGGGATATTTCACTTTTACATTTAATGGCCAAAAGTTTGGACGATGCGTCTGTCAGTAAATGGGAGGAATTCAAGTCCAAAAAGGATTTGCCTTCTCTTGAGGATAGTATGAATTTTTAAGAAGTAGAGCAGACTTGCTAGAGCGGTTAGAATTAAAAAAAACTTGAGCAGGGTCAAAAATCGGGAAAAACTAGGGGCTTATTTTCTGCCGATTCTGGGAATAATTCACAACAAAACAAAACATTTTCCCAAAATTTTAAGTGTGCCATATGCAGTGGTGAACGTAGAGTTTTTCTGTGTGACAAATTTAAAGCAATGTCCGTGTTAAATAGCACTGAACAAGCTAAAAGGTTAAAATTATGTTTAAATTGCCTCCGAAGTGGTCACAAAGATAACCAATGCAGATTGTATGCTTCATGTAAAACATGTCAAGGTAAACACAGTACTCTTCTGCATATAGAAAATAAAAATCAAGCTGATCAAAACATAAATGAAGAAAATGTTTCTTTAACCACTAAATCAGAATATTAACAAATTTTCTTATCTACAGCAATAGTAGATGTTTTACACAGTAATGGTTTTTATGTACCAGTTCGAGCTATTTTAGATTCAGGTTCTATGTCTTCTTTTGTAACTGAGTGTCTTCTTTCAAAACTACATTTTTCAAAGCAATCAGTCTATTTTGCTGTTTCCAGTTTAAATAGTACCGTCTCTAATGTTAACTCTAAATGTTGTTTGAAGTTAGAATCTCAACACAACAATTTCATAACTGATTTGTCTTGTTTTATACTACCAGAGATAACCGGAAACTTGCCTACATTTTCCATTGATAAACAAAGTTTATTAATACCTAAAGATCTAATATTGGCCGATAAAAATTTCCATAAGCCCGGGCCAGTGAAGATGTTGATAGGTGCTGACATATTTTGGAATGTTTTATGTCCAAAACAATTAAAGTTAACTGAGAATGGTCCTGTTTTACAGGAAACTCAGCTTGGGTGGTTGGTTTCAGGTAAAGTACAAGGCATTCAAATTTTTAATAATACAGTTTGTAATTTTGTTAAAAATGAATCTGATTCATCTGTCCAGGATAAGTTATCGAAATTTTTTGAAATAGAAAGTATTAAAACTGCCAGTCCTTGGTCCAAAGAGGAAACTGACTGTGAATCTCATTTTAAAGATACAACCACAAGAACCCAAGAAGGCCGTTTTGTTGTATCGATTCCGTTAAAACAAAGTCCGGAAATGTTAGGTGAATCTATAGATCTAGCCAAAAAGAGATTCAAATCATTAGAGCAAAAATTTTCAAAACATTATCAATTTTCCAGAATGTATAAAGAATTTATCTTGGAATATGAAAATATCAGCCATATGCAAAATATAGGTAATGTAGCAAATCATGTGGATGCCTATTATCTACCGCACCATGGGGTCCTACGTATGCATAGCGCGACAACAAAGTTAAGAACAGTTTTTGACGCCTCGGCTCGAACTACAAGTGGAGTTTCGTTTAACGAACTCCAGTTAAAGGGACCAGTCGTTCAAGACGATTTAGTCTCAATATTATTACGCTTCAGACAATATAAATATGTTGTTACCGCGGACATTGAGAAAATGTACCGTCAGGTTTTAGTGTTAGAAGATCAGCATAAAATGCAAAGAATTATTTGGCGAGAAAACGAAAATAAAGAACTTAGTGTCTTTGAACTTTCCACAATGACGTACGGAACCACAAGTGCACCATATTCAGCTATTGGGTGTCTGCTATTGGGTGTCTAGTTGAGTTAGGCAACCCTTGTAATAACAAATTACCTATGATTTCAAATATAATTCTCCACGACTTTTATGTCGATGACATTTTGACAGGTTTTGATGATATTCACCTAGGAAAAGAAAGTTGCCTTGGATTTTGTGATGTTCTTCGCTCATGTTGCTTTCCATTTCGAAAGTGGAGATTAAACTTTCCGGACATATTAAATGATTTAAAAGAATGTAAACTTGCTGTAGCTTCGAAAGGTCTAGTTATCGGCGAAGATGATGTTGCTTAAACGGTTGGGTTTCGGCTCCGGGAACCGTTTTTATATACACGTATTGAGAAGACATAGAGACTTCATTTTCGGTATAGGGCATATAGGATGCGTAAAATCTCAAAAAAACACATTAAAAGAAAATTCACCCTCGGGGGCGGTTTTTTGGGGGGTGGCTACCCTTATTTTTGGAAAAAATAAAATTCCAACGACGTCATCGTTTTCCTTGAATTTCTTTATATACGGCCCTAAATTTTTATAATTTTATCTCAAACTTGAAATTTTTTTCAAGTATGGACTTAGACAAAATTTCAGAAAAAAGCGAGGGTTTCGGCTCTGGGGACACTCTGTTATATACAAAACAGGAAGACATGGAGACTTCATTTTCGGGATAGGGCATATAGGACGCGTTAAATTTCAAAAAAATACATTGAAAAAAAAATTCACCATCAGGGGCGGTTTTTTGGGGGGCGGCTACCCTTATTTTTGGAAAAAATGAAATTCCAACGACGTCATCGTTTTCCTTGATTTTTTTTATATATGGCCCCAAATTTTCAAAATTTTATAATAAACTTGAAATATTCCTCAGGTTGGACTTTGACAAAATTTCAGAAAAAAGCGAGGGTTTCGGCTCTGGGGACACTCTGTTATATGAAAAACGGGAAGACATGGAGACTTCATTTTCGGGATATGGCATATAGAACGCGTGAAATTTCGAAAAAACACATTGAAAAAAATGCACCCTCGGCGGCGGTTTTTTTGGGGGGTGGCCACCCTTATTTTTGGAAAAAATGAAATTCCAACGACGTCATCGTTTTCCTTGAATTTTTTTATATATGGCCCCAAAAATAATAATTTTATCTCAAACTTGAAATATTCCTCAGGTATGGACTTTGACAAAATTTCAGAGAAAGTGCGAGGGTTTCGGCTCTGGGGACACTCTGTTATATACAAAACAGGAAGACATGGAGACTTCATTTTCGGGATAGGGCATATACAATGCGAGAACTCTCAAAAAAATACATTGAAAAAAAATTCCCGCTCGGGGGTGGTTTTTTTGGGGAGCGTCAACCCTTATTTTTGGAAAAAATTAAATTCCATGGAAACTTCATTTTCGGGATAGGGCATATACGATGCGTGAAAAGTAAATATGCAATGTTAGTCTGAGCTCACTGTTTCCAATTTTCGCCACTAGATAGCGCTGATCGTTGGCGGTCGTTTGCGGGTTATTCAGGGCGCTTGTGACGTCACTACGATGTTCGATATAGATGGTGCTGATCGTTGGCGGGCGATTCAAATGAGGCGCTGGTGACGTCACTATGATGTTCGATGTACAGGGTGTCGCGAACAGACAAAAGGGCGTTATCGATGACGCGAAACTACTTTTTCGTGCCAAAAGGGCTGTAGTAGCAAAGCTACTTTTTCCGTACCCTGCGCATATTTTTCCTTACATACAGACAGTAAAAGACGTATGTTGACGTTCTGCGCAGGTCGTAAGGGCATTGGTGCATATCTCTGTAATTATTGGTCATATTTTTATGGAACAAACGATATTATGATTGCTAGATTATTATCATATACAGGAAGTGCAAAAAGATGTCATTAGGACACTAGCGCATATCTCTGCTATTATTGTTCAGATTTTTATAGAACAAACGACATTATTATCATCTGTTATTATTAATCAGATTGAAGTCGTATAAACGGTATTATGTTACGACGATATACAGGGTGTCGACATAAAAGTGGTCGTAGTTACATCACCCGCGCCTCATTTTGTAGTATATCAGCGATCAATATACAGGTTGTCGACATAAAGATGCCATAAGGGCACTACAATGTATATCTACTATTATTGTGACGTTACACGTGACGCTAACGCCCTTATGGCATATTTATGTCGACACCCTGTATATTGATCGAACGTCATTGTGATGTACCTAATGCCGTTTATTCGACTATAATCCAACCAATGATAACCGAGTGCCCTTATGACATCTTTATGTTGACACCCTGTATATTGATCGGACGTTGTAGTACTTAACATAATACCGTGTGTTCGACTTCAATCCGACCAATAATAACCGAGTGCCCTTATGGCATCTTTATGTCGGCATCCTGTATATTGATCGAACGTCGTAGTGACGTACCTAACATAATACCGTTTATTCGACTTCAATCCGACCAATAGTAGCAGAGTGCCCTTGTGACATATTTATGTCGACACCCTGTATATCGTCGCAGTGACGTACCTAACATAATACCGTTTATTCGACTTCAATCTGATTAATAATAACAGAGATATTCGCTAGTGCCCTAATGACAACTTTTTGAACATCCTGTATATAATAATAATCTAGCAATCATAATGTAGTTTGTTCCATAAAAATCTGACCAATAATAGCAGAGATATGCGCTAGTGAACTAATGACATGTTTTTTGCACATCCTGTATATGATAATAGTCTAGCAATAATAATGTCGTTTGTTCTATAAAAATCTGACCAATAATAGCAGAGATATGCGCTAGTGTCCTAATGACATATTTTTTGCACTTCCTGTATATGATAATCATGTAGCAATCATAATGTCGTTTGTTCCATAAAAATCTAAACAATAATAGCGGAGATATGCGCCAATGCCTTTAAGACCTGCGGAGAACGTTAAAATACGTCTATTACGGTCTGTATGTAAGAAAAAACATGCGCAGTGTACGGAAAAAGTAGCGTCGCAACCACCGCCCCTTTAGCTCGAAAAAGTAGAGTTTTGGCGTCATCGATAACGCCCTTTTGTCTGTTCGCGACACCCTGTATATCGAACATCATAGTGACGTCACCAGCGCCTCATTTGAATCTCCCGCCAACGATCAGCGCCATCTAAATCGAACATCGTAGTGAAGTCACAAGTGCCCCATTTGAATCGCCCGCCAACGATCAGCGCCATCTATATCGAACATAGTAGTGACGTCACAAGCGCCCCGAATCGCACGCCAGCGACCGCCAACGATCAGCGCCATCCATATCGAACATCGTAGTGACGTCACAAGCGCCCTGAATCGACCGCCAACGATCAGCGCCATCTAGTGGCGAAAATTGGAAACAGTGAGCTCAGACTAACATAGAATATCTACTTTTCACGCATCGTATATGCCCTATCCCGAAAATGAAGTTTCCATGGAATTTAATTTTTTCCAAAAATAAGGGTTGACGCCCCCCAAAAAAACCACCCCGAGCGGGAATTTTTTTTCAATGTGTTTTTTTGAGAGTTCTCGCATCATATATGCCCTATCCCGAAAATGAAGTTTCCATGGAATTTATTTTTTTCCAAAAATAAGGGTTGACGCCCCCCAAAAAAACCACCCCCGAGCGGGAATTTTTTTCAATGTGTTTTTTTGAGAGTTCTCGCATCGTATATGCCCTATCCCGAAAATGTAGTTTCCATGGAATTTAATTTTTTCCAAAAATAAGGGTTGATGCCCCCCAAAAAAACCACCCCCGAGCGGGAATTTCTTTTCAATATGTTTTTTGAGAGTTCTCGCATCGTATATGCCCTATCCCGAAAATGAAGTTTCCATGGAATTTAATTTTTTCCAAAAATAAGGGTTGACGCACCCCAAAAAAACCACCCCCGAGCGGGAATTTTTTTTCAATGTGTTTTTGAGAGTTCTCGCATCGTATATGCCCTATCCCGAAAATGAAGTCTCCATATCTTCCTGTTTTGTATATAACAGAGTGTCCCCAGAGCAGAAACCCTCGCACTTTCTCTGAAACTTTGTCAAAGTCCATACCTGAGGAATATTTCAAGTTTATTATGAAATTTTGAAAATTTAGTGCCGTATATAAAAAAATTCAAGGTAAACGATGAAGTCGTTGGAATTTAATTTTTTCCAAAAATAAGGGTAGCCACCCCCCAAAAAAACCGCCCCCGAGGGTGAATTTTTTTTTCAATGTGTTTTTTCGAAATTTCAAGCGTTCTATATGCCCTATCCCGAAAATGAAGTCTCCATGTCTTCCCGTTTTTCAATTTAACAGAGTGTCCCCAGAGCCGAAACCCTCGCTTTTTTCTAAAATTTTGTCAAAGTCCATACTTGAGAAAAATTTCAAGTTTGAGATAAAATTATGAAAATTTAGGGCCGTATATAAAAAAATTCAAGGAAAACGATGACGTCGTTGGAATTTCATTTTTCCCAAAAATAAGGGTAGCCGCCCCCCCAAAAAACCGTCCCCGTGGGTGAATTTTTTATTTAATGTGTTTTTTTGAGATTTTACGCATCCTATATGCCCTATACCGAAAATGAAGTCTCCATGTCTTCTCGATACGTGTATATAAAAACGGTCCCCGGAGCCGAAACCCAACCGTGAACGCTTAACAAAAAGAGTAATGCTTTCATGCATATCCAGAATACTCGATCCAATGGGTTTACTTGGTCCTTGCATTATAATTGCCAAAGTAATGCTACAACAACTTTGGCAAGAAAATTTATCTGCAAATTAAATGGAGTAATTTTATACAAGAACTTCCTTCTCAGAACCATTTAAAAATTGACCGACATGTAATTTGCGATAATCCTACACAAATAGATTTACATGCGTTTTCAGATGCTTCTGAGGTAGCATATGGTGCAGCTGTGTATGTCAGATCCGAAAATTGCCATGGAGAAATATTCTGTCATTTACTCATTTCTAAGGCTAAGGTTGCGCCAATTAAATCACTAACAATTCCTCGGTTAGAACTATGTGCTTTTGGCCAAAATTGTTAATAAAGTTACTACTTCTCTGAGGCTTAATTTAAATTCTGTAACATTTTTGTCTGACTCGACAATAGTTCTTGGCTGGATTAAAACTCCAGTCCATTCATTAAAACCATTTGTACGCAATAGAATTGGTGAAATACAGGATTTAACTGATATAATGTCATGGGGTTATGTTCCAAGTTTAGAAAATCCTGCAGATATTTTATCAAGAGGCTCCTATCCTAGTAGTTTAAATCATTCAAACATATGGTGGCACGGTCCATGTTGGCTCAGAGGGAGTCCAGAATTTTGGCCGAAGGATAATAAGATGTCTGTCCCTCTTCCAGAAATAAAAACGACTTTGGTTGCTGTGTCTGAAAGTAAATTTCCCTTCGAAAGGGTTTCTAGTTTAAATCGATTAAAACGATGTATGGCTTATATCTTGAGATTCATAAAAAATTGTTTAAGTGCTAAAGAAAACCGAACATTTGGTGTTTTAACAGCTACTGAATTAGATTATTCATTGAAGTTACTTGTAAAAATATCCCAAATATCTTCGTCTACCAAGGAGTACAATGATCTGAAGGTTGGAAATGAAATTGACAGAAAGAGTGAACTTTTATCTTTAAATCCGTTCATGGACACTGATGGCATAATTAGAGTTGGTGGTCGTTTGCAAAATTCAAATTTTCACTTTAATAAAAAACATTCAATGATCTTGTCCTCAAAACATTATTTCACCAAACTTTTTTTCGAACAAGATCATAAAAACTTACTGCATGCTGGACCACTACAACTGTTATATAGTATAAGAGAAACATATTGGCCCATTGCAGCTTGCAATCTAGCTAGATCTGTTGCTCATAAATGTTTACGATGCTATAAATTGAAACCTAAACCGGTTCAACCTATGATGGGTAATTTGCCTATCAGGTTTTCCATTCCAAATTACAGGTATATATTATGCTGGACCTTTTCTTGTCCTCAATAAAAAGGGACATGGCTCGAAACTCATAAAAGGTTACGTTTGTCTATTCATATGTTTTGCCACAAAGGGCATTCATCTAGAGTTTGTAAATAGTCTTTCAACTGAAGATTTTCTTTTGGCTCTGAAACTCTTCATTAGTCGGCGAGGGAAACCATGTCAAATTTATTCAGACCACGGTACTAATTTCATTGGGGCGAGCAGAAATTTAAAAGAATTATATGATTTCCTAAATAAAACTAAAATTTCAATGAGTGATTTTGTGAACAATCAAGGCATACGCTGGAATTTTAATCCTGTCCAAGCTTCACATTTTGGTGGATTGTGGGAGGCAGGGGTTAAGGCAATGAAGTGTCATTTAAAACGTGTGTATGGTAATTCTAACTTTACATCTGATGAATTCACAACTCTACTTTGCCAGGTAGAGGCCATAATAAATTCCCGTCCTCTTTCTCCACTATCAACCGACCCCTTAGATCCTTCCCCCCTAACTCCAGCTCACTTCATCATTGGTCGTCCACTGACTTCAATTCTGGAGCCAGATATGAGTTTATGAAAGGAGAGCAGATTATCCAGATACCAGAAGATTGAAAATGCCCGACAACACTTCTGGAGAAGATGGTATAAGGAGTATATCTCTGACCTTCAGCAGCGAACCAAATGGAAGACGAGCAATGGAATGCTGGAAGAAGGCATATTAGTGCTGGTAAAAGACAAGCTACCACCTTTGAACTGGAGATTAGGACGTGTAATCAAAATAATTCGCGGAAGTGATAATATCTCGAGAGTTGCTGAGATTCTCACCAACAATGGAACTATTAAAAGAGACTTCTCCAAAATTTGCCCATTGCCGCTGGACAAATAGTCGTGTGTGTTCTTCTTTTAATGAACATTAAATATTTCGTTAAAAGATGGTGCTTTCAAGGCCGCGGGTATGTTAAGACTTCTGTAGTAAATAATAGAAGTGGCAACGTCGTAATTATTTGGTGTGCATGTGACAGAGAACCGAGGGGGAGGAAAAAGAGTGAGAGTCGTAGTCGAAGAAAATAAAGAGTGATGTTACTCTAGACTTTATAATTAAGCTAACAATATAAATATTAAAATTTAAGAAGGCTAAATTCACTGTATTGTCGGAGACACTGTATATTTCTGCAGGGTACTCCTCCTCCAGTAGTGTGGCAGATTCAAAATTACCAGTTACCCATGATGTGTGTCATCAAACTAGTAGAAGTCAGTAATAAAGGGAAACACACAAGATTTCTTTAGTAGAAATTCAGCTTTTTGCTGTGTGTTTGCAGCATAGTTTCCAATATATATATATATATATATATATATATATATATATATATATATATATATATATATATATATATATAATTTTTATTTTGGTCTACTCGATTTCACATGAAGAGTATCGAATGTCATGATGTAATTTATCAGCTGGTGAGTAGATACTAGGTGTTTTAATAAAATAAGTCCATTCACTTGAAACATTATTTATTATTGAAATAATTGAGCTATCATTGAACATTGATTGAAGACGATTTTCTGGAAAATAACCTGATGTTTATTCATAAAAAATACAATCATTGTTTCAATTAACAAAAATATTTAGGCAATATCCTAAAATTATAATGGAGTTGAAAAAAAAGAAAGTTAAATTAATCAAGCTGATTTATGACAATATTCGTATGTTACATTTTAATATGAAAGTATAGTAATATATGTTATACATTGATATGAAAGAGTAATAATAATATATAAAATGCTATAATTTACAAAGTAGTAATACTTAATATGGAAGTGTAATATTGTTACAAACTATATTTTAGATTATGTAATAGTTTAATACAAAAGTGTAATACTATATTTGAGTTTATATTATATATTTAAATATATGTGAAAAGTGAAAAATGGTATAATTTACAAAGTTGTATTCAAAAATCAGCAAAAATGGTTTCATCTGAATCGTAGTCAGAATCTTCATGTTCTGAAATGATGAATTATTCCATTTAAAATTCCTATTGGAATATCAGTATATATGAGTTTTAGTACTCTTAGACAATCATTTTTAGATAGTGATCGAGGCAATCTAAACATTGCAATAGCACCTCGAAAACCCCCCATTAATTTTCGCGATTTCCTTATAAATTATACTGCAGCACGCTGTTTGGCATGCTCTTCCGTTTCGGGTGTAGGAGCCATTTTTTTTTAATTTTATATAAAAACAAAACATTATTCCAAAATACTGTAATGTCCCCACGGAAGCCAATTAAATGAATCGGGAAGTAATTTCCTTTTATCATCGTGAGGACTCAAGGCGATTTTTGTTTGTTCCTTGCAATACACATTATGAGCGGAAGAACGTAACGTATTTTGAGTAATTGTCATTTGTTTCCAATTTTTCAAACAGTCTACATAATCATCGAACATTATTTTATTTTTCACAACACATTTTTTAATCCCCTTTGATTTTTTATTAACTTTATCCCCCTGAACTTGGTAACTATACATTTTGGACCTTAAACCAACATAATGGGTGATGATTTGTCCATTAGCTTCATACTTCATCAAACCTAGTACTTTTTTATTAACTAGGGGTATGTTGAAGATATTGTTAGTGGGATAGTCTGATGTATCAAATTTGTCAATGTTTGCATGAATTAACTGTTCGTTTGCATCTTCACAAGTAAGTTGGTAAACAAAACTGTCAGTGTCGGTGTACATCAACTTACAATTGTTCACTTCCATTGTGGGAAGCATAAAATAGTAATGGCAGTCGTACATTACGGTTATCGAACTGTCAAGAATAACCATACACACGTACATCGGTTTATTGAAAACTAGTTCAGACTTTTCCAATTCGATTTCAATTAAAGGTGGATCATCATCAAAAACAGCTCTATTGTGATAACGCGGACTGGCAATAAGATTTTTAGCTCCAGTACGACCCTCATATGTAGATACCAATTTACAAATTCTATGTTTACGGATGGATTCCATACATTTCCCAAACACATCATTATTCATTAGTTTTCTCAAAGTCGTTGGTGGCTAAATTCCTCAATCGATTGTTTAATTCGATGTAGAGTTTTAGCCATGCAGATTGTTCAAATTTCAAAACTTTGTGAACTTTTTCCAATACTAGTCCATGTTCTTAGGGTTGCTTTAAATTTCTATAATGTAAAGTGTAACTTTTTTTATCGTGTAGAGTAGTCATTAATTTTGTTAATTTTGAATCTGGTGGTTTGCGGTGTTCGGTACACATAGGAAAGTCTTTATGTGGATTATGCTAATTGTCTGGATATAACAAATCTACTTGAAGAATATAGGCTTCAGGGTTATCATCTGCAATTGATTTTATGAAATTTTTTGTCGTTAAATTTCTCAATATCATTTTCGATTCACACGAAACAATCAAAGGGCAAATGTTCGCACATTGCTTTTCCATACAAATTATTTACATCTGTTTAAAGAATATACTTTGATGGTTTCTCAGCATCATATTCAGGCATATATTTATTATTTGCTTCACTGTACCTATTGCAACACTGTGATATTCCTCCTCTAGTAGCCTTTTCAATAAACGTTATCATATCAATATTTTTTAAAATTTGCAGTTTACTTTAGCATCGCATTCCAAGTATATCCAGGCATGGTGTAATACCTGTAAGGCTGTCTCTCTAAAATTTTCAAACATATCTGCTAGAAGAAGAATATCGATGCGCATGTATATATCACTATATTCTCCCAAGTGTTTTTACATTGAAAGACTGCCAAACGTTTTTAGTGTGAGCATTATCATAATCAGTTACGTTCGCTTCATTTAATTTATTGTAAAAACATTCAATCGGCGGTAATTTATCATCATTTAATTTTTCCATGTTATTAATATAGTCATAAGGAAAGATACCTTTACGTGTCAATAATGTAAATTGAATATTGGTTAAATCATGATTTTCTTTTTTCAAAATTTTCAAATAAGCGGTGTCCAAAGTTTTAACGACAGCATCCAAACTAGATCCCAAAAAACGAAACGAATCAATAACTCTGAATTTTATGTCTGTGACTCTACCACGTTTGGCAATATCTCTTATGATAAAATGACTATCATAACCAGACAAATTGTGAAATACAATCGGCACAACAAACAGTTTTCTAAAGTTTGAAGTGCAGGATTGGTGCGCGAGTCCTCGAAACTCTCACGTAAAATGATCCGTACAACGATATAATTTTTATTAAACTTTTTTTCACATATATGACAAACAGTTGCATCATTAGTAGTTCTTGGTTCGACTACCATTGGTACAATTGTTTTAATTTTTGAATCTATAAATTTAGCTATATCGGTCAATTCGTTAGCGAACCAATCTATGCAATCCACACCTCTGTTACTTTTGTAAAACGATAGAGAATCGTCGAAAGAACATTTTGTATCGTAGCCTGCACTGTAATTTTTATGATGTTGATATTTGTTTGTTGTTTTAAAAATGATTTCATTATATTGTGTCAATTGAGATTCAAAATCAGTATAAATAATAAAAGGACATTTTTGCTTATATGTATAATTTTTAAACTCAACAAAATCATATTTGGGAAATGAAATTTTTTCATTGTTTAAATTCTCACAAAGTTGAGAATGGTCATCAAGTCTCTCGCGCAATGAAAAGTAATTGAGACATATATCGCAAACATATTTTTTATGGTATTTTTTATTCAACCGCGAACTAATTAAACACGATAAATCTTTAACCCAACAATAATTATATTTCATCTCGACAATAGTACTGCAATCATGAGACAGTGTTGTTTCGTATTAGTTTAGTTTCGGGAAGTATTTATCTTGAATAAGTAATAAGTTGACGTGACGGTCCAATTTTTTTCTAGTCAATCTTGCCGGCTATACTGTGTAAAATGTTTTTTTTGTTCACTGTTTCATTGTACTCTAACATATAAACGTTTATGGAAATTTCATTTAGTTTTTCAAATTTCCTAATTTGAGGCAGTTTCATTGGCATGTCTAAGCCTAGAGTTTTCAAAACGGTGGAATAGTGTGGATATTATGATGTTCGGCTCACCTTTTCTGTGGGAGCGTGTACCTGCAACAACGCTCCAGAAAAAACATGCTTCATCATTGTTCTGGATGTTGATGCATGTATGTTTTTTCTGTATTTGCTCAGGCAATCGAATGAAAGATGAACCATTACTCATTTCGTATTTGTTAATTGCTATCTCTAGTGAAATGGTTTTGCTTAGGGCCCAACGGCTCTGTTTCTCTTGAAACACAGACATTTTATTCAAAATACGATCTATATTATTTTTAAACAATTCTATTAAATCAGTTCTTTCATCAATGATTGCATTGTGTGTACTAAAATGATCTACTACTTCCCTATCATTTGATTTATATAGTCACCAATGAGAGTAGTATTAACTTTTATTATTTTTAGATCCTTCAATATTTGTGAAATTTTAACGTTGAATAAATTAAAAGCATCCTTGGAAAAATTCATCGATTTCTTTATGTTTCAAATTTACAATAAGCCCTGTCCTAATTCTACAATTAAAAATAGCCCCAACATCTAACCACTTTACACACCGTTTTTTTCTCAACCCATAACCTATATTTTAGGTAATTGAATTAATTTGATGAGGTAATCGCTTAAGTTCCCCAATTTTTGTTTGAATTTTTCTCTTCTCACTAATGGAAAATTTGATTTTATCTAAGGTCAAAACACATTTTCTAACATGACGGTCTATTAATTTAATTATTGAATTAGCTAGCGGTTTAGAATAATGTTCATTTAGGAGAGCCAACGTTTCATCAGATTTGTTCATTAAATTCACCATTTTTCACTTTAAATATATATGATATAATAAATAAAACTCACCAAACAAGCGAAAACTAATTTTGAACTACTTCAAAAGAAATTGCAGGATTCTGTTTCCCCACCTCAACTAATCCTATAAATATGAGTGAATGCTTTTGAGTTTTGAAATTATCTATTTGACATCGGTACTGTTTCGTCACTCTCTTGGGTAGGAATGTAATACTGTCTGTGAATGTTATCAAAATGACTTCCGGTTTAACCGGAAATGCCATCAACTTCTTTAATTTAAATGGGACACCCTATATATTTTCACAGATTTTGAAAGAGCTTGTTATTTTGAATTCATACATACTGAGCTTAGTGTAAAATAATATGTAAAAACCAGGAATAACTCACTGTTAGTTGGACAATAGGTGTACATTTCATTATTTTAGAATAATGAGAAACAAAACTACTTCAAATGTTCAAAATGCTCGCCATTTACTTGCTGACAATATGCCATCCTATTAACAAATTCTTGAGTCACTCTTTCCAAGACTTCTCCACGTATTAGTTCACATTCATCAATAACTCTTTGTCTCAATTCCTGTAAGTTTGTTGGTCGTCTAACGTAAACACGTGATTTTAGATAACCCCAAAGAAAAAAATCTAACGCGCTAAGATCCGGAGAACGAGCAAGCCACTCTATGAATCCTCTACGTCCAATCCATCGATTTGGAAAATTCGCATCTAGAAAATCCCTAACCCGTCTATCATAGTGGGGAGGTGCTCCATCTAGTTGAAACCAAACATTTTGTTATTTAGTAGATGTAAGTAATTGTCACCATTTGAGTTTCCGTCGATAAAAAATGGGCCTATAAGCCTATTTTCAACATTTCCCATCCAAACATTTAACTTTTGTTGATGCTGGGTATGTGCTTCATGAATCCAATGAGAAATCTCATTTGACCAATACCTTGAATTATAGCGATTAACTGTTCCATTTAAACAAAAAGCTGCCTCATAGGAAAGAACAATGTTAGAAGCAAAGTAGATGAGCAACACGGGTATGGGAACACTTTCAAGGCTACACGCTGAGTCGAGCGACGTCATGTAGGAGGGGGTGTGACGTCATAAGGGGAGGGGCGGAAGTCGGCCATATTACTTTCTGTGACGTCACCTGCGCCATTCGTCAACTGTCACATGCGCCATCCGTTATATGTGCCATCTGTCATATGTGCCATCCACCTTGTGTTCTGTGATGTACTCTCATGTGCTCCATGTCATCCATCTTCATGATTTGTCTATGTCAACATGTATATAGTGTGACGTAAGCAACGTTTTCGTATAACATCATCAGTCATGTGCTCCATGTCCTCCATTTTTTTCTATGACAATATGTATTTTGTATATAGTGTGACGTAAGCAGCGTTTTCGTACAATTTATTAAATTGAAAAAAATATTTCGCTACCGGCGACAGGATTCGATCCAACGATCATACAGTCTCGTGCCTTGCTAGCAATACCATGAAGTTATTATTGTTTCATCGCTTATTGTGAAAGCGGTTTCAAAATTTATCAGAATATTACTTTTATTTATTTTTAATTCAGATTGTACAACGACAAAATTAATGTTCATAAGTGTTAAAAAAACGTTATTATTGTATTTTGAGTTGGATACCTATGTAAACACCATACGGGGTAGCAAATAAATCATTATCGGTATATTTGTTTTAGTAAACAACATTGTTAAACTTTAAAAAAAATGCAAATCATTGCATAAAACAATTTATTATTATTTAGACAAATATTATCTTTAAGGTGGATAGGAATTGTCGCTCGTTGTTGTCAAATAGGAAAAAGAATTCTCAAATAACAAATTTTATTAACACATACGACTTGAAAAAGACATCTGTTCCTCACTCTTTCGTCGTTTAAGAAGTATCCTCCGTCATCGCTGATGTATTCTTCTTCATGTTCTCTTAGGCCTAAGGAATGCTTCCTCTTCATGCTCTACTTCTCGTAATAGTTACTGTATTAAGCAGTCATCACATTTATGTGCATTGTCACTTATTCCTAATCGTAAGGGACAATAGCTCTCTTCATATACCCTTATACAAACTTGTATTCCCAATCATTCACAAATGATACATTCTATTATGTAACACATTTTGTTCTCACCCTGTATAAGGAATATCAAGTCTGCATGCTTGTTTACTTATTCGTTCAAAACTGGAATTAAAGATGAAGCATTAATTTCACTCAAATCCATCTAATATGAACATGCCTTTTCTTTATGGTTCTAACAACAAAAATTAACTGAGGCTAATGAACACACTTTTCTAACAAAATTAAGTGGAATGAACATTGAAAACAATTAAATTGCGAATTTACGTTAGAGGTAGGTAAATTCACTAGTGTTGACGGTAAATTTAGTGCAAATATTCACTTTGAAGGATTACTGAACGAAAGTTTTCATTTGTTTTCATAAAAGAGTGTTGCGGGTTTTTGAATCGTGGGTTGTAAAGTTTTTAATAAAAATGTTTCAGGTCTCTGTCATGTGTTTGGCAATGGCTGTCGCAGAAAACGACTGAATCTCCCAATCTTTCCCCATACTGAGTTTAACTCTACTATTGTACATAATAGTAGAGTTAAACTCAGTGTGGGGAAAGATTGGGAGATTTAGTCGTTTTCTGCGACAGCCATTGCCAAACACATGACAGAGGCCTAAAACATTTTTATTGAATCACAGGACGATTGATAGTTGCAACCAATACAAAATAACCTATTCATGTCCTCATAACATCTTAAATCGGAAAGGACGATAACGTTTTCAAAGGCCATGTATGGAAAACTCGGTAATAACATTTCCAAAGAACTTATAAATGGTCCAACCGTTATGGGGGCCCACAACAGATCCCCACTAACAACATTCCATACCTTCATCACACACACACACACACACACACATATGTTACTGCTGTAGGTTTCAACATAAAAAAGAAAATATTGAATTAATATTTTCTTTTCGAAAAACTATAACTCATTGCAGCCTAACGGTACTGAGGCTTGCTCTTTGACCAGCTTGGGCATCACATTTTCTAATTTTATTGTTCCCATCAAACCTGAATCGGCATTGATTGCAAACAAAATCTTCGACGTTTTTAGATGGTCGCTAAAATATTATAGCTATATGTCCACACTGACCACATCTGTAGCTGGTAATATAGCGAAGACTGACGACAGGCATCTTGGTAAGCTGTAGTTAAATCAGTATATTAAGAGCATAAATTAACATCAATTAATTAATGAGACATCCGAATCGTAATCGTTCACGTCGATATTTTCTTTTAATAAGAGATAATAATGGTAGGAACTTTCCATGGAATCTTTCGTAATTTTGAGAGAATCACACAGCTGTTTCCACTGCGTAGGAGAAAAAGTTTTATTTGGGTAGAGCGAATTTAGATACTTTAAAAACTCCACCAAAGTACACCATTCAATAATACTTCTAAGTTGATAAAACTTGTGAATATTAATAACTCCAACATTCACCATATCTGAATAAAAAGATTGATTACTATCTTTCAAATTAAGATGTTGAATATGATTTCAAAACAACACGCTGGTGTTAGGTTTTATACCCTCTAAAAATAAAGTTTGCAATTCATTGTATCCTTATCTAACCACTGTTAGATAACTCCACATTAATGAGATTAATTTACATTTATTTTATAGTTTTGGTGGGTTAAGAATAAAACAAATTATTATTTTTTCGTTTATTAAAATTTAGTCCACCGCCCCCTATAAAAATATAATACCTTCTTGGGGGTGGCGGTGGCGCATACATTTCACTCACCGTGAGGGGATTCGTGACATAAATGGTCCCGTTGTGGGAAGCCAAAGTCATCTGAAAGAGAATACAAATCTTTAATTCTACCCTACACCTTAAGCACGAAACAGTCAATTTTGGAATAAAAGCGATCGAAATAATTATTTAGCATTCTGAAATTGTATAATAGTGTGGTAACAATACGTTCTCTCATTTAAATATCATTTAACGAAAAAATTTGTTGAAAAATAGAGAAAAAATACTCACTTTATTATTATTAGTGGGATCTGAAAAATAAAAATAGTTCAATATTAACACCCTCAGCTCATGGGTTTATGTGAATGTAGTAGAACATGTTCACAGCTAGCAGGTTAAAATCAGATCTGATACGATATGTCAACGACGTTACAAAGACATACGATCTGACGACGACGAACGACGACCACGACATGGTGACGACTACATGGTGATGGTAACATGGGGAAGATGGCGAGTTTCAAGAAATAATTGTAGAGCTTAGACGCGAAGATATAATTGAATAAAAATACTTTACCAAAAGTGTTAACTAGCTAGAGTGAAGATGCCTAATTGTCGACGCCCTCGAAATACAACGGCAATCGAAAAAGTGAGAAAATAAGAAAATAATTAAATGTATATAAAGAGGAAAATCAAAATTTATGAATTTCAATTAATGCTTTGCTACTCCACACTTAAATTTTGATTGTTCCAAATTCTCTGAAAATAAGTGATAAAATGAAAATTTATAAAATTCAATTAATGCATTCACTCTACTCGAAAAAATTTGATCGACTATTTCAAATTCTCTGAAAATAAGTATTCTAATAAGATTTCAAATAGACCCCAAAAATTTCAAAATAAAAAAACTAGGAGTACTTACATTGTAAACTGGTTGTAAAACTGGTGGAATATAGTGGGTAACTGGGGGCTCGGTTCTATGAAAAATCTCTGGAAATAATTATAAAATACATATAAATACGAAAAATATTGATTGTATTTCAACAGAAAATATTTAAGAATTCAAATAGAAGTAAAAAATTCACGTTTTTTAGCTAGGGTTGTTAAATGTTTGGAAAGCAAATACTATATTCTAGAATCGTCTTTGGTACACAAATGAAGTAATTTCTTAAAAATTCTCTGGAAATAATAGTTTATAACATGGGCATAAAACTTACCTGAAAGGGTGTTTATCACTGCACAAAAAAAAGAATATTATGGTACTTCGTAATGACCCCAAGGAAGCGTATTAAATGACTCGGGTATTAAATATTGTTTGTCATCAAAAGGACTTAGGACAATTTTTGTTTGATCTATAGTAAATACTGAATGATTATACGACCGAATACATTTTTGGTTTGCTGTATATACCTTAAATTCTTTCAGGCACTTTTCGTAATCTTCGTAAGTAATTTTATTTCTAACATCATATTTTACACATTTCGATTTTTTGGTTATACCGAAATTGTCTATATCACAATCTATTCTCTTTTTTCTCTCCTTTTCCCTATCATCATAATTTACTTGTAATTTAAATGAGTACATTTTTCATCGTAATCCTACAAAATGTGTGATGCTTTTCCCGTTTGCCTCATATTTCATTAATCCAGGAACTTTTTTTTATTTAATTTTTCTATTTTATACGGATTATTCTCATCATAGTCAGATGTGTCGAATTTAGGTGATGATGATGAGTGTGTCATAATAATCTGCTCATATGCATTAGAGCAGTGCAATTCATATATGAAACTATCCGTATCCTTGTATAATAATATACAATTTTCTTCTCCCATCGTTGGAAGCATGAAATCATAATGAAAATCATACATGCATACTTTAGACATATCGAGAATTGCAGCACCTATATACAAAGGTTTATTATAACAAACTACAGGTTTTTTTAGTTCGATAGCAGTAGTATAGCAAGCGGGGTTCTGTGACACTTTGGTAACCATGCCATCCTCTTCTAATTGCCTATCAGAAGAAGTGCCAGAGGGTGTGTACAAGAAGTGGTCGACAATGACCGGAGGGTGTACAAGAATTCTGAAGACAATGACTGTGTGAACCCTACCTGAAAACCATAGGGGTGTGTACAAGAATTGGTCGACAATGACCAGAGGGTAAGAATTGAGAAAGAAGAAGAGATAAGCGATAAGTTTTGCAAATATACAAGGAGTATCAAAAGAACGACAATGACCAGGCGGGGTATAGGGTGTGTCTTTAGCTACCCTGTGTGAGGGTGAGAAAGAAGAAGAGATAAGCGATAAGTTTTGCAAATACACAAGGAGTATCAAAAGAGTCATCTGAAGAATCGACAATGAACAGAGGGTGCCTCGATGGGAAAGAAGAAGAGATAAGCGATAAGTTTTACAATATTATACAGGTTTATTCAAAAGTTACGTATGAGGTAGTGACTGAAGAAAAATTGTGACAAGAACAATGAAACAATTACTAAATGGTTGAAGTCAATTGTCATCGTCGTTGTCGCTTTCCCATACCTGTGCAGGTGTGTTTAAGATGTGTAAAATGTTTTGTGGTATTAGGAGAATATAAATTGACGAAAGTATTTTCAATATCATAAGTGATTACGAAATGCATACGCGCGCTGAATCTTATCTCTATAATTGATATTATTTAAAAATAATGCTAATTATAATATTTCCGTTGTTTGTATGGAAGAGAGAGGTCACAGAGGTGAGATATTTTAAAATAAAGATAACGCAAATGATAAAATATTTATTGTTGTAGTAAAGAGAGAGAAAAGTGTCACAGAGGTGAGCTAACAATTATAAAATAGGAAGGTAGGTACTTTTAGCCTAGCCCCTACTCAAATAAAAAGACAAAATGGTATAATTACATTTTATTTAATTTTTTAAAATACAAAAAGTTCCGTTATATACAAGAATAGGAACGTTTTCTATTTTTATGATAATTGAAAAAAGTTCCCAAATAAAAGATGTTACATTTAATTTGATTCCAATATTCGCTAGCAATTGCATCATTTATCCCAGCTTGTTGATATTCCTCTTCCATGGTAACCCATTCTTCTTCATATCGTGGTTGTGCTTGATACAGTTGAAAATGTTTGCTTTTACTGTATACCAAGTCATCTTTGATGATATACAATTCTTCCATGGAAGATGGAAAGTATATAGAGCTATACAGATTCTGCGACACTACTTCAAAAATCTCCGCTTGGTGGCGCTGAGAGTGGCGGCGCGCGCGTTTTAATTTTAGGCCGCCATTTTTAGTCCTGTTGTATATTTAAAAATCTGAAAAAAAACTTCAGTGAGATTCGATCCCACAACCTTCGCGTCTATAGCAAGGCATTCAACACATGCTGCCATAAGCTCTCATGCATATTATGAGCGAAGAAAGGTATTGCTGCAATGTGAACAGCGCGCGCACCGTACGCTTCTTGCTGTAAAATGTGACGTAGTCGAGAAAGATCCGTTAGGATGATAAGGCGGCGCGCTTTGGTTCCTACCGGGGGGCTTAAAAGTAACTTATGTTGAAATATTACTAAGAATTTCGTAATATACCGGGTGGCTTGAAAGTAACATATAATATTTGAACTATGCGTGACACGTCGCGTGCTACGTCAAACGCAACGTGTCACGTCAAATGTCACGTGTAACGGTGAACGTTACGTACAACGCCAAACGTCACGTGTCACGTCAAACGTCACGTGTAACGGCTAACCGTACTACGCCAAACGTCACGTGTCACAAGCTACGTCAAACAGCTCATTTGTAATATGGCTTCGGAAGAGTACAGTCATCGAATTGAAGAGTTTATTAAGAAAATTGGTAAATTAAATGAAGAAATTACTTTTTATGAGGATAAAAGTGAGGTTATGAGGCAAATAGAGAATCTCAGTTTATCTGGTGGGGAAGAAGTACGACAGACGTGGAGCAGTCTTAGTATAAACTGGTTACCTAAAGAGCTAGCATGCAGACAATTACCGCAAATTACTTATCCGTTAAGACGTATTCAGCCATGTTCAACAGAACAGAAAAGGATATAAAAAATGAAATTAATAATGTTTTCGCTATGTCATGTGTAATATTAGTGGCTGTATTTGTTTTAATTTTAAAAATTGTAAAACGAAAATTCCAATCTTCATGTAATATAAAAGTTGATGAATATACAGAGTGTTTCAATAAAACCCATGTTTTTTAAAAAAACTTTATTTATAATGGTAATACAACATTAGAAAACCAGTGGCGGAGGCGTTGTACATTTCTTTCGGTACACGAATAAGGTCCAGAGGCGTGGCAGGGATTTGGATCATGAACAAAGTTTCCTGTTGCAAACGTCAATAATGTGTGGAAAAACACCAAATACGTGACATTTCTTCAGCAGAAATTCCGCTTTTTGTTGCCCTCGAATGTAAATATAGTCTGCACCGTACAATAGCTTGATTTCCAATATTTCGTTTACTTTGGAATATTCTACATCTCCCGAAGAGTATCGAATGCCATGTACCCTCCTTTCCAAGTATGATGTAGTCTTTTTATCATCGTCACTTAATGTGGAGAATGGTTGCGGTGGCAAAAATATGTAATGTGAACTTTTGAAGCCAATTTCTATGGTGAGTTCTTTGGCAACGAAAATCCCATCTACGACAAAGCCTTGAATGTCTACAAATGCTACTCTCATGTTGACGTCTACTCGAATACTAACTCTAATCAACATCTAGTTTAGGCTTTTAACAATTTCGGTGAGGGGGAAGTATTCCATGACGCAATCGTGAATTATGATGCAATAGACTTTGGTATTTTCGTGGAAGCCTATGTTTGCTTCAATGTCGAGTTTCACATCAACTGTGGACGCCTTCATGCTTTCCTCCTGCTTTGAACAATCGATAACAAACAACGCATGACGTTTGAAAGAAGAATAATCCAGCAGGGGGCGCTTCTGTGTGGAGTTTGCGTAGTTGGGATAGAATTCAGTATAGTTAAAATATGCCTCATTGTAGTCAGTTTTACCAAAGTCCAATTGCATTCTTTCATCAGGCCAATATTCACCATTAAGTGACAGTCTTATACTTTGCACGTCGGCATTGTCAAATAAAGTCGGGTCAGCTGTACCCACGTTATGTTTATCGGTTTGAAAGAAAACAATAACAAAACGAGGTCTTTCAACTGAAGTGGATGTTTTAACAGCCCAAACTTCACGTCTTGCGCCCTTAGTAATTGCAGGCAATTCGTGTAACTCCCACTTCCTAAATGGAATAACTATAGGTTGATCTTTTTGAATGGATTTCATGAGATTCAATTTGATATCGTCATTAGGAAAGATATGTTTAACTTTTAGTTCAACACTTGTAATGTTAATTTTAGCAGTTGTACTAGTGAGCGTACCAGAGACATTCTTTTCCGTGATATATATGCAATCATTATCGTTTCGTGCTCGAACTAATCGTATTGTTTGACGCCCACATGTAATCATGGGATAATCGTTGAAAATGTTAAAAATATGTTTGAGAGGTATTTGAAGGTTGAAGGACTTGTCGCTGGCATTGAGAATGGGATCTTTCGGGTAATTCCAGCCTGCTATAGCCATATGATTGGAATCTTCTTGGTTATAACAAGTCATGGCACGTACGGCACTTATTATTCCAGGATCCCGAACTGTTTCCATTTCCCTGGCACTTTCACTGTACCTACATGAATCGAATAGGAAGGCTCCAACATTGTTTGCTAATTTTACGTCACCAGCTCCATGTGTTTCAAGCGACCCTTTAATGCACAACAAAGTATCGCTCATTGCAAAAAACGAATCAACTTGATTAATGCTAAACTCCACAATGTCACTACAATTGAATGATTTTATAAATGGAGCATAGGTTCTATATTCAGCCTTTCTAATTGAGTCGTCAAACATCGGCTTACGATAGATATCAAACATCGAAGGCATGTTGTCGTTTTGACGAAGACGTTTTCCATACGTAGTTGTCATTTTTCAATTTAAACCCCAGCGATTGCAGAACCAATTTGTTTGCGAACGTGAGCTGTTTTAGCTTTGGCGACTGCTTAGCTAATGAAGTTGAAAGATCTGCAGACTGTATTTTATGATTGATTATTAGTCCCATCTGCTTCGCACTCTAAGCTCCAACACCAAAGTACTAAGTTCTCCACGGAAGTTTACAGGCTGACCGTCTTGGTCTAAGGCGATGACGGTGATATTGGTTATTTCACGTTGTGGTATAACGGGTAAGTAGAGCAAATAATGAGGAATTTCGTCGATGGAATATCCTGGATCTACTTGTATGACGAATTCGTAGATAGTATGAGCAGGTCTGTTTGCATCGAAGGCTCCAGTGGTAATGTTACAATCGAAGCGGATACTTGATACTTTAATGATTTTGACGGGGAGATCTGAAGAGTTACTATAAACTCGCCATTAATTCAAACACATGGTGTGGTGCTGCAGCAACATGATCGCAATATAAAGGATTTAGCAGTAGGAATGAACGAAATAAGAAATGAGCTTCATAAGACGAAAATCCCCATATTACAGACACATATTGTCAACTTACAAAATAAAACTAACGAAATGGATGCATTTATTTCGCGAAATCCCCCCGTAGCAGGTAGGGATATGGCTACGAAGAAATATGTTGATGATTCAATTGGCACAGCCAAAGTATTAATTCGAAAAGAGTTCACTGCTTCTATTAACATGTGTGTTGAAAGCATACGTGAGTTACAAAAAGAAATTGCAGAAAATATCAGATCCGTCTCTGATATGAAAACTAACGTTTTAGGCATTGTAGACAATATCAAGGTTATGAATATGAATACCGATAGCCGCATTAACAGTCTGGAGCTGAAGCTAGCTGGTAGTAAGTCATAATATGCATTCTAAAGAAAAAATTCAGCTTGTAAACGAGCTCCACAAACCGATACGGAAAAAATTTCCTCGGAGACGTACTATCATTAAGGGCCTTGACGATCTCTGGCATATGGATCTTGCGGAGTTGAGAAATTTTTCCCCACAAAATAGGAATCATAAAATGATACTAGTCGTTATTGATTGTTTTTCAAAGTTTGTGTGGACACGCCCACTAAAGAGGAAGACCGGAGAAGAAATCACTCGAGCATTCTCGGACATTCTCGCTCACACTAAACGAGTACCAAAAAATCTGCAATCTGATCAGGGAAAGGAATTTTACAACAGCAAATTTAAAAACTTAATGAAAAAACATGGTATAAATCATTATAGCGTATTTAGTACGATGAAAGCTTCTATGGCAGAGCGTGTTATAAGAACTTTGAAATCGAAACTCTACAAGTATTTCAGTTTAAATGGTACCCACAAATGGATAGACATTCTGCCTGAAATTATTCAAAACTATAACAATACAAAACATTCCACAACAAAATATAAGCCTTCTCAAGTCAACAAATCCAACGAAAAATCTATTTTGAATAACACCTATAGTCATTTAAAGATAGCCGGTCCACGAAAATTTAAAGTTGGCGACATTGCGCGCATATCCAAGGCAAAACATGTCTTTGAAAAAGGATATACACCCAATTGTACTACAGAACTATTCAAAATCATCAAAGTTAAAATTACCAATCCTGCTACGTATTTACTTGAAGACATGCAAGGGACACCAATCAGCGGCTGCTTCTATGACGAAGAACTACAGAAAACATCGAATCCGGACGTTTACTTGGTGGAAAAAGTTCTTAGGCGTAAAGGCAAGAAACTGTTTGTGAAATGGTTGGGCTTAGACAAAAAACATAACAGCTGGATTAATGGAGTTGATGTTTTATGATGTAGAAGGCCACACACACACACACACACACACACACACACACACACACACACACACACACACACACACACACACATGCTATAAATTGGAGTAACTTCAAATCTCAAACTCAGTTAGCAACATGAGTTATCAAGGAAGTGTCAGTAGTGGTTATGGCAGTAGTAGTAGTAGTAATAATAACTATACTGCAGAGGTGGATAAAATTTTGAAAAACTATGAGTTTGCTGCAAAGTCTGAAAGTGTGTACCTGCTTTCAACACAATATTCAATTTCCGGTTATGAAGTAGAATGTGGAATTAGTCCGGCAAGGTCATTTACGCCTGCTGTTATTCTATCTCAGCAGCTCAAGTTCAGCAAAATATCTTTCAGCACTTACGAATGGCAGAACTTTATTTCAATAATGACGCAACCGATGAATTTCTTTCATACCGGAGACGAGTTCAAACCTGATTCGATTCCATGTGGAGACTACTGCACCATTACCCCATTAAATTACGATGATTGTAAGGTAATTTTAGTCAAGAAACATGGTGTCGAGTATTACATGGATGAAGAAGAAGTATCCTCAATTTTAGAAGTAAATAATTTGATTATACAACGTATATCGGTGCTGGAAAATTTGGATTTTTGTCAATATTATTATAATGTTTTGGATTTCTGTAAAAATATCACCTCCGAAAATTTAAGTTCTCTACAAATTTTATATGCATTTTGTTCCATAACACCAAACGATATGTTAAACAATGCTCTTAGAGAATTTGTATACTTTTATAAACTCAAAGCCATCAATGATTTGAATAAATAGTTATATAGATGTGTTTGTGTTTAAGACATCTACCAAACCTTTTGATAACAACAACCCCAACCACTACTCCCACACATCATAAGAACCATCCTAGTGTAGGGAAAAGAAATAAAAAATGGATTATATAAAATATATATTTATGATAAACAATAACTATAAAACTTATACATCTTAAAAGTCTAAATCACAAAATTTGATTCAACCGACAAAGATTAAATTATAAAAATGAAATAAAAAACAAAAAATAAATTAAAAATACTAGAATCCGTCAAAATGGTCAATATCGCTATCACTATCATATGTTCCCCTAAATCTGAGAGTTCTAGGAGAATTATGAAGTTTCGCAATACAAGAATCTTTATCATTTGTTTCAAAAAGTACTGTTCTATAGCAACTTTGACACCACCAATCTTTATTGTGATACAAGTCACGAATTATATCTTCTGACTCGCAAACATCATGGTGATGATCATTGATTACAATCAAATGTTTCCTCAATCTTTTATGACATCCTTTAATGCTATCAAAACATTCTTTCTAAACATATATGTTATATTTATCAATCCTATAATAGTTAACCCATATGCAATATTCAGACTCGTCTTCAAATATGTAGTCCCAGTCAGATCTAGCAAGTACAGCATTTCGGTCTTTGTACAGAATGTCTCGTGAACAATGAACAAAATCGAGATTTGTACAAAACCGTGACTGCTCATTTTGAGCAGTCTTATTTAAAAATCTCCATTTGTATTCTGCAAATTTTTTTGCGATTTGTTTGGTAAGATTCCATGGTAATTTTGACGATTCGAAAAAATCTGCTATACATTCTATATTTTCGCAAATTATTTTTATACAGTTTTCGCTTAATGTATTCATATCTAAAACAATGAGAGTACATTTTTATATACATATACTCAACGAAAAATTAAAATATTACTCAGTGTTACTTAGTTTGTAATGACCCCAGGGAAGCGTATCAAACGACTCTGGAATTAGTGACCGCTTATCATCTTCAGGAGAAAGACCCACTTTCTTTTGTTCAATGCTGAAAACGTTATGTGCATAGGACTGAATTGTGTTTTGGAAAATGTACTTCGACTTCCAGTTTTTTAAACAGTTCAAGTAATCTTCGAAAGTAATTTTATTTCTTACAATATTTTTCTTTACCCCCTTAGATTTTTTCACTGTTTTTCCACCTCTAACTTTAAAAGCATACATTTTTGAACGTAGTCCTATGAAATGTGTCATAATAGAACCATTACATTCATCTTTCATCAAACCTAACACCTTTTTGTTTGCTAACGGAATGTTAAAGTAATCCCTCTGCATAATCACTGGTATCAAACATGTGAATATCATCCTTTATCACTTCTTCGTATACGTCATTACAATGAAGTTCATACGTGAAACTATCTGTATCTGTATACATTAATTTGCAATTTTTTTTTCCAATTTAGGGATGATGTATGAATAATGGAAGTCATACATACAAGTTTTTGAAATGTCTAAAATGGCCATCCCAATGTACAGGGGCTTATTGAAAACAAGATTACTCTTTTAATTCTATTGCAACTAAATTTTCTTCAAAAATTGTTCTAGAATGAAACCAAGGACTAGCAATCAAGTTTTTAGCTCCATAACGTCCCAAATATGATCTTGATAATTTCACAATCCTATGATTCCGTATATTTTCCATGGTTTTACCAAACACCGCATTATTCATCAATGTATACAAATTTTTGGCAAAAGCTGTAGTAGCTTCCGTTCTTAGTTTAGTATTTAAAGCGATGTAGGGTTTTAGCCATGCAGCTTGCTTAAATTTTAAAATTCTATGTATTTTTGTTAGAATTAAACCATTTGCTAAAGCTTGTTTTAAATTTCGATAGTGTAAGATATAATTATGTTTATTGTGTAGGGTAGCCATGAGTTTTTTTAATTTGGAATTGGGAGGCGTTTTGTGTTCAGGACAAAAAGGAAAATCTTGGTGTAGATCGTGTAGCTCCTTAGGGTACTCCAGGTCTACCTCAAGAATATACCCCTCTGGAGAGTCGTCTGCAATTTGATTGATATCAATGTTCGAGTTATCTTCCCATTTGAAGTCTGCATAAGGGAGGAATTCTGACATTGTCCACCCATAAAGGTTGTTCACATCTAGGTACAAAAGGTACTTAGAGGGTTTTTGAGGGTCATACTCCTCCTCCATGTATTTATTGTTGGCTTCGGAATATCGATTTGAGCAAACAGATATACCCCCCCGAATACCTCTCTCAATAAACATAATCATATCAATATCTTTAAGTAATTCTAATTTTATTTGGGTATACTTTAACATTGCATCCCACGTATACCCAGGAAGAGTATAGTACCACGCAGGATCTAGCTCATACGTTTGCAAACAATTACTTCGTAACTGCTCAAAAACGTCTGCTAATAACAGTATGTCTGTTTTCATATATAGCTGACTATACTCTCCCAGGTTAGCAGTATCAAAATACTCCCAAACATTTTTTGCATGGTTATATTGTTCCATGGAAATATTCGAATCGTAAAGTTTATTGTAAAAATTTTCAATGGACGGTAATTCTACGTCGTTGAGCTTTTCTATACAATCGATGTAATCGTATGGAAAAACCCCTTTTTTCATCAAAAGTTTCAATTTTTGGTTATTTAAATCATGAAACTCATGTTTTAAATTTTTAAAATCATCCTCCTTCAGTGTAGATACCAGTTCGTCTAGACTTGCTCCCATAAATCTAAAGGAGTCTATGAACCTAAACTTGATGTTAGTTTCAGAGTCATGTAGGGTAAAACTTATATATTTTTCCTTATTTATTGGTAGTATGGAAACCTTACCACGTTTTGCAATTTCCTTAATAACAAAATGTGAGTCATAGCCGCTTAAGTTATGAAAAATCACTGGAACAACAAAAACTTTTTTAAAATTCAAATTGCATGCTTGATGAGCGTATCCACGAAATTTTCCAGTGAAATGATCATGATCCCTAACGACTATATCTTTATCAGTAAATTTATGTTCACAAATGTGGCAATTTAGTGCATTTACCAAGTTGGGTGTAACACTAAGGGGTATTATATCTAAAATTTTGGACTCCACAAATTTTGTTACATCAGTTAACTGATTGGTAAACCAATCTATGCAGTCTTCACCCTGATGATATTCATAATATGAAAGCCGATCATCGTAAGCGCGTTTTAAATAATATCCTGCAGAAAAAGCTACGTGTTGTTGATATTTTTTAGTTTTATCTGTTTTTTGTTGATCTGTATAAGCTTTTAGTATGGATTCTAAATCACTATAAATAACAAAGGGACATTTCTGCTTATAAATAAAATTTTTAAATTCAATGTGAGTATGATTGGGAAAAGAAATTTTTGACTCATTCATATTTTTACAAACACTTTCATGCTTATCCAAAATTTGTTTACTATGAAAATAGTTCAAACACCTATCGCAAATGAATTTTTTAAACCTAGATCTATTAAGTTGAGATGAAATTAATTTAGATAAATTTTTTATCCAACAATAGTGGTACTTAATGTTTTCATTTGTATCGTCTACAGGAGGTGCATCATAATCATTTAACTTGGGATAATACTTGGATTGGACCAGCAATAGATTAACATGTCTTTCAAGTTTATTTTTAGTTAATCTTGTAGGAACTACTGTATAAAATGTAGATTTATTCGATTGATTTAGTTCTAAAGAGTATACGTTTACTGATATATTATTTAATTTTTCAAATTTTGTAATTTGGGGCAGTGGCATTTCAATATCTAAGCCCTTTGTATTTAGAACTTCAGAGTAATGTGGATACGATGAAGTACGATGAGAAGGAGTAGCAGGATTTAAAAAACTGTTTACTGCCCAGTAAAAACAAGCTCGGTCCATATTACAAACGTTTACAATTGCCTTCTTTCGAGAAATTGGTTCTGGTAGTGGAACGAAAGACGAGCCCACCCCCATTTCAGATTTGTTTATTGCAACTTCCAAAAAAATTATTCGAGATAATGCCCACCCGCTTTCTTTTCCAGCAAATTCTGATAAACTGTTCAAAATAGGATCAATAATATTTATTCTAAACCAATCATGTAAATCATCTCCAATGTCTAATACAACATTGGGAGTACTGAAATATTTGCGGTCTACTAACTCCACGTTTTTTGATTGCTTAATAAAATCCCCACAAAAGGTGGTGTTCACTTTTGAAATTTGTGTTTTCTTGAGAACTAATAAAATCTTGTTTTTGAAAATTTTGAAAGCATCTGTAAATAATGCATTCATATCTTTATGTGACAAGTTTATGATAACTCCTGTTTTTAATCTACTTTCAAATGCAGCATTAATGTTTTCCCACTTGACCCTTTTACTAGATTTCTCAAGTCCTTCACCCACATGAGTCACTTTTATTAAACATCGCATGCGCTTCAAATGTGCTATTTTTGTATGAATTTTATGTTTTACTCCGATCGAAAACTTGAAAGATTTTAAAGCAAGATTACATTTTCTGAGGTGTTTATTAATCAGTAAAATCCATTTGTTTCTATTTGAAAAGGTTTGAATTCTGTTTAGAGAATTTAAAATTTCATCAATTTGCTGTAGAGTAACACTGAAGTTCGACATTCTTGAGTATATAAATAAAAAATGTACTCACCAGCTTTCTAAAGTTGTCTTCGACTACGGATGCGAATTTCCTCAATTTTTAAGTTGTCCTCAGCAGGTCGCTTCCAAATTTTGTGCAATGGGTTATATTGTGACTGCGGATGTGTACTTCTGAATTTCCTTAATTTTTTTAAGTTGACCTCAGCCGGTTACTTTTAAATTTTGTGATGTGTTGCTGAAACAAAAAATAATTTTTAAAATGATTTTAAAACAGAATCACACATGCTAGGTTAGGTTAAATGTGAGTGGACCTCAGGCCCTCGCTAAATAATTAACAAGATTTTAAAAATAAAAAATCTTACCGTTTAATTGTTTTCTTCTATTTTAAATAGTGTCCTGGGGCGGTATCCACTAAAAATATTCTGTAGCCCCAAAAACACCAAACTATAGCTCCCCTTGTTTATATCTGCGATATATTTCTTGTATTTTTCCACTGCCCTTTGGGGGAGAAAAGTTACATTATCTTCTAATTCGACTAATATAGCTTCTCCAAATTTTGATTGAACTACTTTAACTTTTACAATTTTCTGGGGGACGTTTTCCGGAATTTCTTTCAGCTTCCTAATGGGTTTGTTCTCTACCTGGAAGTAGAGAAGGTGTTTAGTTCATTGATAAAACTCATTTGAAATAAACAGGATAATTGTTGTACCAGTCTGCAAAGAGTTTCCCCCCAATAAATTTATAGCAAATAAAACTTTTTCAAAATATTTTTGGAAACTAAATGTTAAGAGCAAATAAAAAATATAAAGATAAAAATTACTTTGTTTTTTAAAAAACTCGAACTCGAACTAGACTCGTTGATTGTCAATATGGAACTGTCGTTGTCGTAATACCAAAAAAATGTATTTATACCTTTTTTCAAGGATTTCATATCACTTTCGTGAAATTGTGATAAACTATTATTTTTTGTTGATAATATAATTTCTATTTGGTTATTGCGGTCTAAAAACATATCATTTTTGTACAATTTCCAAGGTTTTTGATATTTCGCATTTCCTGTTGTGATGTTGATTTTTCTGATTGTGGTTTGAGACATATCAATTTTACAAAATTTCTGTGGTGAGTTGTTTTTATTTTCATATTTATCATTTCCTGTTGTGATTTCAGAATTTCAGAAAAACAATTTAATTATTTGCAAAAGTTTATTTTAAAAATATTATTGATAAAAAGAAATTATTTTTGTTAATAAAGTCTTGAGATGATTTAAAAGGTCTCCATTAGGACATGGGATATCAAATAGGTTCCAATTGAAGGGTCCTGCTGCAACAAGTTTTTTGGTAAACTCATTATATTTGTAGTATGTGGTGTTTTTGAAAAAGTACATGTGTCCGTCAATGTACTGGAATGCTCCTGTAACATCTGTGGGTAGTCCAGGGAAAATATCTTTAATTTGTCCTCTATTTAAGGCATTTTTTAAGTTCTTATCATATTCAATATAATTATTGTTATTATAAAATACATAAATTTTTCCGTGGTTGCTTTGAAACATTGTGTTTTTTGGTATAAGTAAATTACCTTGCTCAAGTATTCGCAAACCTGGGAAATCTGCTATATAGTATTTACGAACATCTTTATTGACTGCTATTAAATTACCGGAAGAACTTTGAAAAATCTGAATTATGGAGCCCACTTCTTCGGGTAGATAATCATCAAGCATTTCTGGTTCTGAGGGAATAAGTTTCGAATTCAAATCAATTTTCCATAGAAAATCTTTATAAATAATATATAAGTGATAATTTTCAAATGCACCAGCCATCGCAGTAAACATATACTCCGGCGTTATGTCGCATAAATTTTTATTTGGTGGATGGGGCCTATGATGACCTGTAGTCGGTGGCGTAGGTTTGAAAGGATTATTTGCATATTTATTGATTGGTCCATAAAGAGCTTCAAGAGCCATTTTATCATCTTCATCCAATTTTGGGGTCGCGTTTTGTTGATACCATGGATACATTATTGCTTGTTTATTATCACTATGGGATATACCTAGGATATGTCCAATTTCATGAATTAATACCATGAGTAGACTAGTCCTATCATCTGAACTTGATCCATCTAAACTTAAATCCCACTTTTCATCGCCATCAATATGAAGTTCTATACAGCTGTTGCCATTTGGGAAATAACCATGTGCCAACACCTTTCCAGGACCATCAAATGCACTGGGACATTCATCTCTACCTTGACAATCTGCACGAAAATAGTGTTTTCCATGTACAACAGTGATAGTTATATCGGCAGCATAAGGTCTTGTTTTGTGTATTAATTCAAATTTGAACTTTGAACTGTTACTCCACACTTCAAAAGCCTTTTCGATTACATCAAGATATGCTTGATTTGCCTGAGGGAAGAACCATTTCAAATCAAATTTGGTCCATTTTGATCTAACTCTAAAAGAATGATCATCGTCGGAAGCTGCTTCACTTACAGAACATCTTGGCCTATCCAGAAGTTGTATTGTATCTTCATCTAATTCTCCCGTTGCAGGAATATTATATTTTTCTTGAAAACTCAACAAATAATCCTCAAGTTTAGTCAAATCATTTTCATTTGCGTATCCGAAGCGTTGTAAATAATCCATAGCATACTGCTGGTCGACAACACAAAGTGCTGGACATAGCGCTGCAGCTAATATAATTATTAACATGATCTTCACCCTTCTGTTATACTCAAGAAACTAATCCCCAAACACATTATTAACAACATATATATTTTTTAAAAAACCTCACAAAGATTCAACGTTCACCGTTCACGTTGCGTTTGACGTGTTACGCATAGTTCAAATATTATATGTTACTTTCAAGCCACCCGGTATATTACGAAATTCTTAGTAATATTTCAACATAAGTTACTATTAAGCCCCCCGGTAGGAACCAAAGCGCGCCGCCTTATCATCCTAACGGATCTTTCTCGACTACGTCACATTTTACAGCAAGAAGCGTACGGTGCGCGCGCTGTTCACATTGAAGCAATACCTTTCTTCGCTAATAATATGCATGAGAGCTTATGGCAGCATGTGTTGAATGCCTTGCTATAGACGCGAAGGTTGTGGGATCGAATCTCACTGAAGTTTTTTTTCAGATTTTTAAATATACAACAGGACTAAAAATGGCGGCCTAAAATTAAAACGCGCGCGCCGCCACTCTCAGCGCCACCAAGCGGAGATTTTTGAAGTAGTGTCGCAGAATCTATATAGCTCTATCTACTATGGAAAGTCCCAAGTTAGTGGATACTATAAAAAATTTATATGAATTAGGACGACGACGACATTACTTCATTACAGTATAAATCGGTTGAAATCTTTCTTTTGTTGGATGCGTGGTAGTCAATTGAAGTTTCACAAAAACAAAAGAATTTTTCACACCACAATGTTCCATCTGTCTTGAAAATCCACGGAATAGGCAATTGTTTTGGACCAATTCTTCTAAATTGTAAATTGGATAATTTTTCGAAACGGCTACTACTGGTAAAAACATTTTCCATTTCATTTTAAAACTTTTATCGTGAAAGAAGTATAACGTTTAAAAATTAATTTATTAAATATTTTCATCAAATACCATTTGTGAGAATTGTTTATAGATTACTTGAAAATAAAAAAAGACTATTTATCGTAATAACCACAAGGGACTGTATCGGTTTTATTTAAGTAGCAGATAATTCGTTTATCATCATGTGGATTCAATGCAGATTTAATTTGTTTTATGGTAAAAACATTATGCTATTTTGATTGAATTGTGTTTTGTTTAAATACGTACTGCGTGTGATTGAATAAAGAATCGTAATAATTATCAAAAGTAATACATTTTAGAGCTGAATATTTTGAACACCTTTGGCTTTCTTATAAATTCCTAAATTTAACTTGAAATTATTCAAATACTGTTCACTAAAGTTTTCCGATTCTTGTTCTTGAATTTTTTTGATTGCAGTATCTTCATCAACGTTTAATTTGTAACAATACATTTTTGATCTTAAGCCTATAAATTCCAACATAATGACACCTTTATTTTCATCTTTCATTAAACCTAATACTTTCTTATTTTTTTGAGGTATACCATATGGATTGTTGGCAGCGTAGTCTGATGTATCAAACATGTGAATGTCTTCTTTAATGTGTTTAAAAATATCATCAACATGAAATTGATAAATTAAACTATCTGTATCTGTATAATACAATTTTGATAAGGTTCCAAATTTTTCTTAACATAGTTATAATGAAAATTATACAAAAACGTTTTAGACATATCCAATTGGTTTGTTCATTATAATTTTTAATTTTTTCAATTCAATTAAAATCATATTTATTTTTATCAAATATTTCACTACTATGAAAATTTGGTTGTGATATGTAGTAATTTGCTCCATAACGCCCACCCCATTTAGTTACCAATTTAACATCCCTATATTTTCTAACGTTTTCAATTGTTTTACCAAAACACGCATTATTCATTAATTTATAAAATTCTTTTTCAAATTCATTTTTACAGTTTTTACGCAATTACGTATTCAAATTGATACATTTTTCCAACCATTTCGATTGTTTAAATTTTAAAATTCTGTGAATATTTGTAATTTTTAAACCTAGCTTTACAGCTTGTTGAAGATTTCTATAGTGAATAACATAACGTTTTTTGTCATATAATTTTGGGATATTTGAAGTTGAAATTGGTGGAACTAAATATTCTGAACAAAGAGGCAAGTCTTTATGTTTTTCCTTTGGATATTCAATCTTCTTCTTTCGGTTCCGTCTTCACCTTAGTAAAGGTTGGCAACAATCTCGGCGAACTGGGTTCGGTTTTGAGCAGCTCGGAATAAGGAATGTGAGTCTAGTTCGGTCCAGTCTCTTATGTTTTTCAACCACGAATGTTGGCGTCTTCCTATACCTCGTCTGCCTTCTAGTTTGCCTTCCATTATTATTTTCAGCAGCCTCATTATATCACTCCTGATTACATGTCCCAAGTATGCGGTTTTTCTTTTCTTTATGTCGACAACTAAGTCTCTGTCCTTACGTAATCTTCTCAGAACTTCTTCATTACTGATGTGGTCTGTCCAGGGTATTTTTAAGACACCCACATTTCGAAAGCTTCTAGCCGCCTTAGTGTTTCGGCCTTTAGGGTCCAGACTTCGGATCCGTACAGCAAGACGGAATAGATGTAACAATTGACAAATCTAAGGCGTAATTTCAAGTTCAGTGATCGGTTACAAAGCACTGGTCGCATTTTATTGAATACTGATCTGGCCTGTTCTATGCGCGATCTGATTTCTGTACTAGGACTCAGATCAGATGTTATCCAGGTACCTAAATACTTGAACTTGGTTACGTTTTCGATGGGTAGTCCTTTTATATATATATATATATATATATATATATTGTAATGTTTTATATATTCATCAATTTTTTTTTTCATGTAATAATAATATAATATTTTTTTTTTTTAATTGACCCTTTCTCTAGTGTGGATCTGTGGGGCTTTTTTTATTATATAGAAATAGACAAAGTAACTTTAGTTAATTTAATTATTATTCTTTTCAATTTAAGAAATTTACAAATTCAACAAATTAATAAAAAAAACCTATATCTATTAAATCACTTAACTAAAAGAAAAACTTACTCAGTGTTATATCTATATCTATCAAATTACTAATCTAAAAGAAAAACTTACTCAGTATTCTATTGTCCTCATTTAAACTTCATTAGTTCATTCTTTTACTAATACTTTTTCTTTATTGTCCGTATTCACACTTGCTTAGTCCATGATCTCACTAATATTTGTCCATATTTAAATTTTCTTAGTCCAATCTATTACTTATACTTTCCCTTTTTAGTATATAATTAATCCAACAGTTTTGAGTTTAAAAGTCTACTAACCGTTCACAATTCCAATTTCTTGTAAGTATCTCCATCAGTACTGACTTCTTAATTTTTCCATATATAAAAATTTCTTTCAAATACACTTTCAATCGCTTAACATGTTTCTAATTTTTCTCTGTTGTTGACTTTACTTGGATTATAATAATTAATATCAAACTTACAAATTTATTACCAATTTAAACTTAACTTTGCGGAGCTAAACTTAAAAAGATCTCTCCTGCCGTCAATTCGTAATTATTCAAAAGTCATCATTTTTCTCTCTCTGACAGTCTGTTATTTATTTTGATAATACTCATCGAGATACTTCTGAGATGACGTTTCATAGACAGATTAATAACGTTGAGAGTTACATTTGATGTATGAAATATATCTGTTATAAATCTGTGTTTCTTTAAGAATCCATTAAAACGTACATTATAATTAATTAAATTAAGTAACGCATAATAATAATATCAATTACAATAACCACAACATTAATCTACTTATCAATCAACTAATCACTTGATGAATATTTGACAATATAACACGACATATATCAATTTATTATTATTAGAAAATACAATAATATATATATATATATATATATATATATATATATATATACAGGGTGTCCCGGGACTAATGGGAAAAAAGTCAGGAGCGTATAATCTGAGCCAAAATAATGTTAGTACTTCATATACACTTTTTCTATCCAGGCCCTCGTTTTCGAGTTATAGGCCTCCAAAGTTTTAATTTTGAATTTGGTTTTTATTTTTATTTTTTTTACTAGTTATTTGATCTTTATAAAATTTACGCCAAAGCTATAATATACGTGTATGTTTATTTTGGAAAGGTAAACAGTTTTACAGTAGTGCCTTGAAGCCAGGGACGGACTACTCGCAATGGTTAGTGATCCAAAAATTTTGCAGGGATGACACACCCTGTATGAAATTATCGAAATTCACTCAGTTTAAGCTGTTCTGTAATGGTGGCAATGAGTTTAATTCAAGGAAAATCATATATAGAATTGTGCATAAACGATATACAAACAAGTGTTTTAATATTTTCGATCATAAAAAGTTTAAGAAGTGAGCGGTTTCTTCATTGGAGGTGTGGTTGAAAAAACTATTAAAAAACATGCCTTGTTGGTAAAAAATGAAACTTATCAAAACTGAGAGGGGCAATATAGGATCTAGTTTTGATAACTTTTGCTCTTTCATTGAAATAAATGATTTAAATGTATAAATATTTATAGATTATTTATATTTTTTCATGTTATGTTATTTATGTTCTTTACAGAAAAAAATCAATTAAAATATGGAACAATTGTTTTGAAAATTCAGTTATTATGCCAAATGGTTTATTCTGAATTGTACGTAAAACGAAATAAAAACAATGGAAGTGTTTTAATATTATCATAGATTAACGTGTTATTCAGTGCAGACCATTACAAAAGGGCGTTAGGGAAGCCCTTACTGCACATGTTGTCACGTGATATTTTAGGTTATATTTTCATTAAAAAATGTGTATAAACATCTTTATAGAAAGTATTTTACAGAAATAAAAAACAATTGAAGCAATGTGTTTTATTTCCTATTCAATCTTTGTGTGTTTTATTTGAAGTGATCTGTTTCGTCTGGAGGTATTGAGTTTAACAGTATGTAAATGAGTGTTTTCATATGAAAATGTGGATTTAACGTTGTTTGGTAAATGATTACCTTGCGAGGTATTATTGGCTCTAGTTATGAAGAATACTCTTTCATATAACAAGATATGAATAATTATGTTCTTTTCACGTGACATTTTCGGTTTTGTTTTCATTAAAAATGTGTATAAACATCTTTATAGAAAGTATTTTACAGAAATAAAAAAAAACAATTGAAGCAATGTGTTTCATTTCCTATTCAATCTTTGTGTGTTTTATTGTTTTATTTGAAGTGATCTGTTTCGTCTGAAGGCATTGAGTTTAACAGTATGTAAATGAGTGTTTTCATATGAAAAAGTGGATTTAGGGTTGTTTACCTTGCGAGGCTCTAGTTATGAAGAATACTCTTTCATATAACAAGATATAAATAATTATGTTCTTTACAGAAAAAAATATTCCATCCAACCTCAAAAATTTGCTCTTTCATTCTTTTAAGAATAGCATTTCAGATTAAAAACCTTATGTCAATAAATTTTGTGAATCATTCGTTATTATCCAATTACGACAGTAGAGTTTCTTATCATTCCGCAGAAGCGTTAAAACAGTGTTATCATGGTTTGAAAAATATACAGAACATCAATAAAAATTCAGTATGAATCGTTATCTTCATTGTCAAATCTGCAAATTTGGTAACTTTTTCCTTACGATAACCGTTCACACTTCTTTTTTATCTTAGTGAAAATATGTAGTCTATATAGTAAATAAGATGAAAAAATAGTCGGAAGATTTAACATTTTCCGTCAAATGCGCAGAGTTGCTCGAAAAAACATCATTCTTTACACACTTTCTTTTTTTCAAATCGACAACAATTTCGTATTGAAATCAGTTGATGAATAATATATTTATCTTTGTGGTTTGGTTACCATCTTAATGTAATTATAAAGAAATTATACAGAGTGATGAAGCAAAAAGGAATGGATATGTGATATATAAAATCAAAACACTTAAAATAACTATATGTTTATAATCGCGAATGGTCTATTTATATGTTGACAAGAATTACACTAAGCAATGATATTGTGAATGACTTTTGTAGCATTTTTAAGAGGGTGTGTGAAAATTGATGAGTGTAAAGATTGTGGACGAAAACTATTGACCCTCGTATCGGTATACCAATTTACAAATACCATTCCGTACATTTTCCCCAAAACATTATTCCCGTAGCCATACAGATTGAATTTTACTAGCCCCGTGTTCTAAGGTCTGTTTCTAGAGTGAGGATTGTTTTAATACGCATCAGAAGGTAAATTTCTTGCTCGATCATCACATGCTTTCTCATGGGAAAACATATGTGATGTTATTCGTGATGTAGACGACTTTTTTTAGTAATACATTATTATTACATCTCAATCACTTTTTATCGAGGCTGTTCTGATTGACGCAAAGGCGATCTGATGTAATTTGAGTCGATCTGTCGTAATTAGAGGCTGCGGCATTGCGTTTTTTTACAATAACTGAGATACACCTCTTTTCAATCAACCCAACGTGCCCTTATGGCTGTACATCCTATGCTCTACCAATGGCGTTCGACTAGAGATGCTAGTGCCCTTATGGCTTTACATGTTTACCTCTTGTCTTCTTCGTCGTCCACCCGACCAGAGTGTTAGTGCCCTTATGGCGTTACATCCTATGCTCTACCAATGGTGTTCGACCAGAGATGCTAGTGCTCTTATGGCTTTACATGTTTACCTCTTGTCCTCTATCCTTCGTCGTCCACCCGACCAGAGATACTAGGGCCCTTATAGCATCTTTTGCGAACGTCAGGGTGCGACCGGTCGTAGCGCCCTTATGGCCTGTATAAAAAATAACGCCGCCGACCAAAAAAGAAGCACTTCTGTAACCATTGCGCATGTCCAAAGCCATAAGATTTTAAAAAAAATATATCTTCTCCAAAAGCAGTATTTTTTGATCGAAACTGTTGCATTGCTTCTTCGGCTAATATTTTATCGGCTTCGTGACGTTTCCTCAAATCTTTTTCTTGAGAATAGGCAATGTCGTGTTCTCTGCATGCTTCATCTAGTCCATTAATACCTCGGTCACCTCGATTTATTTTTTTCTTGTAATTTTGTACCGGGTCCACAAAATTTATAACCAGGTAGATGCATTTCAAAAGGTAATTTGTTTATTGCAGTATTTAACATTTTTTTGACTTCGATCTGACTCTAAACACTGACATAAGATAACTGCAACTAAAACAATAAAAACATGATTTTATAGAAGAGTATTTATTCTTCTCCTTCTTTTGTTTTTCTTTCTTCTATAAAAGTTGTGCAACTACAACCGCAATAACCAAATTGATTGCACTCTACATGCTATTCCATCGACATGATCAAATTTGAAAATGTTGAAATATTTATGAATACAACAATATGTTTCATCGTTCATTGTCAACAGCACATTATTATTAAAGGAAACCATAAGTATATATAAATTTGATTTTATTTTTCCTAAAAATACATGAATTTAAAATTATCATATATACATATTTCTAATTCGATACATCGGACCATCGTATGGAGTATATCTACTGTCCGAGGTATGAGCGGACACAACCATGTCATAGCGATCTCGGTTCGATTGTTGTTGTTGTTGTTGTTGGGTTCTTTTATAGCTAGCATATTCCTCATTATTCAAATTGGACCAAGCTCCAATATCTTGATCTCGAATATATTTTATAAAAATATTTATAGACCAGTACACTAGCTGTTACGAAAGGAATCTGGGAAAACATTTCTTTCACTATTCGCATCTTTTGACCGGTTCTGTATTGGGAGGAGAAAGTCCCTGTCAAAGCGGGCATAAGCGGTCATTAACATCGGAATCCCGATCGTGAACATGTTCACAACTAGCTGGTGAAAATCAGATCTGGTACGATGTGTCAACGATGTTACAAAGACATACGATCTGACGGCGACTACATGGTGATGGTAACATGGGGAAGATGGCGAGTTTCAAGAAATAATTGTAGAAATTAGACGCGCAGATATAATTGAATAAAAATACTTTACCAGAAGAGTTAACTAGCTATAGTGAAGATGACCAATTGTCGACGCCTACGAAATACAACAACAATCGAAAAAGTGAGAAAATGAGAATATAATTAAATGTATATAAATAGAACAATCACAATTTATGAATTTCAATTAATGCATTGCTACTCCAGTCAAAAATTTTGATTCTTACAAATTATCTGAAAATAAGTGACAAAATGAAAATTTATAAAATTCAATTAATGCATTGTCACTCTACTTGAAAAAATTTGATTATACGGGGACGGCAGTAATTTCGGTAATTTGGATCCGGACGGTGTTCCGGCGCAAATGGAAAATCTTTGTGTCTATCATGCAATATATGTGGATACTACAGATCAACTTGAACGAAATAGCCTTCTGCCGCATCATCAGGTATCGACATTATGAACCATTTCCTATTTCTACTTTATTTATATTAACTTCTAATGAAACTATTTTAGAGAGCGCGCAGCTCACGAATCTTTTTCAGAAAACTCAGAGAGTTTTGTAAAATATTTATCTTTAACGTTTTCAACAAACCAAACATGCAAATCGGTCGAAGCATCTACATTGATATTTTTAGTGTTGAAATATTTAAAATCTAATATTTCCTGATCCCCCGATTTTTTTTTAATAAACTCAACGCAAAATGTTGTATTTATTTTAAGTATTCCAAACAAACTCAAGGTAGTTTCAACTTTTTTGTTTAAAAATTTTGAAAGAATCATCTAAAAATTGAGCCAAGTCCTTATGACACAAATTTATGATAACCCCTGTTTTAGTCCGACTAGCAAAGCATGATGCAACATTTTCCCCATTTTACTCTATTTCTTAATGTTGTAGAAAGTCCCAATCCATCATGTCCGTTTAAAATCAAATTTTTGAAATGTTTAAGACATCCTATAATAGACTGTAATTTTCAATAATAAATCATTTGATTTTTTGACGACATTCATATTTGTATGCTGTTAAAAATTATTCTTCGATTTTCTCGATGAGAAATGATTGGGCTGGATTCGGTTTTCCAACGGCTACCAACCCCTTGAAAACCACCGAATATTTTCCTTCTATAAATTCGTTGATGAATGGACGGTATTGGTCTGTAACACGCTGAGGTAAAAATGTCACGTTCTTCTCCAATTCCAGTAGAACTGTAGCACCAAATTTCGTACTGCAGATTTTTGTACTGAAAAATGTATGCGGTTCTCCCACAGGCAGATCGCGTAATTTTATTACAGGTTTCTTATCTGGAATTATTGAAGCTGTATTTATTTACGATAAATCCATCTAAAAAAGAAACAAAATGTTTTGAATGCTTTTGAAAAGTATAACTTAAACAAATAGAAAAGATTTAAATAAACTTACTTTTTTCTTTATGGCACACTTTCTAGCAACAACAACAGCAGGAACGAATGAATACTCTTTTTTCTAAAAACTGGAACGAATGTGTGTTGTTGGCTGGATATCAGAGTATTTATATGGTTTTGAGAAACTGTTATAATATTTGTTTTTCACTTTATTTTTCTGATTCTCACACACCTCAATTGTTTATCTGGTGGTTAATTGTTTTTCATGTTTCTGCATTTCTAAAACCACGATTATTGTTTGTCCCAAATTTGTTCCTGTTATTGATTTTTTTTGCGGTTTGAGGATTCAATTTTTTTATTTACTGTACGAATACCATACATCGTGGGATTCTCACAATTTTCAATATATATATTTTGGAAACTATTAGAAAAAAATATAACAAAATGTTTTTGTATTCTCTAATTATCAGTATCATTCAAGATGTTGAGAAGTATATACGCATTGATCCTAGTTTCTGCAGCTACATGCACCCAAAATGATGGTGTCTCGTACGCAACATCATTTTTAGAAAAGTATAGTTACATGAATTTGAGGTAAAATTCATTAACTGACTTTGCATCCGTTCTGATTAATTTTCAAGAAAAGTATAATAGTAGATATGCAGCACGGGCTATAACTCATTTCTTATGTAAAATAACATGGGAAATCGCTAAGGTTCATTCTGCACTTTTTTTACCAAATCAAGGTCATTACGACTGTGACGGCATCAACCGCCGGCTGTGTGCTGTTGCTATGCGCATGAGACACGTTCGATACAGGATGTACAAAAAGTAAATTATTTTTATATACAGGATGTATAAAAAAAGATGCCATAAGGGCACTTCAACGTATCTCTGCTATTATTGGTTGGATTTTCATCGAAAAAACGGCATTATGATAGGTATTTTTATATACAGTATGTATGAAAAAGATGCCATAAGGACTCTTGCCTGGTCGGGTCGAACGCCATTATTTTCGTATACAGGGTGTGCAAAGATGCCATACGGGGCGCGCGCGTGCGCACCTTGACGTTCGCAGTCTTATATACAGGGTGTAATTATAAAATATACCATTTTGCATAGTAGTTTTGGATCGAGAAAGGAAATGAACAGATGATGCGCAGTCGTTAGAGTATTGACACTGCGAAAACGGCGCATCAGTTTGGATACAGGGTGTAGTAAGATACCGTATTGTTATATACAGGATGTCCCACAAGGAGCCTCTCTCTGGAGACTAATGGGGCTTCTGGAGGCCTGGAGACTAGAGAAGTGACGTAATAGAAGATATTTTAAAATCTTATGGACATGCACGCGACCGCAGATCGTTTTCGTATACAGGGTGTGCAAAAAAGATGCCATAAGGGCACTTGCATCTCTGGTCGGATTGAACGCCATTATTTTCGTATACAGGGTGTGCAAAGATGGGCACTTGCATCTCTGGTCGGGTCGAATGCCATTATTAAATATACAGGATGTAGAATGATACCGTAATGTTATATATACAGGACTCCCTACCGGGTGGAGCTTCTGGAGACTAAAGACGTAATAGAAGATAATTTTACCCCACCGGGTGGAGGGAGCTTCTGAAGACGTGACAGAAGATATTTTTTAAAATCTTATGGCTCTGAACATACGTAATGGTTGCAGAAGTGCTTCTTTTTCGTAAGGGCATCCATCTGCGCATGGGCGCATCCTGACGTTCGCCGGTCGGTAGTGTAATATGCTACAGTTGCACTAGCCTGTTCGAACGCCATTGGTAGAACATAGGATATGCCGGGCCGCAGCCTCTAATTACGACAGATCGGTTCAAATTACATCAGATCGCCTCTAAAAAGTGATAAAAATAATGTATTACTAAAAAAAAAGTCGTCTACATCACGAATGTTTTTCCTTTTGAGTTAGTTGGGGCGGGTACTTTGTTTATTTCCAATATAGTCAAATCTGGGAACAGTAATCTCCGGTATTTTTATTGAATGCAAACAAGTTGCCTACAGAATTTTGGCTGGTTGCGAATGGACATACGCATGTGCTGAAAGTGCAATCATAAGATATTAAAATTATTTACAGTATATTGCGAAAGAATAAATCTTCTTTTAAGAGATATTTAAAATCCAATGAGTTGACCGTGGCATTTTAGTAATGATTTATATTGTATTGAAATCTCACATTTGGGTTTTATGTGTTATATTTGATGAATTTTCTTAAAATAGAAACATTATTTCCTCTTAATATGTATCATAATCATTGAAGTCAGATCCACTGCTCATCATCGTCTTAGAAACTGCTACATTCAAAATACAATATCATTTTAGTGTAATTCTTGTCAAGATGTAAATAGACCATTCGCCATTATAAACATATAGTTATCAGTGTTTTGATTTTATATATCCATTCGTTTTCTTGCTTCATCACTCTGTATCGTTATAATTCGTAACCAAACCACAAAGATAAATATATTATTCATCAACCGAATACGTACAAAATTGTAATTGTCGATTTTAATAAGAATAGATATTTTCAATAAGAAGTGTGAATGGTTATCGTATTGGAAAAAAGTTATGATTTGCGTTGAAGTAATTCAATCTATGTAAATACTACGCTAATTAGTGGAAATCATTCTCAAAGGATAATTTTTCACAACTTAAAGATTCCGTTTTTATTGAATTTTACTCTTTTTCAAATATGAAATACTGTTATAACGTGTATTATCACTTATAATTTTGAAAAACTAATAAAAAATTTTATTATCACCGTTTTTAGTGAAATCCTAGTCAAACGAAAAGTTTGTTGCAATTTGCTGACGTAACTACGCTAAATGAAACTATCGAACGGAAAGTTTTTTGTATGATTTGCGTTGACGTAATTCAAACTACGCTAATTAATTGAAACCATTCTTCAAAGCTATGATTATTTTTTTTTGTTCACTTAAAGGTACAGTTTTAACGAATATTACTCCTTTTTCAAATATGAAATACAAAACGTTGATTTTTGACGAAAAACTTAACAAATTTGCAGATTTATCATTGATAATGAAGATAACGATCCATACTGAATTTTTATTGATGTTCTGTATATTTTTCAAACGATGATAACTTTGTTTTAACGCTTCTGCTGAAAAATGATAAGAAGTTTTATCGAATATTACTCCTTTTTCAAATATGAAATACAAAACGTTGATTTTTGACGAAAAACTTAACAAATTTGCAGATTTATCATTGATAATGAAGATAACGATCCATACTGAATTTTTATTGATGTTCTGTATATTTTTCAAACGATGATAACACTGTTTTAACGCTTCTGCTGGAAAATGATAAGAAACTACCTAGGAATAAAGCGTCTGGAAAAATTTTGCTTCAAAATTACTTCACGTAAATTTTACAAAATGTACTTGTATACTTTTCAAAATATAAATAAAACAAATGTTTCAGTTTTAATTCTTTTTATTTTCTGTAAAGAACAAAAAAATTAAAAATAACATTATATACAAAAAAATGCAGATAACAGCATACCTTATGTTGGTGAGCTGAGGCACCACACCTCAATATACGGCCCAACATCTTTGTAGTGGACGCTGTAGCCGTCTACATATCCAACGAATCTAAAACCAGGTGGTGTAGACGTCCCACCACCATATGCTATCATGGTAGGCTTTAACTGAAAAATTTGATCAAGATCTAATTGGGACATGTAATTAAGGTTTGAAAAAAAGTTTCATTAAAAATATTATAAATGTTTATAAAATCACATTACATTATAGTTTTCACAATTACATTTCTATGTTACTTTTCAAAATATAAATAAAAATGAACTCCCAACCGAAAAAAATGTCACTCAAAAATTTTGAATAATGTAACAAAGTTTTATAAAATGGTTTAAATAAAAACTGGTATATCTATTAAAAGCGTTTATAACTAAGATGACTGATTGAAAATAGACAATACTTAAAAATCATATCATTTGAAATTTACAAAATGAGCTTGAAATAGAAAATGATACTTTTCAAATATAAATAAAAACTGGAATATGTATTAAAAAGCGTTTATAACTAAGATGGCGGGTGAATGAGTAGGGTAAACGACATTATGAAGGAGAGAGGATATGGAGCATAGACAAGAAGCAAAATTGTTGCAATATTGACGATAAACATTATGACGAGGGAAAGGAAGTCTACATTATGTGAATGTGTATGAGAGCAAGTTTGTGTGTGTGTGTGTATGCGCGTATGTTCTCTCAATTGATAACGTCACGTAGAAATCTGAGTTGAGTAAGTCAAAATAAAAAACAAATTGAGTAAACAAACATTTTATTACACAGCACTTGATACATATAAAAATCAAAATAATAAACTAATTTAACAATACTTTTATTCTCATACATGTATAATATAAACTTAAAATAAATAAAATATAAAAAAGGGTAAATAATATTCACATCGCAGAAACCCCATCGACATCCATATTAGCATCAATCGAATAGTGCCCCCATGGCAAGGTCTCATCGGAACCGGAAACAATAAAGCGTTTATCATCCTCGGGGCTGAGCGCTACTTTATTTTGAACAATCGATTGGACAACGTGATTTCTAGAGCGAATGAGATTTTGACTAACAGTCATCGATTTCCAACTATCAAGACATTCTTCATAATCTCCAAATGTAATTACGGTTTTCATAACTGACGATTTTACCCCTTTAGCTTTCATAGTTTTTCCTAGATTTGTCAGTTCAAGTTCAATTTCATCATCATCATCATATCCATCCTCAATTAACTTCTTTCTCTTCTGCTCCTTATCGTTTTCGGTAGTAAGGGCTTTTATGGAATATAATTTCGACCTAAGTCCTATATAATCAGTCATTGGAACTCCATTATTCTCATCTTTCATCATCCCTAACACCTTCTTATTAACTTGTGGTATACCATAGCGGTTTTCAGGTGAGTAATCTGACGTATCAAAATGCTGATGACAATCTCTTCGCATAACCTCATAAGGATCTTGATCACATATTTCATATATTAGCGAGTCGGTGTCGGTATAAAGAACTGAACAATGATTAAACGTAGTCAGCATATAACCATAGTGAAAATCATAGATTGTAGTATTTGCAAGATCCAAGATAGTTTGACCTACGTATACGGGCTTATTCAAACAGATCTGCAGCTTTCCAAGCTCCACTGCTACTAGATTCTCATTAAAAATGGTACAGTTCTTGAATTCAGATTTGGTAATGTATGCTTCAGCACCATATCGTCCACTCCATTCACTCAAAAGGCGGATGTTGACCCTCTTGCGAATATTCTCCATGGTTTTACCTACAACAATTAGAAAAAGTAATTAGTATGGAAATATTTATATAAAACTAGCAATACCCACCAAATACGGCATTGTTCATCAGTTTAAATAGGTTCTTCTCAAACTCATTCTTCGCAGCCTTACGTAACTCTGTGTTGAGGTTGATGTAGGACTTTAACCATGGAGCTTGTTTAAATTTGAGTACTCGATGAATGTAAGTTATAATCAATCCATGTGCTAAGGCCTGCTTCAAGGCGTGATAGTGTATAACATACTTCGTCTTAGGGTGTAGAGTAGCCAACAATTTAGATAGCTCCTTGGCTGTTTTAGGAGACTTGCCGGTCTTAGTATTTATATGCTCTGGGCAAAAAGGAATGTCTTTATGTCGATCATGAAGGTGTTGAGGATAATCTAGATCTACTTCTAACATATAACCTTCTGAGGCATTATCTGGAATATGTGTAACATCAATATTTGTATCGCACCACTCGAATCCTCCATATGGTAAAGCTTGGCTCATCGCCCATCCATACTAAAACAATAAAATTAATTGAAATAATCACCCAAAATAAAACTAAAAGAACCTGCCTGATTATTCACATCATAGTACATCAAAAAGTTCTTAGGTTTTGAAGGATCATAGTTGTCAACATATTGATTGTTTGCCATGGCACGTCTTTTAGAGCAGACTTGACTGAGCCCTCCTCGGATGCCTCGCTCAATAAAGAGGAACATATCAAGGTCCGTCAGCAGCTCCAATTCTTGCTTCGTCTGCTTTAACATAGCGTCCCAAGTAAATCCAGGAAGCGTGAAATAATGGGCAGAATCTAAACCATAAGTTTTGTAGCAGCTATCACGAAAACGCTCAAAGATGTCGGCAAGAAGCATACTGTCAGTTTTCATATACAGATCAACATACTGACCTAAATCCAAACATCCAAAACTTTCCCATACATATCGTGCTCGTAGATATAAACGGCGGGGGCAGGGCTTGTAATCTAACTTGTTGAAGAATGCTTCAATTGGTGGTAAACAAACTTCATTAAAACGATCGAATGAATCAATATGATCATAAGGCATAACGCCTTTCTTTGTTAATAATTGGAATTGTTCTTCAGATAAGTTAGAGAATTGAGATTTTGAATTAGGATAGACAGATAAATGGGATGCTAGCTTATCTAACGAAGAGGCCATGAAGTGGAAACTATCAATGAATCAGAATTGGATGGGATAACAATCAATGTGTTTGGTGAATGAGATGTATTTCTCTTTGGTGATAGGTAGTAGATCAATCCTACCCTTTATTCTGCTAGCAATGTCGGTTATTATAAAGTGAGCATCATATCCACTTAAATTATAGAAGATTATAGGAATTGTGTAACTGTCTTTATAATTAACGTTACATCCTTCATGTGCCGCCCCTCTATAGTTATTTCCAGCTATTAAGTGATTATGATCTCTAACTTTCTTGTCTTCAGGCGTAAACGGTTGCTCACATATATGACAATAAGTAGCTCTTCTAAACTCAGTTTCCTGCTCAGAGGTCATATGAATGTTATGGGGACACCAAAACACTGTAGTTACATCTTCTGCTAACTGTGCCATTTCGTCAGCGAACCATTGCATGCAGTCAACACCTCGATAAGATCGATAGAATGATAGAGAGTCATCGTATGAGCATTTTACGTAGTATCCAGCAGCAGCAGGTACATGTTTTTGTGGTTTCCTCTGATCATTGGTAGGTTCCAACACACTTTCCAAGTCAGCATAGACAGCAAATGGTACCTTCTCTTTATTTTTAAAATTTTCAAATTTAATAATATTTTTTCCTGGTTCAGGCATTTTAATTGCAGTTTCATTTAATTTTATACAATCTTCGAGATGGCTATTAAGTTTCTTCTCTGATCTATAATAATGTAGACATCTATCACAAAAGTATTTCTTACATTTTTCATTACTGAGTTGAGAGGAGAGCAATCTTGACAAATTCTTTATCCAAACAAAGTGATATTTCGTTGGCGCCTCATCATATCTATCTTGCACCATCAACAAATTCACATGTGTATCCATCTTATTTCTTGTAAGGTAAGTTGGTAGAGTAATAAAGGTCTTCTTATCTTTTTGCAAAATATTAACATTTACGGATATACCATTTAGCTTCTCAAAATTAGGGATCTGTTTCATAGTCATGGGGAACTGTACGCCTTTTAGTTTCAATACAGTTGAATAGTGCGGGTATGAGGATGTTCTATCCGCATTTTTCATGGTAGGATACAATGCTGACGTCACTGCCCATGCAAAACAACCATTATCTTCATTATTGACGTTAATACATGCTTTTTTATTTCTATAGGTAAATCAATATAACAGGATCCTAGTTGAGGAGTATACTTATTGATGTTAACGCCTAAGTTCACCACCTTCTTCAATGCCCAACCACTATCACGTTCTTGAAACTCCTCCAGGTCTTTAAGGATAGGTGTATCAAACCAATCATCAATGTTAGTATTTTTATATATTGGAGAATTAGTTGTCGTAAAATACTTAAATTCATTAAGAATCTGGTCTCCTTTAACAATTTCAAATTCACCTCCAAATGTTGCGTTTACTTTGATGGTGGGTGTAATCTTCAATACATTTTGAATGCGTCGTTTAAATATAGCCCTACTATCAACCAAAAAAGCAGAAGGATCTTTATGTTTTAAATTCGAAATCACATCACTTCGTATACGGCTGTTGAATGCAGAATTCACATAATCCCAATGAACACGTTTCCATGCGCCTTCAGGTCTCGACATAAACCCAGCCCCCTTTTTCTCAGCCGCTTTGAATTGAACTTTCATAGTTTTAACGCTACGAAGACATGCTTCCAAGTGCTGCTTTTCTCCAATATTTTTGGCAGTTTTCATTGCATAATTCAAACGCCTAATCGCCTTTGCACATTCTCGAAGTCCTTCTTTAACCGCTGCTTCGTTGTAGTTGGCAGTTAATAATCTCAGAAAACTAGCGATGTAGCTAACCAATTCGCTAAACATTGACATCTTCAACAAAAGAGCGTCTTTTCAGGAAAAAGAACTGGAATAGAATGAAAATATATGTTTGTTTAAAATGTTCTTTATTTGAGTTTGTGATTCCCTATTTACAAGTTACTAAAAATAGAAGTACAGAAAATATATGTATTGCACACAAAGAGACAAACTGTATGGGCGGACAGAAGACTGAACGGTAACATTTTTTCTCAAAAAAGACCTGCGACCATGACCCCATACTCATTAACCTTAAACTATCCCACATACTTAACCCTAATAACAAGAAAACATTTAATTATAAAAAAACAAACTGGAATAAATTTAGAAAATATATTAACGACAACTTAAAAATCACTGATAATATAGAAAACTTAAATCATTTAAACAAAATAATAGAAAAATTGCAAAATATTATAATCAAAGCAAGAGATGTATCTACTATCGTTAAAAAACAAACACATAATAAGTACACCCTTCCTAATAACATAATACAACTAATTCAAGAAAAAAATAAAATAAGGAAAAAATGGCAACTTACCAGAGACCCCATTTATCATCAAGAATTAAATCAGCATCAACAACAAATCAGTTAATTAAAGAACACAAAAACAATGAATGGTTAACATTCGTTAAAACACTGAAACCAGGCGATAATTCCCTATGGAAAATCACCCGGCACTTCATGAAAAAATTCGATGAAATAAACAAAATTACACACAATAATCAAACCTACTACAACACCCCCGAAATCGCAGAACAGTTCGGAGAGTATTTTCAAAGCAACTTTGTCAATCTCACTCAACATACACAATCCCATCAAAACATAACACACACAGTTAATCAATACATAAATTCAATCATCACAACAAACACAAAAAATCTTACAACATGCACTGAAATTTACAACACGATACAACAACTGAAAAACAAAACAGCCCCAGGTACAGACACGATACACAACATATTATCAAAAAACATTCCAAAAAAGCCATTGTACAAATAACATATATAACAAATTTTATTCTCAAAACAGGACAATATCCCGATATGCTTAAGATAGCCAATGTCATCCCAATTATCAAAGCAAACAAACAATCATGTTATGTAGATAGTTACAGACCAATATCCCTTCTCAACAACATAGCAAAGGTGATAGATAAAATTATTCTATTCAGGTTAAGACACTATATTGATCATCATAAAATTTTACCCTCTGAGCAATACGGATTCAGAAGCGGCCATAGTACAATAGCACAGATAATCAGAGTAACAAATTACATAAGGGAGGGTTTCTTTAAAAAAAATAAGGCCGTTATGGTTACCCTGGACATTCAGAAGTCGTTCGATTCCGTATGGCTCGAGGGTTTAGTCAATAAAATGATAAAAATAGAACTACCGAACTATCTAATCAAATTATTGAATTCATATTTAACAAATCGTAAGTTTTATTCAAAAATTGACAATTACTCAGCCGGATCCTACTCCATGAGGGCTGGAGTTCCTCAAGGCTCAGTATTATCACCTTTGTTATATTCCCTGTTCGTCCATGACCTCCCAACATCCCCACATCTGTTAACGGCTATGTACGCCGACGACACTTGTTTTGTAGCTTCTGCACAGAATCCTGACGACGCACTGGAAACAGTACAAACACACATAAACACGATCATTCTTCCATATTTACACGAACACAAATTAGCTATCAACGCATCCAAAACAGAGTATTTATTACTCAGGAGAATAGCTAAAAAAACACCGCATTGCAATCTCAGCTTTGTGTAGATGGGCATATTATACAGCCAAGTAATACTCTAAAATATTTAGGGTATACTGTTCAAGGCAATACAAATGCGAACGCACATATTATGCAACAGGTACGCAAAGCCAAGGTTGCAATGGGAAAACTGTATCCACTCATTTGCACAAAAAGTAACTTAACAAGTCACAACAAAATACTAACTTATAAATACATTATACGGCCAATACTCACATATGCAGCTCTCGTTTACTATAACGGAACTAAACACAACTTCTACTCCCTGCAGATGATACAAAACAAGTGTTTACGGATGGCAATAAAACACAATGTTACCTACCCTAAACTATCCAAAAACTCTTGGTTACATGACAAAGCCGACATACCCACTATTAAAGAATTCATAACTAAAATCTCAAGTAATTTTTATAACTACTGTCTGCCACAAGATCTTCGAAAGAACCTCATAGACGCAGATCGCGCAGAAGACATCCGAGATAGTGGGAGTAGACTTCTGCATGGAACTCTAATTACATAACAAGATTGTCAAACTCCAAGCCTATTTCTCACGATAGTGTAAACAAATACAAAAACCAATAAATAAATCACACATAATCAACGTCAGTCATGTTGCTTTCTCAAAAATTACACCCCATATCGGTTTTGAAAACCTGTTTTTTAGCTACTTTTCAGGGAATACACAGCCGAAATATGCTAGGAGCCATAACCACATTGCGGGACAAAGTTATTGCAGAAAACGATTACCTATGGATAATGCTTCGGCAAGGTGCCATGGTACACGATCAGGAGACACACAATAAAGGATGGAAATTGGCCAGAACATCGGCAGACATTTGAAATGTAATTTCCTCCCTTTTTGTATAAGGGCATTATAACTGTCAATAAAGAACCTTTTTAAACAAAATAAACAAACCCGCGAGTTGAGAAATTTGTGTCTGTTTTTCCATAAGAAAGCATGTAAAAGTGATGCATTTTAAGCTAATTGAGCAATTCTGACACTTTTTTTAACCGTAATATTTGAGGAAGGTATGATATATTCTTGTAATGATTCCAATTAACAAACAGTGTTTGAAACAAGAAGTTTATGATCTATTGCAGCAAGGGGGGATTTTTCGATGACCTCCAGAACCATTGATTACAAGAAAAAATTGTCACCATTCGAGGAATTTTAACAGAATAATAAATTACTTATAAATTGGAAACTTTTTGCCTCTGCTTTTTGAAAGATAAAAAAAGTAATAGAATGAAAATATATGTATTATTATTTGATGCCCTATTATACAGAATTTGAAAATGCACATATAATGCTGGCCGATGTTCTGGCAGTTTCTCTCCTTCTGTATGTTCCCCATCCTGGATTTCTATGGCTCCTTGCCGAAGCATCATCCATAGCTATTCATTGTATACAACAACTTTGTCCCGTAACGTGTTTATGACCCCTAGCATATTTCGGCTGTGTATTCCCTGAAAAGTAGCTAAAAACAGGGTCTCAAAACGATAAAGGGTTTAGTTTTCGAGGAAGCAACATGACTGACGTTGACTTTGATTATTCGTTAATTATTTATTCAGATTGATTTACACTTCTGTGTAAAATAGGCTTGGATTTAAACAAGCTTGTTATGTAATTAGTGTTCCATGCAGAAGTCTACACCCACTATCTCGGATGCCTTCTGCGCGATTTGCGTCTATGAGATTCTTCCGAAGATCTTTTGGCAGACAGTAATTATAAAAATTCGTTGAGATTTTAGTTATAAAGTCTTTGATAGTAGGCGTATCAGCTTTGTCATGTAACCAAGAGTTTTTGGGTAGTTTGGGGTTGCAATTGTGTTTTATTGCCATCCTTAAACACTTGTTTTGAACCACTTGCAGGGAGTGGAAGTTGTGTTTGGTCCCGTTGTAATAAACGGGAGCTGCGTATGTAAGTATAGGGCGTATAATGTATTTGTATGTAAGAATTTTGTTATGACTTGTTAAGTTACTGTGTGTACAAATGAGTGGATATAGTTTTCCCATTGCCGTCTTGGCCTTGCGTACCTGTTGCATAATATGTGCGTTCGCATTTGTATTGCCTTGAACAGTATACCCTAAGTATTTTAGGGTACTACTTGGCTGTATAATATGTCCATCTACGCAAAGCTGAGATTGCAATGGGGTGTTTTTATTAGTTATTCTCTTGAGTAATAAATACTCAGTTTTAGATGCATTTATAACTAATTTGTGTTCGTGTAAATAAGGTAAAATTATCGTGTTTATGTGTGTTTGTACTGTTTCTAATGCGTGGTTTGGATTCTGTGCTGTGGCTACAAAAAGTGTCATCGGCATACATTGCCGTTAACAATTGTGGGGAGGTTGGGAGATCATGAACGTATAGGGAGTATAGCAAAGGCGATAATACAGAACCTTGCGGAACTCCAGCTTTCATTGAATACGGTCCAGCTGAATGGTTATCAATTATCAAATAGAATTTTCGATTGGTAAGATAGGAATTTAATACTTTGATTAGGTAATTCGGAACTTCGATTTTTATCAATTTGTTTATTAAACCCTCGAGCCATACGGAGTCAAAGGCCTTCTGTATATCTAGTGTGACCATAATGGCTTTGTCCTTTCTTAGGAAACCCTCCCTTATATAGTTTATGACCCTGATTATTTGCGCTACCGTGCTGTGGCCGCTTCTGAATCCGTATTGCTCTGAGGGTAAAATGTTTTGTTTATCGATAAATTGTCGCAGTCTAAATAAAATAATTTTGTCTATCACCTTTGCTATATTATTGAGAAGGGAAATTGGTCGATAGCTATCTACATAACATGATTGTTTATTTGCTTTGACAATGGGGATAATGTTGGCTATCTTAAGCATATCAGGATATTGTCCTGTTTTGATAATAAAATTTGTTACGTATGTTAATTGTACTATTGCCTTTTTTGGTAAGTTTTTCAATAGTATGTTGTGTATCGTGTCTGTTCCAGGGGCTGTTTTGTTTTTCAGCTGTTGTATAGTGTTATATATTTCAGAGCATGTTGTTAAATTGTTTGTATTTGTTGTGTTGAGCGAATGTATGTATTGTCTGACTGTGTGTGTTAGGTTTGGATGAAATTGTGTGTGTTGTGAGTGATTTACAAAGTTGCTTTGGAAATACTCTCCGAACTGCTCTGCTATTTCAAGGAATTATAATATGTATGACCATTGCATGTAATTTTATTTATTACATTGTGTTTATTTTTAAAGTGTCGAGCGATTTTCCATAAAGAATTATCGTCTGGTTTCAGTGTTTTTAAAAATGTTGACCATTCGTTGTTTTTATGCTCTTTTATTAATTGAGTAATTAACTGTTGGTACTGTTTGTGTTCGTTGTGAAAATTAAGATCTCTGGTTTGTTGCCATTTTTTTCTTACTTTGTTTTTTTCTAGTATTAATTGACTGATGTTATCAGGTAGAATGTATTTTTCATGAATTTGTTTGCTTGTGGATGTAGATTGATCCCTTGCATTAATTAATAAGTTTTGTAGATCCGTTATTGTTTCAGTTAATTGATTTATATTTTCTGTATTATTATTAATTGTTAAATTCTCGTTTATATATTTTCTAAATTTGCTCCAATTCGTTTTTTTATAGTTAAATGTTTGTTTATTATTAGGGTTAATATATGGCAATTTTAAGTTGATCATGACGGGATCATGATCAGAATTTAAGTCCGGAAGAGTTTTAATTATATTTATGTAATTAATGTTTTTCCCTATTGCAATGTCCAGTATACTGGGTTTATGCTTTGAAGCAAATGGGTGATATGTGGGCTCTATTGTGTGATATACGTTGCAATCCGTATTATCACAGAACTTCATGAGAGTATTTCCATTTGCGTTTGGGTAGTTGGCGTATTGATCCCACTGCGAATGTTTACAGTTGAGATCACCAACTACCAAAACTTTGTTATGTGTAGTGAAAATGTTGTGAAAGTCTGTCTGTGTGATATTATTGTCGGGCGGATTGTATGCTCCGACAATTTTAATTTTGTTATCAAAAAGGATCGCAATATGCTCAATTGATGTATTGTTTTGTTGCAGGACTTTGAATTTTATGCATTTTTTGATTAATAGTGCGATTCCGCCCCCGTTGGCATCACCGGGGCGGTCTTGTCTATATAGACGATATTCTGGGTTTTTGAAATTTACTGTTTTGTGAGGTTTAAGAAATGTCTCGATTAAGAAGAAAATATCAGGTTTGTGGAAGTCGAGAAATTGTCTGATTATGTTGTACTCCACGTACATTACAAAAAATTATTTTGAGGTTATATCGTTTGTGAAATTCTGTTTTTTCGCTTACATGCCTATATGGCATAGTTGTCAATACCGGTAACAAAGCTGTTGTATACCATGAATTTTTCCATCTTATTATTGGCTTTCTTCATCTCCTGGATTAGGTCGGACACCGCCCTTGTGAGTTCGTCCAGGTTGACTAGTGAATGTAGCTCTTGGAATAAGTTGTTCAACTCAGTGAATTTAGTAATGTCATTGTTTGTGTTGGTTGGTTGCGTGGTACTTCTGCTTGATGTGGGTTGGGGGATGATATTTTTGGGGGTGGTTTGGGGGTTGTTTTTAGTAGGAAGACTAGGAAATTCTGAGTTTATATTGTTCGCTTTTTGAGTCCAAGGGTTGGTTTTTGGAGGGGGTGCGGGGATGAATTTAGGGGTGGTTTTGAGAGTTTGTTGCGCTCTTCGTTCTTCCATCCATATTTTTTTTTACATACTCCGGGCACACTTCTGCATTGGCCGGATGGTCCCCTTTGCAGTTAGCACATCTCGCTGGGATTGTTCTGTCTTTCGTGCATTCTGGGGTAAGGTGTTGCCCTGCACATTTGAGACATCTCGGTGCCCGACCGCAGTTGGAGGTAGCATGTCCCCACAACTGACAGACGTGGCACTTGATAATTGGTTTAGCTTGTCGTCTATATTCCCACATAATCCTTGTATGTTCGATTATGCGAACGTTTTTATTCAAGTAATCAAGAGTGATTTTCGAATTCGTCACTACAAGATATAGTGGTCGGCTTTTTGTAGTCATTCTGTACACGTCTTTAATTTCTATTTTTTACACTTTTTCCATTTCTTCTCTTATATCCGGTATTTGTACTCCTTCAGCGAGGCCTCTGAGTACAAAAGCATGAGTTTTTTCCTCTTTTCTCGTGTATGTGTGGTGTTGTACTTTTTGTTTACGAAATATTGTTTTCAACTTTTTGAAGTCTTCTGTATTTTGTGTGAATACAATTGTTGAATTGTTCGTATATTTAATTTCGAATGGATTAGAGATCTCTTCTTTTAATTTGTTTATCATGTCCCTGTGATGAGTAACGTTTCCATCTATCACAATGGGGGGGCATGAAATGGTTTTTTTTTTGTTTTTGTAGGCATTGCTTTTGTTTTTTTGTTTTCTTGAGTGTTGGCTATGTCGTCATCTGTACTCTGATCCGTAGGGATGAATTTGCGAAACCTTGTTTTTTTTTCGTTTTTTTGAGTTGTTTTTTTGTTTTCGTCATCCGATAATTCTGACAGCGATTCGTAAGAGTTATGGGTTTTCGTCGTGTTTTGTGTTTGCCTTGTTTGTTTTAGGATAGTATTAAATGTAGTGAATTTTTTTGGTTTTTGAAATCCCGGTGGCGTGACATCATGCACTTCCATTGGGGTGACAACGGAGATTGCATTTAGGTCATCATTCTTATTATCAATATTTAAGGTACGTGTTGTTATTTGTGGTCCTTTTTTGATTAGTTTTTCATATTGAGACGTGAATGCATCTGAAGTGTTTGCTTTATTGACCTTCTCATTATTTTCAACTTCGTTCGCCCATGAGAGGTTAGCCGGCTTATGTATTTGAACCGCAATCGTGTTATGAATTTGTTTAATGGGACTGTCGTCGATATCTGAAGAGTTGTTTGAATTTATATTACCAATTGTGTCTTGCTCCATATCATCTATATTTACATCAATATTGTTGCGAGTTTTGTCGGACGTCGACGTGTTGTTGGCGTCGTTTCCTCTACAAATCGGTATGAATTGATCCGAGTTGAATGATTTGGTAATGGAATCACTTTCCAATGTTGTATTTTTATTTTCTATACTCTTTTTGTTTTCTTCTGTACACTTCTTTTCACTTTCGCGACACTATCGTTTTCTGTACTCTTTTTAAAATTTTCGACACTTGTTTTCGTTTATTTCAATGTTTGGAGTTATTTTGTTGAAGGATGATGTGATTTTGTAGTTTCTAAACACTTTGAAATTGTTTCAACGTCTATTGTTTCTAGACACTTTTTTGGAATTATAATTAATCTGTTTTGGTTTGTCGGTGATATTACACTTTTGATAATCTTCTTCTATGTATACTAGTTTATGGAAGTTTAAGTTTTTTGACTTTAACTCAAGTTTTTTGTTTTTAATTCTATTTATCTCTTCAGAGTATTTTAATGGAGATTTAATGATAGTTTCGGATGATTTTGATAGTTCGTCGGAGTCTTGAGATTCGACTTCACTATTATTAGTTTTTTTGACAGTTTTTATGAGTTTTTTATCATGTGATAATCTTTTTATCTGATAATTTTTTTTGTGTGTTTTTTAAGTGTTTTATTAATTTTGAACGTACCTTTTCGTTTTGGTGATGATTTCACAGCTTTAACTTTTTTATTAACACACACGATATCATTACTGATTAAACTGTCACTAGTAAAAATTTCAGGTTTGAGTGCCTGTAGCTTTTTAATTTTTTCCCTAAGCCGCCGAGTATACTCGGTGGGATATGGAGTGGACCCCGTTATTGGGGGTGATGGCAATGATATAAAATCAATGAGCAGTGACTCTATTGACTTATGTTTACAAAAATACTGTAACTTTATAGAAAAATAATATAGATTTAAAACTTTAATTCACAAAGCAATTGATAATAATCGGTCCAACTAGGATGAATATTAGCATAGCAATATATGTATTGCACACAAAGAGACAAACTGCATGGGCGGACGGAAGACTGAACGGTAACATCTTTCTCAAAAAGACCCGCGATTAAAGTGTGTTAATTGTAAAGGCGACCATCCGGCAGATGCTCAAACTTGTCCGGAGTACATCAAAAGAAGAGATTGGCTTGAAGAAAAAAGGACAAGGACATCAACCAATAAAGCAGCTCCTAAATTTATCCCTGCCCCACTTCTTACAACAAATCCGTGGAACAATAAACCCACCCCTAATCAACAAGACTTCCCTAGCTTATCTACAAAAAAACCTTCCCCAGTACCTCAACAAAATAATCCTAAAACTAGAATAATTCCGCAAATAATCTCAACCCCTGCTGTTGAAATTAATAAATGCACGGAGCTAAACTCAATGTTTCAAGAGCTACAAACTATAGTCAACTTAGATGAACTAACCAGGGCTGTAGCAGATTTATTACATGAGATGAGGACAGCAGCAAACAAACTAGAAAAGTTCACCATTTATAATAACTTTGTCGCCGGGATTGATAAATATGACATCTAGGCAGGTAGGTGGTAAAACAGGAATTCAAAAACGAAATTTTCTTAAAATAATCTTTTGTAATGTAAATGGAGTAATTAACAAACCTCATCTTCTTCGAAATTTTCTCGACATTCATAAACCTGATATTTTCTTCTTAATCGAGACGCTTCTTAAACCAAATAAAACCGTGAATGTTAGAAATCCAGACTATCGTCTAATTAGACAAGACCGCCCCGCAGGTGTCGGCGTACGCGGCCTCGCAGTATTAATTAAAAAAGACATCAAATTCCAACTCATGCAACCAAATAACTCTTCAATTGAGCATATCGCGTTACTTATTGATAACAAAATTAAAATAGTTGGGGCATATAATTCGCCTAATATAAAACTATATGAAACTGACTTTTTTAATCTAGTAAGAACGCATAATAGAGTACTTATAGTGGGAGACATTAACTGTAAACATCCCCTATGGGACGCTTATGCAACATACGCTAACCCGAACGGAAGAACTCTCCAGAGGTTTTGTGATAATTCAGAATGTAACATCTTTAGTACTGATGACCCTAGCCATTTCCCATACTCCAGCTTCACTCCAAGTACCATTGACATTGCCATTGGTAAAAACATCAACTCAATACACAAAATGAAAACCATCCCCGACCTTAATTCCGACCATGATCCCATCCTAATAGAACTTAAAATATCTCACACATTACACCCCCCTCCAACTAAACGATATGACTACACCACTACAGACTAGACAAAATATAGAAAATACATTGATAAAAATTTGAATATAATAGACCAAATTGAAAACACAGATCAACTAACAACAATAATTCAAAATTTACAAAAGTTAATAATAAATGCAAGAAATAATACTACATTTTACAAACCCAAACTTATATCCCACAATACCCTTCCCAGCCATATTGTTGAAATGATAAAAAACAAAAACAAGATTCGGCGTAGATGGCAATTAAGTCGAAACGATAGTGATCGTCAAAATCTTAAATATCATCAAACCATTATAAACTCCGCTATAAACGATTTTAGAAATGAAAAATGGAAATCATTTTTAGAAAAGCTGTCACCAAGATATAATACACTGTGGAAAATTACACGAAAAATGAAAAGCGGCAGAGAAGAAATTTCTAAAATTGTTTGTAATGGCCAAAATATTACGCAAAAAACTGATATCGCAAAAGCCTTTGGAGAGTACTTTCAAGATAATTTTAAAAATAATGTATTAAACAATCAACATCATGTAAATATAACGCAAACAGTATCCGAATACTTTAATAAATCTAAATCTAGTAACAATATAAACTTAGCTTCCACTACTGAGATAGTAAATACTATTGCCCTTATGAAAAATAAAACAGCGCCAGGGATAGATGGTATCTCGAATATTCTTCTCAAAAGTCTACCGAAAAAAGCAATTGTGCAAATCACACATATTGTCAATTTTATTTTGAAAAACGGCACATATCCTGATATGCTCAAGATTGCCAACGTCATCCCTATTATTAAAGCCAATAAACAACCGTGTTATGTGGATAGTTACAGACCAATTTCACTATTAAATAATATAGCAAAGGTGATAGATAAAATAATTCTCAAGAGAATTCAACACTTTGTAGACAAACAAAATATTATTCCTCCAGAACAATTTGGGTTCAGAAATTTGGGTTTAGAAGTGGCCATAGCACAGTATCCCAAATTATTAGTGTTTTACTATGTCAGGGAAGAATTCTATAAGAAGAACAAAGCTGTCATGGCCACTCTAGATATCCAAAAAGCGTTTGATACTGTTTGGCATGAGGGACCAATATATAAGTTAATTAATTTAAAAATTCCAGATTATATCATAAAAATTATGGAGTCATATATTAAAAATAGAAAATTTTATGCCTGTGTGAATGAAGGTCTGGCGGGGCCATTCTCCATACAGGCCGGAGTTCCACAAGGCTCAGTTCTTTCACCTTTGTTGTATTCCCTGTTCACCCACGATTTACCAACCCCCCCCAAACATCCTGACAGCCATGTATGCGGATGATACTTGTTTTGTCGCAGCTGCAGCTACACCAGACATTGCATTACAAAACATACAAATACACAGATACTTACATACATGAAGGATAATAAACTTGCAACCAACCCTTCAAAGACAGGCAGTACTTGTTACTCAGAAGGACTGGAAAAAACAAAGGCTCATTGCAATCACAGTTGTGTGTAGATGGGCAAATAATAACACCCAGTAGCACATTAAAGTACCTGGGTTACATAGTGCATGGTAATACAAAAGCCAGCGCACATATTGCGACACAGGTACAAAAAGCTAAACTTGCAATGAGTAAATTGTATCCGCTGATTTGCAAAAGAAGTTATCTTTCAATACATAACAAACTCATGATATACAGACAAATTATTAGACCTATATTAACATATGCCGCACCAGCATACTATAACACCACAAAACATAATTTTCACACACTGCAGGTGGTGCAAAACACGTGTCTACGGATGGCAATACCCTACAAAACAGTTTATCCCAAACTTCCTAAAAATTCATGGTTACATGAACAAGCAGACTTGACCACTATCAAGGACTTCATATCAAAAATCTCGCAAAACTTTTACAATTATTGTTTACCCGATAATCTTCGTGAAACACTCAAAGCCGCAAATCGCGCAGAAGACACCCGTGATAGTGGGTGTAGGCTTCTGCATGGTAACTTATTCACATAATCAGTTGTTTAATCTCAGCAACCAAGAACATCGAAAGAGAGGTAAATTTATTGTACCTCTATTCAATCATAAATACCAATTCTCAAAACTTATAACCCCAAGAAAAGAACATCGTCATGTTGCCGCTTTTATAAATTAAACCTTATTCGTTTTGAAACCCTGTTTTTCAGCTGCTTTTCAGGGATATACACGTCGTAATAGCTATGGAATCATATTTATAAATACGGGACAAAGTAATTTACCAAATAATAACAAGTGGATTATGCGTTAGCAAGGTGCCATGTACCTGTTACATGAACAACAGGATTACAACGGGGCGGCCATAACATCGGCCTTTTGTATATTTGTATATATATATATATATATATATATATATATATATATGTGTGTCTTGTATGTAATCTTATATAAACAATGTTAATCTATTGTTAATAAAGACCTTTTTAAACAAACAAACAAACAAACCCGCGATTAAAGAAATTTGTGTCTGTTTTTCCATAAGAAAGCTTATTGTGAATAAAGAGATTTTAAAATCAAAATCAAATCCATAAGAAAGCATGTAAAAGTGATGCATTTTAAGCCAATTGAGCAATTCTGACACTTTTTTTAACCGTAATATTTGAGGAAGGTATGATATATTCTAGTAATGATTCCAATTAACAAACAGTGATTGAAACAAGAAGTTTATGATCTATTGCAGCAAGGGGAGATTTTTCGATGACCTCCAGAACCATTGATTTCAAGAAAAAATTATGTCCATTCGAGGAATTTTAACAAACGAGCTCATTATGTATCAATAAGAATTGCTTAACAAATCTTCCATTTTTTTTGTATAATAACTATATGAGGACATCTCAAATCTCAATTAGATATATTTGCTCCGAAGCTTTTAGAAATAAATATTTTTCTATTCGATGATGTTTGCTAGTCTAAGTTCTTCAATTATTTCATGAAATTCATCATTCGAATCTAGTTATTTTAATCTGTCTACCAGTATGTTTGGATCTGACCATTTAGAAAGCATATCATAACTTTTTGACGTGTGATGCAGAATTCTATTGAATTGTTTTGTGTTATTTCTCAACTTATTTTTAACGTACAGTTTACGAGGATCATTAAACTGTTTTGTAATATCACTTGAATTTTTAGAGTATTTACGCTTTTTGAAGAGCGAATTTCTAGAGTATTTACGCTTTTTGAAGAGCGGCTTAATTATATTATTAAATTTAGATGAGCAAGCCTGATGTCTTAGATGTCCTCTTCTATCACGATGGACATTCGTTAATTCCAACATCTGTTTGTACAATTGTAAATCAATCATGGTAAAATGTTTGGGATTCTTATAGAATACTAATTGTTTTAAGCCAGGTGTACTTTTAAATATTTTGCTGCCTACAATTAGTCGTTCATCATTAAATTCTAGTTGTTTGTTTCCGAACATCCATTGTTTATCTTTTAATTCTGGTCCGTAAGCATGGTCAAGCATCCATTGTTCATTTCTTAATTCTGGAGTGAAAGCATAGCCAGACTCTTTTGATACATTCCGATTTATGTCATTAAATACTTGTTGGAGTGAAGAGTCCTCCTGCACAGGTTCAGTTGATGCTGGTGAGATTGATGTGCCTTTCAGAGAATCTGCAACTTGATTTGTGGAGTCTTGCGATTCTGCTATTTGTTTGAGAGGATTTGTTACAGACTTGAATACATTTTCGAGATATTCTCCTTGCTTATTCTTAGTTCTTTTAAACGAATTATATTTTTCACCTGAAGCTTTTGCATGCTTTGAGACTTGTTGCTCGTATGACATTATAGTAAATTAAAATTTGCGAATGCGTGACTCAATATGTTATTAGACGGATCATAGTATAAGATAAAACCATTATTTAAGAAAATAGGTTGCTATAACAGAATACTTTTGTTAATAATGGTCCTGTTTGCAGGGGGGTGTGTTCTTATTAGCACATTGTGTAGAATGTTCACAAAGGGGAGTGTCATTTTTACCCCATTGGGTATCCTGTTTACGCGGTGATACGTCGAGGTGCGTCTCATTTAGATCTGAGACCTCGGCGTATGATGATGCGCTTAAATTGTCCGCGATTAGAAATTCATCGCTAAAAGACATATTGTTAAGTTTGTCTTAGCGCTATGATGAATTTCTAGAAAAATCACTTTCCGCTCTTCTTAGCTACCGAGCTACACTTCCCTGACTTTTTCTACAAAAAATCTTTATTCCTATTTATTTATGATTTATTAACATATAGTTTTGTTTAATATGTAAAAAATTCCTGTTCCCGCTATTTAGCAACACTTAGTGCTATTTAATTTATTTAATGGTGGATGCGCTTTGGCGAAGGCGCTAAATTCAGCTCGTGAATTTATTACCCTTCCTGCGTTTGTTGATTTGAAGCACTTAGTGTCATTTAATTTATTTTATGGTGGATGCGCTTTGGCGAAAGCGGTCAATTTATTTCACTTAAAATTTGTTAAATAAATTACTCCTGTTCACTTCACTATTTATCCTCACTAAGTTTCGTTTAGATATCCGTATTATTGCATATCCTTATTTAATTGATTATTTAAATCCTCACTTAATTTTGTTTAAGAAATGCGTGTTAATTGATTTCTGTTCCTCCACTTATTTATGATCACTTAGTTTTGTTTAAAACTATTCACTTCACAAATTAATCCTCACAAAAGTTTGTTTGAATTGCGTATTATTGCCTATCCTTAATTTTTCCGATTTATCCTCACTTAATTGTTTAAATTATAGCGTTTTATTGATTCCCGATCCTTTTTCACTTATCACTTAGTTTTGTTTAAAAACTATTATTAATCCTATTCACTTCACCTTTTAAATCCTCACAAAGTTTGTTTAAATGCGTTTTATTGCCTATCCTAACTTCCCGATTTATCCTCACTAGATTTGTTTAAAATCGCGTTTATTGGATTCTTGTCCTTTTTCACTTAGTTTGTTAAATAACTATTATTGTTCCTATTCCTGAAATTGACCAAGTAGGTTCTTTTAATAAAAGGCACTTTCAAGATTTATTATTAAAAGAACAGGCGAGGTTCGATCTCTAAATGTTTCTGAGCTACCAGTCGTGGCGTGGCTTCTGGTAATGTAGAAGAGGTCTGTGGAGAAGTGATACTTCGTTCAGGGAGCAAGCTTTTTGATCTAAGTTGAATTCGTTGCTAGTACCAGCTATAAGCCTAGTCGGCGGGTTACGGGCCCTGTGACTGTGTGGAGATAATTGCTGTACCGTATGCCTGGTCAACTTATAAGATCAGCTTACTGAGCCTTCACTACTGATCACTGTTCACCACTTTCTACTATTCACTGCTTGGCTCCATAACTTCTGGTTTTCGATGACTTCGAGTCGAGTCCCAATTATCGACTGACTTTGAATTAAATCAGTCTTCTATTTATAGTAAAATATTAATTGCAACTGCGTAATTTATTGTTTCTCGAATCTTCTAGATTGTTCTTCCAATTACTGCGTAATTTAATTTATTTTTCGAGATTTCTAGAAAGTTTTCGGTGACGACACGCCCTCGGACTGGTGATAGTCCTATTTCCATTAACGCTATTGTCGGACGGAGGACTGAACGGTAACATTTTTCCCAAAAAAGACCCTCGATTGAGGAAATAACGAAAAATTGATTTTAAATGAGAAATTCAGTTATTTGAAAATTGCCGGACCTAGAAATTTAAATGTAGGAGATATTGTGCGAATAAGTAAAGCGAAACATGCCTTTGAAAAAGGTTACACTCCGAATTTTTCAACTGAATTATTCAAAATAACGAATCCTGTAACGTATTTGATAGAAGATATGACTGGATCACCTATTAAAGGTTGTTTCTATGAAGAAGAATTACAAAAAACCAAAAATCCTAACATTTATCTCGTTGAAAAAGTATTGAAGAGGAATCGTAACAAAATATACGTTAAATGGTTAGGCTTAGACAAAAAATATAACAGTTGGATATACGCCGATGATGTAGTATAGATCGAAATCTTCTTTATGAATACATTTTCAGCAACCAATGCGAACTTTGGTGGGGAGAGAGTTAAACATATAAATTGTTCAACATTAATTCAGAAGTCAGTAGTCATCATGAGTCAAGATTCTGGGTATTATAGTGAAGCTAGTGTTACAATGGCATGTAGTGGTAGTGATGAAGATTATGATCGTGATTTAGATCAAATTGTACGAAATTATGAAATTGCGATAAAAAAAGAAAAACATCATTTATTGCACACAGTTTTCAATGTTGGTCGATTTGAAGTTGGATGTATCCTGAGCCCTGCCAGAACTTTTGCACCTGCCATCATTTTATCATCATTTATCGAAACTATGGAACCTACCAAAATGTACTTCAATACTGTAGAATGGGATGAGATCATAGAGGTGCTTCGTAACGAGTATTTCAATCCTCCAGATGGTGAGAAAAGTCCTGTCGTCAGCCCCATCATGTTTTATCAAGATTTTTGTCAAATAACTAAAGTCATTTATGATAATCAGAAATTTGTGGAAGTTCGTCAACATGATGTTACATTTTTCCTCGATGAAGAAGAAGTTGTAGAAATTCTACGCCTTCATGCTTCAACACCACATTTCAATTTTAAAAAATGTAAACTTTTGTGATTTTTATTATGATATTATTAATTTATTGAAGTCATTTATATCTAATCCAATGTGTGGCTTTTCTAATTGTATAGATTTAATGTATGCAGTTTGTGATATTTGTTATGAAAACAGTTTAGTAGGGAAAGCACATTACAAAATCAATGTAATCAATGATTTAACATTATAAAATTTTGAAAATATTCTCTGTTTCATTTAAATACCTAATCGATGGATTGTATATTACCATAAAAACTTTCTGATGAAGAATCAGTATTAAAGCTAACGTAGAAAGTGAAGGATGATGATTCTCTTACTAATTCTACCTCTAGTTGCACCTGAGAAAATTGATCTGAATTATGCTGTGGAATATATTGAAAGATTTGGATATGTTAACAAGTCAGAACATGATATCACAGATATGGCATCGATTTTAAAAGACTTTCAAGAGAAATTCAATTTACCTGTAGATGGCACTCTAAATCCTGCTACTATTCAACTATTAGAACGTCCTCGATGTACTGTAGGAGAAAATGACCATAGCGAACATTCGTTTCGTGTAAAGACAAAATGGCAAAAAACTAACCTAACTTGGTATTTCCCTCAAGCAACACCGCCATATGTTGCTGCTGCTGAGAAGGCATTCAATATTTGGCAACAAAATTCCAAATTTACATTTAAACGAGTTACGATTCCTATACCTTCACCCGACATAACTATAACTATCGTGTCTAAAAGACATCAATTTCGAGCTAATTGTCAAGGAAATCAATATTGCGCCTTTAATTTTGATGGTCCGGGTAAGGTGCTAGCGCATGCTTATTTTCCCTCTGGTGATGGATGTATAGAAATTCATCTTGACAATGATGGAAAATGGAATCCAAATCTCGATGGAATTGTACAAGACACTGAAAGTAGCTTCCTTCTAGTGTTAGCACACGAAATCGGCCACACCTTAGGAATTGGTCACAGTGACGTATCAACTGCAATAATGTATCCATGGTATCAGAAAAATATGTCGATGCTCGACGAAGATGATAAAATGGCACTTGAATATCTATATGGTCCTACACAAAAATTTGTACATAATCCATATAACAAAGCGACGACGTTACCACCCCCAGCACCACCTCATTCAACTCAACAACAAACATTACAACCGATGACGCAGATATGTGATATTAAATCTCCAGATTTTATGTTTCTTGCATCAACTCCATCTTTCCCAAACTTTCGTATTTACGTTGGTTATAATAGATTTCTATGGAAATTTGATTCACATGACATTCATATACCCGTCCCAACTAACTCAAAAGTTGATGTTATTTTCCAAACAAATAGTGGTCAAATTTTTGTATTTTATGATAAAGCAACACAATACATTGAATTCAATGATGGATTTAAGAAAATTTTGAATAGAGGACGAGTTAGCGATCGCTTTTTGGGACTTCCGAAAAATCCTACGTCTGCATTCAGATATATCGATGGATACTTATACTTTTTCAATCAAGACAACACCTACTACAAATTCAGCGAATATTCCAGAAGTATTGTATCATCTGGACCATTTGATTGGAACATCTTTGACATACCATGCCCCAACACCAGTCTAAAGGAGCAACTAAAAGCACTTCTTACTCGTGTACTTTCTATTTATGAATAATAAATGTTTTAGTTACTTTGAAAATAAACAATGAAATATTATAAATTCGTTTTATTTATTTAAAAAAAATAATACAATCTTTTAGTTAGTAATAAGGTTTATATAAATTGTTAGGTATGATGAATACAACTGAAGAAACTATGGATTAATCTTATATAATTCTAATCGATTTATAGAAACTCTTGAAAAACTAATTAATGTTACGTTAAATTTGCTATTTTTTTTTATTTATAAAAATTGTATTTGATAAAAGTCTCGTTCGATTTTTTAAAAAGTGTTTTTTATGACTTTTGTTTATGACGTCAGTAATATTTTGCACGATACAAATTTTTAGTATAATGATCTGTAATAACATAGATTATAATATTCATTTTGTTTTTCTAAAATAAATTCAAGTCGTCGAAAACACATTTAACATAGCATTTATGAATACAACTGAAGAAATTATGGATTAATCTTATATAATTCTAATCGATTTATAGAAACTATTGAAAAACTAATCAATGTTACGTTAAATTTACTATTTTTTGATTTATAAGAATTGTATTTGATAAAAGTCTTGTTCTATTTTTTAAAAAGTGTTTTTTATGACATTTGTTTATGACGTCAGTAATATTTTGCACGATACGAATTTTTAGTATAATGATCTGTAATAACATAGATTTTAATATTCATTTTGTTTTTCGAAAATAAATTCAAGTCGTCGAAATCACATTTAACATAACATTTTTACAAAATGGTGATGAAACCAAACACAGTATCTATTTAATTGATGTATATTACTCCAATCTGATTCATAACATCTTAAATAGGTATGATGAATACAACTGAGGAAACTACTATTCATCAAATTCAATATTATATAATTCTAATCGATTTATAAAAACATTTCTTAAAATAATATATGAAAAATTTTTTTCACATAAAATTTGTATATGTTAATTTTACCTAGAATCGAAGAAACTAATTAATGTTTATAAAATCAAGATCATCACTATCATCCTCGTTATAACCGACAAATCTAGCAACTTGATTTTCTAGCGAAGTATGATGGAGGCTCTCATTACATTCATTATGACTTTTTATTGTGAACAACATACGATTAAATTCATTATGACACCAATAATATTTTGAATGATATAAATTTTGCAAATTTTCAGTATAATAGACATAATGATAATGATCTCTAATGACATGTAGTTTAATATTCATATGATTTTTGTCTAAAATGTATTCAAGTTGTCGATAACAACGTTGACATAACATTAAATTTAAATTTTTCACATAATAGTAATGAAACCAAACGCAATATCTTTTCAATTTATACAATGAATTCCAATTTGATTTATTAATTACAGCATTACGCAAATAATTTGGTATAAAATGTAGATCTTTTATAATTTCTAAACAATAATAATGTTCTTTGATGTCGTTTTTTGCTTCTGGCATTAAAACGTTCCATCTTACTTCACTATATTTTAATATGACTTTATATATTAGCGGAAGAGGTAATAAATTTTGATCTATAAATACTAAAATACAATTGACATTTTTACAAATTGCTATAACTGAAGGGAGAGTACCATTACCTAATGAAAAAAAATTAACATTAACCTACATATTATAGTCCTATTTATCAATTAGGTTTATTTAAACTATAGTGACCCCCCCTAGTAGAGTGTTATCATTATTTGCTAATAGGTATCTTTTATCATCAAATGCACTTAAAGTCATTTTTGTTCAACACTGAAAACTTGATGCTTTTATGATCTTATGTTACATTATATTTTTGTAAAAGACTTTCAAAATCAGCTTTAGCAGCGCTAATGCTTTTTTACATATAATCACCAAATGATCACTTATACTATTAACTTTATTCATGGTAATAAATAGGACTACTTACATAAAATTCAATCTAAGAAGAAGTTGAAGATGATTCTTCCAATGTTTCAACAATTCTGAACAAAATTCTCGGTTTGGACTTCGGCATTTCTTGGATACCTTGAAAAATTAGCGAAAATCCTCCCTTGTTAAGTTCCGGCAAATTTGGTTTGAAAATTTCTGTAACCCTCTTTGGCAGGAAACATACACAATCTTGTAATTCTATAAATATTGTTGGTCCAAAAGGAGAGTTGATCAATTTTGCTTTCAATATTGGATACGGTTGGTATGGCTGCAACTCATCAACTTTAATTTTTGGTTTATTTTCAAACTCTTTCGTGCATTCAGCATTTATCTTTTCTAAAAAGGACATCCGAAATTAAAAATGACTGATTTTAATATAATTATAGTTTTAAAAAATGATAGCAATAAATTGAAGAGGATAGGAGCAACGTCTTTTAAATGACTTAAAATTCATTGATTTCAAAATAACAAACCATGAAAATTAGAGCGCAAAGTTAGTATTTTTTATGTCAAATAAATATACTTACATTGATATATTCTGCAGACTGTACACTTTATTTTAGACGATGGTAGACTGTTTTGTATAAGTTTAAAAAGCACTTTTTAAAAAATCGAACGTTACTTTTATCAGATAGAGCACAATTATAGGAATGAGAGTAAATCGAACTTGTTAGTTCTTAAATACATCAGCAGCAGATCACCGCAAAATGGGTGTTGCCGCATTTTGATTTTCTTTTAAACCAATGAATCGGTGAAATTGGTTAAGATAAAATAAATTGGGATGGAAAATTTTGTTTGGTAACTTTGAGATGATGATGCATTAAGGAGATACATTTAAGAGGAAAGATGGTTTCCTGTTTCAAGAAAATTTATCTAATATGACACATAAAACTTACCTAAATAATTATCAGTGAATCTGACTTCATAGCATGATTCAAGATGATGATGGGAAATAACGTTTTCTATTTTAAGAAAATTGATCAAATATGATACATAAAACTTACCCAAATGTGAGATTTTAATACAATATAAAAAATTATTTCGCTGCAATCAATTTATTAAAACACAATGTCTTAAAAGAAGGTTTATTCTTTCGCAATATACTGTGTTGCTAAAATGTCATCTGATGGCATACACTTTTCTCACAATCGCAAATTATCGGAGAATGTGAGAATTAATACAATATAAAAAATCATTTCTAAAATGCCACGGTCAACTCATTGGATTTTAAATCTTAAAAGAAGATTTATTCTTTCGCAATATACTGTAAATACTTTTAATATCTTGCACTTTCAGCACATGCGCATAAATAATATTTGGAAAAATTGGGTTTTATTGAAACACATTGTATACTCATTTATGATTATATTACAAGAAGAATTAATTCTTTGTACAATTTTCAATATCAAAATAAAATTACACATGTCATTGCAAAAACATTATTAATGTCATCCATGATGGCATCCTCCTTCATTGTGTTATTCTGTATAGTGGATATTGTGTAGACGGCAGCTGTCGATTTTTGAAGACGTTATCCCAGAAGCACATTCGCTCCAATTGCTTTATCACTTTATTTTTATTTTCATAAAATGAAATATCTTTTTTCAATTCTCGAATACTTTTAGTAAACTCCTCCAATTTACGTCTACACTCTTCTGATGACATTGTAATACAAACATACATCTTCTCACAATCATTTATTATAAAAGAAGCACTTCTGCAACCATTGCGCATGTTCAAAATAATGTCCTTTCATACCATCGGCATAAAACTTACATAATTAGCAGTGGATCTGACTTCAATGATTATGATACATATTCAGAGGAAATAATGTTTCAATTAATACAATATAAATCATTACTAAAATGCCACGGTCAACTCATTGGATTTTAAATCTTAAAAGAAGATTTATTCTTTCGCAATATACTGTAAATAATTTTAATATCTTGCACTTTCAGCATATCCTATGTTCTACCAATGGCGTTAGAACAGGCTAGTGCCCCCATAGCATATTACACTCCCGACCAGAGCCCGGCGAACGTCAGGATGCACCCGACCTAGCGCCCTTATGGCATGTATAACGCCGCAAGCACTTCTGCATGTCCATAAGATTTTAAAATATCTTCTATTACGTCACTTCTCTAGTCTCCAGTCCTCCATAAGCCCCATTAGTCTCCAGAGAGAGGCTCCTGGTGGGACATCCTGTATATAACAATACGGTATCTTACTACACCCTGTATCCAAACTGATGCGCCGTTCTCGCAGTGTCAATACTCTAACGACTGCGCATCATCTGTTCATTTCCTTTCTCGATCCAAAACTACTATGCAAAATGGTATATTTTATAATTACACCCTGTATTTAAAACTGCGAACGTCAAGGTGCGCACGCGCGCGCGCCCTGTATGGCATCTTTACACGCCCTGTATACGAAAATAATGGCGTTCAACCCGACCAGGCAAGTGTCCTCATGACATCTTTTTCGTACATACTGTATATAAAAATACCTATCATAATGCCGTTCGATGAGAATCCAACCAATAGCAGAGTGCCCTTATGGCATCTTTTTCATACATACTGTATATAAAAATACCTATCATAATGCCGTTTGTTCGATGAAAATCCAACCAATAATAGCAGAGATACGTTGAAGTGCCCTTATGGCATCTTTTTTTATACATACTGTATATAAAATACCTATCATAATGCCGTTTGTTCGATGAAAATCCAACCAATAATAGCAGAGATACGTTGAAGTGCCCTTATGGCATCTTTTTTTATACATCCTGTATATAAAAATAATTTACTTTTTGTACATCCTGTATCGAACGTGTCTCATGCGCATAGCAACAGCACACAGCCGGAGGTTGATGCCGTCACAGTCGTAATGACCTTGATTTGGTCAAAAAGTGCAGAATGAACCTTAGCGATTTCCCATGTTATTTTACATAAGAAATGAGGTAGAACCCGTGCTGCATATCTACTTATAATCTTCCTGTTGATGAGACACCTAATAAAGAAACTATTGATTTGATGAAGAGGCCTCGATGTATGAAGGGTGATAATAATTATGTTGTACATTCAAAATGGAACAAAACAGAATTACTTTGGTATGTTCCGCAAGCCACCGACACACATTTAAAAACAGCGAAGCACGCTTTTGATATATGGCAATCAGCATCCAATTTGAAGTTTAAAAATGTGAAAATACTTAAATTAAAACCCGACATCACTATAACCTTCGCCAATAAAAACCACTATGTTCGAAGCGTCTGTTATGGAACTAATCAATGTTCATTCGATCTTGGTGATCGTGTGTTGGGTCACTCTTACTATCCCGACCCATATAATAGTAAATGTATTGTAATTCATCTAGATATCAACCAAAATTGGTATTTTGGAGATGATTACGAAGTTCCAGAAGGAATGGTTAGTTTTTTCATGGTTTTAACTCATGAAATTGGACATTTTATCGTCTTAGCACACAGCGATGTTAAAACATCCATCGTGTACTCTTGGTATCAAATGGATAGAGTAGAACTGGATGAAGACGATAAAAACGCGATGATAGCTGTGTGGGGTGCAAAGAAAATTCTATTTTCACTGCGGCGGCGGCGACGACGGCAACTACAGTAAAATCAACGCTACGACCTGAAACCAGAAGAATTATATCAATCGAAAGAGGAGGAGGAACTAAAAATAACCTGTGTGAAATTCGCACTCCGGACTTTATGTTTCTCGCAATGGCTCCACTTTTTCCAAACTATAGAATGTATGTGGGACACGAAAAATATTTATGGAGGTTGGATTTAAATGATATGCGTATACCAAAAACCCCAGAATTAATTGTTGATTACCTACCACAAGAACTGACATCCTCAAATGTCTCTCACGTGTTTCAAAACACCGTGGGGGATTTAGTTACGTTCAGCAACAATCAATATTATGCAGCTACATTACCAAATTTAAATATACACGACTCTTTTACGCTTCCCATACCCCGATATGCCGTATTTAATGCCCTATTTCAAACCAATAGCGGACAGATGTATCTGCTGTACAATAACAATTTCTACATTGAATTTAATGCAGAAGGATATACCCTTAATAGAGGACATTTGCATGACGTCTTCCCAGGAGTTCACGAAGGTGTAACGTCTGCATTTCGCTATACGGATGGTCACATTAACTTTTTCTACAAAGACACATATTACAAATACAGTGAATATATCCGTAAAGTTGTTGATGCGAAACCATTTACTTGGAGTCTATTTGGGGTACCCTGCCCTGAAGATGCGCTATTGAATCAATTAAAAAGTCTGTTAGATAAAATTATAAATATATATCAATAAAAATGTAATATTTAGTTATGAATCTTATTTTTCGTCGACATCTTAAACTTTTCATTCACGGAAACATACCTTCAGACGGAGGTCTAAGTATCAAAACATTTGTCATTACTTAAAAGACAAGTGTTTTTTTTTCTAATTTTGACATGACACAAAACTGACGCGGATTTCATAACGTCCAACTTTTCATTTACGGAAACATACCTTCAGGAATACTTTCCTTTAAATAAAAATATATTCTCCAGGTTTTCTTTTTTTTTTTAAATCACAGCTTGTAAATATGTTTATATTAACTTGACGTTTCGAAAGTTATCCCACGTTTTTGAAAAGACACATTATGACAATATGACATAAATTTGAAGTTTACTACAGACTTTCCCTTAGACTAGGAAAAAGAGGGGACGCGTTCCTCTCTATGCAACCTGTGGTGACGGTTTGATGCATATTTCAAAGCCGACGCCATTTTTTGGTGGTCAACGCTATAGTGAACACCTGAGAGTTTTTTGCGATTATTGAGCGATTAAGGTGATTTTAAAGTGGACTTTTGATTTTGTTAAGATGGTTACCAGTGTAAAAGTTCTAGCAGATAAAAATAACCTGAAATTTCGTTTCATAGGTAAGTTATCCCTAACTTATTTTTTTAGTAGCTACTTTTTTCTTTATATCTCAAAAAATAAGCTTTTCATCATAAAACCCCACTAGTGAGTTAAAACGTGTTTCATAATAAATTCAATTATGTTAGTAGAAAAGACATTACGAAACTTTTTCATTGAAAATTAACGAATTTATTGTTCAGTTTCTCGGAATTCCTAACAAAAACACCCTCGTTACACAAAATGTTTTGATTTTACTAACGATAGAGGGAGGTGGAGCATATGAGGTACGGGGTTTTCCTATATTTACCACTACTACAAACTACTTTCATAAAAACTTGTTTCAATCAGTTTCTCGTGCTAACAACTATTTTGTATATTTCAATAATTCCATAGGAGCAACCAACATACTTCCAACTATTTTTTCAGAGGTTTTTTCAAATCTCTAGCATTAATAAAAACAGCAAAATAATCGAAAACCATTAATATATAACATCTACTCACCAGTATTTTCGCTCTCACTAGTTTTCCGCAACAAACTTCTGGAACGTAACAAAACTCACCAGCATTTTCGCTCTCACTAGTTTTCCACAACAAACTTCTGGAACGTAACAGAACTAATTTTTGTTATTGTACCCGTAAGGGATTTTAATCACTGCCGAGTATGTCAACCGAATTGTATTATCGCACATTATAATAATTATAGATTGCGGGGGGAAAACTTCGCGATGACTCTACCGGGAGGGTGGTGAAGTTAAAAAAGGGGAAGAAATCTGGGGTGGAAGTGAAGGCGGTGGGGTTGTTGGAGGAGTTGGTGGCGGTGTTTGTAGTACCATATTCAAATGAAAACTGGAATATCATATCAATTTACATTCTAAATCAAAATCTAACCGCAGTGATATGAAAATACTTGAAACAACGTAGTGATAAACGCAATAAAATTGTAATCATTTATAGGCTTAAACCGATTTTAACGAGAAGTAACAAAAGGAAAAAATGTTGGCATTTGTAAGTAGAATTAAAATTGGGGTTATAGTTAGTTTATATAATAAGGGCTTAACACAATTTTAAAAGATTGCAGTTTACTTTTTCATCATAAAATTAGACAACATTTCAAAACAAATCCTCTCTCCTTAAAGCTAATGTTTGTTTTTGTGGTGAACCTATTAGAAAGCCAGGGGACGACGAACTTTTAACATAGAATTATTTTAATATCAAAATGCTGATATCTGGAACCAACTGTACCTTATACGGATGATACTTTTCACTTTTTAATATCTTTCCTACAGAACGGCGACTGATACCATGGTTTAGTGCCAAATTTGTGGTGGAAGTTTGAGGTGATTCTTCTAAATCGATTGCAATATTTTAATTAACAGTTTCGTTCATTGCAGTCTGCGGTCTTCCAGGTTTTAGCAAATTGTTAACCATCCCAGTTGTATTAAATCTTTGTAATATTTTAGTTACTGTTGGGCGTGATATAGGATTTCTATCCGGATGCAAATTATTAAAAATATGAGACATTTCTTCATAAGCTCTAGCACGATCACCATAACCGATCATCATTAAAATTTCAACACGCCCTTTTTCACTTAATTAAAACATTCTAAATTGTAAAATTTATTTCCGTCAATTAGAATTTGACACTTGGAGAAGAAAAGACGTACTAAACAGTACTCGTTTATTTATTACTATGCATACAAACAACATCAACTATAAAAATAATTATAATTAGTGAATTCTTCTTTAATCAACTCACATAACTTGGGAACAGGAAATGAAACACAATACTTTCAATCAATAAATTCATTACAACTTCTAAATCGCATACAATTTTAGATTTATAGAAATATGCATATTCTCTAAGTGCAATTGATAATAAGCTATCGCTGCAATCACACAGAGCTTGCAACAACTCAAATTTAGTCAAATGCTCATTAGTTTGAGAGAAATTTCTAATGATTTCCACCAAATCTCCATAGTATTCACCAAAATTTATAGATTCTTAATGAGTGAGACGGGGGGAAATAAAGCAACGGTCGAGTTGTAGAATTTGATAAACATCTTCTTTTCTCAAAGGGATACTGATATCATGTTTCGTCATCTCCAACCATTGAACATGATCAAACATTACTTATTGAATGGCGCAGTAGTCTCCACAGGATAACACCGCTTCTCCTTCTTCTTATTCGTGGAATGATGCACTCATGAATGAATTATTAGTCAAAATGTCGATAAATGTGGTCCATTCGTATGAGCTGATGGAGATTTTCGTAGGTTTATCGACGTATGATAGAGTGATAGCACTACTAAACGTTCTTGCTGGACTCAAACCACATCCAATTCGAAAATCTCTATTTGTACAATACTCGGTATACAATAAGTAGTGGTTTTCCTGTTTGGCTGTCATTTCGTACACTTGTAAAATATGATCCAATTGAGCGTCGTAATGATAACCACTGTCTTGAGAACTCATATTGGCAACTGAGAATCTAACCTACAACTCTCCTCAATTTATAGTCACTCATATGTACTACTACAAAACAATGTATTCATGCGTAGTGGAACGAAAGTAGTTGTTACACGACAACATCCACGTTTTCTATCCTACTGTTGCGTTATTTTCTAAACCCAACCATTTAAAAAACATCTTGTTGTTGCCTTTTCTTTTAAGCACTTTTTCCGCCAAATAAATGTGTGGATTTGATGTTTTCTGCAGCTCTTCTTCGTAAAAGCCCCCACTGATCGGGATACCTTGCAAGTCTTCGAGCAAATACGTGGGGGGATTGGTTATTTCAACTTTAATGATTTTGAGTAGTTCAGTCGTCCAATTGGGTGTGTATCCCTTTTCAAAGACATGTTTTGACTTGCTTATACGTACAATATCACCAACTTTGAAGTTTCGATGTGCGGTGGCAAGCTTTAGTTGACTATATGTTTTATTTAAAATATCTTTTTCTATTGATTTATTGATTTGAGAAGGTTTATATTTGGTCGTTGAATGTTTTTCGTTATTGTAATCCTCCGTAATTTCAGGTTAAATGTCTATCCATTTATATGTACCATCCAAACTGAAATGTTTGTACAGTTTTGATTTCAGCGTTCTTCATACCCGTTCAGTGATCGTAGAATTTTCAGTGCTAAATACACTATAATGATTAATCCCATGTTTGTTCATTAGTTGTTGAAACTTGTTGTAAAATTCCGTTCCTTGGTCTGATTAAAGATTATTAGGCACTCGTTTTGTCTGAGTGAGATGGTTTGAGAATGCACGAGTTAACTCTTCACCGGTTTTTGTCTTGATTGGACGTGTCCACAAAAACTTTGAAAAGCAATCGATGATGACTAGTATCATTTTGTGATTTTTATTTTGATTAGCGTAAGGCCGCATTTCAGGCAAATCCATTTGCCATAAATCATCTATGCCTTTGACAATTGTACGTCTGGGTGGCTAATTTTTACGTATTGGTTTGGGGAGTTCGTTAACAAGCTGGATTTTTTCGATGGATCATGACATGTATCGTAAGCGCGTGCACTTTATAAACTGATGATCTATCTCCATTACTCGTGATAGTATTCGTCAAATCTATTTTCTTCTTTTCTTTAATTTCATGAATAATAGTCGTCATACATTGCTTGTGTTAGGTTAGACTTCCTACAATTTGAAATACAGAAGATTAAAAGTGGTAAAAAACTTTTAACGTTTAATACAGATTAAGATTAAAAAAGCCTCTTATCAACCATGACTAACAGTATTTTAACAGGGTATCAGATATAGACAAAAAGCACTAGATAGTAAACGTAATAATTTGCAAAAATTTAGTCGCCGAGTATACTTTATAAAGGCCGTAATCTGATTTTCTGTGATTTTAGCAAAATCTAATAGTTCAGGCGCGTAACCCCGCCGACGATGTATTGGTAATGTGTAAATAAAATTTAGTAATCTAGATACACTGTGACCTGCCATAGGATCATAGTCCAACTTAGACCATAGAATAAATGTGACAGGTGTTCCTGCTTCGTAGTATATGAAGACCACTGCTGAATAAATATAAAGATCATTAGGTCACCAATGTTTTTAATCTTTTCTACAGCCTTGTCTCCGTAATATATTTTGATATTAATTTTAAAGATCTGTTAATTAAACTAGTGAACCAAGTAATAAGAAGATGAGAACTGTTGTTAATACAAACAGCCGGCTGCTGAAAAATAAAAATATATACGTTTTAGAACCGGTTAAAAAAAGATAAGTATACTGGACATGAATTTTGGCTCACCAAAAATTTTCAATTAACCAATTTCTCAATACATAGATATACTAAACTTTTTGGATGGATATATTTCTTAACTAAACGTCGGGCCCAGTTTGCTTGACGTTGGTCATTTGAAAATTTCGGCGATCCATAATCTATATCAAGTATTAAACCTAGTAGGAGCCACGGCAGTATAGACCACCCCCACCACTCTCCCTCTGACGTTATGACCACGCACTCAGACGTCACATGACCACGCCCTCCGACATTACATGACCACGCCCCCACCTCCTCTCATTGGCCCGCCAGTTTTTAGGCCACGCCCCACCTCCTCTCTGATTGGTCCACCATGCCCTCCCCTGATTGGTCCGCCATTTTTTTAGGCTATCCTTCTTTATGATTGGTCCGCTGCTTTAGGGATATCCTCTTCTCTGGTTGGTCAGCGTCCTGGTGTTTGATTGGACACGTTCTCTGGTTGGTTAGCGTCCTCGTGTCTGATTGGCCAAACTACATTATCCACCAGATGTCGACAATACAGTTACCCTACCTTGCCATTTATCGTCGTCAACCTACATTATCCACCAGGTGTCGGTAATACACTTACCTTGTCTTGCCATCTATCGTCGTCGACCTATATGGTCCACCACGTGTCGTCAATACATTTAACCTTGTGTCATCTATCTTCTGTGTGACGTGTCGTCTGTCATGTATGTTTCTTGTCGTATGGTCTGTGTCGTCTGTCGAATGTGTCTTATGTCATATTATTTGTGTCGTCTGTCAAATGTGTCTTATGCCGTATAATCTATGTCGTCTGTCATCAAAACAGTCAACATACATTACACGCCATCTATCGTCGTCAACCTACATGGTCCACCATGTGTCGTCAATACATTTAACCTTGTGTCACCTATCTTCTGTGTGACGTATAGTCTGTGTCGTCTGTCATTTATGTTTCTGTCGTATGGTCTGTGTCGTTTGTCACATGGGCGATGTGTCGTATAACGTGTGTCTTGTATTCAGTGTCATATTTATCATTCTGTTATCAGTCTATTCCATATGTCGTCGTCGACAACTTACATTGTCAAATATGTGCCGTCAGTTAACGTCTTCGTCAATAAGAAAACAACAACAACAATCTTATAATAATCATTATCAAAAATACAACACATTGTTATAAATAAAACGTTTTAAATCCATAAACCTTTTCCATCTGTCTTTTTTGTTTTATAAAGGCAAAACACACTTCATCACTTATTCTTTCAATCAGTCTACGCAAAGAATATTTCCAACAACTGTTTTCCTAAAAACACATTTTTACTTACTTTTCAAAAACCATCCACCTTTCAATTGTTTTTTCCATATGTTATTCTTAATAGACACAAGTAGATAATAAGCGCGTTTGGTACAAATTTGTCCAAAAATCAGTAGATCTGGGGAAAAAACTTTGACTTGGCAACAGCGCATCCATGCATTCACATAGGACTAAAAAAGTCTACCCCCAAAATTTCCCCAGATTTTCTCAGATTTTTCCCCAGATTTTTAAGTGTCGAGAACCTTATCAGTAGGTTTGGAGTTGCGGTTAGATAAGAAATTGTATCAGGGTCGATATTTCTTCTCATATGTAATGATTAACGGCACAAGGGGTTTTCCCAGATTTATATAATTATCCCCAGATTTACCTTGAAATTATTGCCATAATACCTCGTTTGTCTATATTTTGCTTTGTTAAAAAATTGGGACAATCTTATATAAATACACTATACATTATTTACATAAATTAATTTTGTTGAAAAATTGGGGCCATTTTGAGAAAACGATAACGTAACCATATCCTGTAACAAGATAAGACACCCGTAATTCTGTCACCGACAATAATTTTAAATTTATTATTTTCATAAGAACAGCTGTTGAATACCTAGGATTCAAAGACATTTCGATAGTGTTTCTAAAAACGGTCACTTTTTTGACAAAGTTTTTCAAAAAACGGTAACCAAAGTCGTCGATACTCAAGTTATTGTGAAGTGGTAACAGTACAATGCTAGAATGGAGATGTGTTTATGATAGGGGATAACGGCATGAAAAAGGATATTTAGTGAGTGTTGTGTGACGGTTGAAGCAGTAAAATTATTATAGTTAAAAAGGTGAGTACCTCGTTTTTATGGTAATTTTATTTTCCTTGTTTAAATTTCAGGCAGATGTATAGATATGTAATATAAGGATACATTAAAATCAAGGCTTGTTAATAAAACAAACAACACTTATATCGTCTGTTAGCCATATTTTTAATTTTATAGAAATACGAAAGACATAAGAAATATCTGGCCATGTCTAGTAATTTTGTGTGTTGTCGAGATTTACCGTATGGAAGTTCTTTTATAGGAAATTAGTATTTATTTGTATTAAAAAAACACTTTAGCCATTAATTTTACATAAGAAGAATATCTTTGTACAATTATTTTGAAAAGATTTTGGTACACTATGGTTGCTCGGTTTAAAAGTGAGAAAAAATAACGATTGGCTCTTTTTGAAATTAATGTCAAATGTCACAAACGAACACAGCTATGGCGTCTTTGTTCACTTAGTCTCGTAACAGGGTTCTTTAAAGCTAAAACATGATGGTGACGCTTATTTTATAGACTCCTTACGAGGTCTGTACTTAGATAGGATACACAAGTATATTTTTAAATAAAATAATAGGTTGAGGGTTGTTTTAAAAGAGATATAATATTTAACACACTTTGTTTGTAAGCATCTTTTTCCATGTCCTATTAAGGAGGTACTTTAGGGTATCGCTTTAAGGGTTTTGGTTTAGAAGGACAACCTTGGTTACGTTTCTGGACCAGAAGCTATGCCAAAGGGGCATGTAAATAGTTAACGTATTGAAATCTTTTTTTTTTTGTTAATACACAGTCTTCTATACAGACTTAACTGATTTCGGTCGATAATGTGAGGGTGATTTTGATAAACTAACGTTTTATGAAAAGCGCCCTTGCCTACGTACACACGGTATTCAGTCTTGCAACAATTTTAAATCGAAAAACGTGAACGCGAAAGACCTTAGGGTTATCGAATCGTAAAACGGCTGTCTTGTTTGGGAATCTATATATTAAACGTACTAGCAGGAAAAAAATAACATAATATGTATAAAATGCTGTCGAAAATAACGTATTAGTAAAATGTTGGCAAAAATATTAGAGTTACCTATACAGATGCTATGGCTTTTCTAAATTAACAGATAGAAAACTATACGTCTAGTGTAGAAGGTTAAGATTTTAATATTTTTTATCTTTAAAAAAGTGTCTGTTTTCCACGAGCCAACCCTGGAGGAGAACAAAACGCTTAGCATAACAATGATAAACTTTTGTTTAGACACTTATGGCTCTCGTTAAGATTCCCCAACTAGTAATTTATATATAACAGACGGATCTGTATTATATACAAATTAAAAATCAGGCCTACTTTTTTTATTACAGAGCCTTAAAAAAGGCTCATTTCACTCATGTTTCACCACTCGAGAGGTATGTTATTTTCACCAATTCGAATATGCTTTCTCTTGTTGGGACTTTTAGGGACCATAGTAAAAAAACATTAGTTTTTAACTAGGTCTTTTCACCGCTCGAAAACATTTCTTTGGCCTTAGAAATATTTTTTTTGGTTTTTTTTTACTAAGTATTCTTCAAAGGGGTTCAGGTGTCCAACTAGGAATACTAGTTTTTAACCAGGATACCTTATTGGTTTTTCAGGAGACCAATTCGTAATAATAGGTTTTAAATTTTCTTTGCTTTTTTACAAGCCTCTCTCTTCTTGGGATTTTCAATGAGTTACTATGTGTTCCTGTAATAAAAATATTTTTCTCTCTCATTTTTAAACAAAAATCTTAGATACTATCAGATAACTAATCTCTTGTCGTAAATGCCTAATAACTAATATTAAATATTCTCGAGTTTAGTAAAATTTTAATAAAATACATGAAAAATTGCTTTAGAGGGAATACATCCACTCTAGATCTGTAAAAAAATACCCTATGATTTAATTGTTAGTCTAATGTTAATATTAGAAATAGTTTTTTGTCACAATAGTACTAGATTAATAAAAAAGAAGATTTTAAAACTGTTACTAGAAAATAGAATGTCAAAAGCCATTCAATTTAATAAGAAGGTAACAAAAATATATAGGCATCACTTTTTATTTAGAAACCCCAGGGTAAGGTATCGATAATATCAGAGTCATTACTGTCAATAATTCGGCGTTTCTTGTAATCCATTCTAAAAGTTTTTGACACGCGCTTTCTGGTAACTAGATCTTTTGTCAGGGTATCGCGGGTTATTTGATCATATTTTAAAGTGGTTTCTAAAGAGGGATCATCAATTGTTTTAAGCATAGTGTCGCCATTAAGACGCTTATTATTTTCATAATTTAAAGTAAATCCTTTAATTTTAGTGACTTCTTTACCTTTAAGCGTCTTATAGTAATAACTTTTTGGGCCTGTTGATATCCATTTGGTAATGTAATCATCACTGGATATTTCGTCGCTCCATTCGCCCAACATCTCACCTGTAGGTACGGTATTTTGGCCATCATCAATATAAACTATTGAATCGGTGTCATAGTAAACAACGGCCTCACCTAATTTGTCTAACATATCGTACAATCTGAGCCGGGCATTAGAGGTTGTAAAGCTAGCAATAAATATATTGGTAGATTTCGGATCTTCGTAAAATAAGTCCTTGTATTTAAATGTAATTTGTACCATATCATCGTTAATAAAAATGCAATTTGATATATTTATTTTGTCGTTAAGTAATATATCATACCAATCCTTAGTGTTGGTAACATATTTAGACTCTCCCATATTAGTTCTCATACCAAAACGCCCCCACAAACTATTAAGGCAAATCTTGGCAACAGCACGTTTCCCAGGATTGGGTACTATTTTTTCCAAGTCTAACTCTATCCCCATTTTGTCACTGATTGCTAAGGCATAGGCCTCATTCGATTCGTAACTGTGTGGACTAGTCTCTAGTTTGATTTTCATGAAGTCGCGGATGTAACCCTTAAACAAGTCATTGGATTTTTGTTCAAAATGCCAAACCTCAGATATGTCAATAATTTTGTATCCTTTCTCTATAGCTTTATTAACTTCCAGGGTTGTCCATGTGCCTGTAAACATACGTTCTAAGTCTGTATGTGTACAAACTGCTGTATCGTTGTCCATGCAGCTTCTACACAGAGCAAATGTTAGTTTTGTTGTTTTTACTGGTAAAACAGGGTGATATAATTTACGAGGCGCTAAAACAGTACATTTTATCAAACCAAACCATGTAGAGTCGTATACAGGTGGTTTAAAAATTTTAGTTGCTGCTCCAACAGCATAGGAATCAAAGTACTGAACAGATGGATAAAGAGATACGACATCTATATAATGTAGTTTTTTACCTGTCACCTTTAATTTTGTTGCGTTAGCTCTACCTCCGAAGAAAGATTCTCTAGGATTTAAAGGTTCGTCAAATTTGGCCAGTTCGGCATTTTTAAATTCACCAGATTTTAACCAATCACATTCCCAAATCTCTACTAAATTGTAGTCCGCATCTAGAATTTGTTGGCTTCTACGTCTTGTTTTCTCGTAGAGATCCTCCATAGTCTCATGATTTATCTTGTTGACTGTTAAAGGATTGTAGCACTTCGAACAACCGTGCCAGAAACAACCATTGTATTGATAAACGGTATTAGTTTCTTCATCGTAACCATCTACTTTTGAGCCACATATATGGACCTCTCCACCATTAAGGGCATGCCTGACATTAGGGTACTGATTTAGCCAAGTGATCGACGCCTGGCTGAATGTATCTTTTTTCTCGTTTTCTACTAAAGCTATTGTTTTCTTAGGTAAATATTTAGAGCGATAAAAGGCCATACAGACACTAGCGATGGTTAGATATTGAAAAGGATCAATGTTAGCGATACCTAAGAATTCCTTACGGAATTCCAAGCATCCCCTTCTCAGAATATCAACATCAGAGTCACAATATGTATGTATTTCCTTCTTGAAATCAAACATGTAATTTTCGGCTAGACGTTCTGAGTGCCAATCTAAAAATAGATCTCTAGCACTTTTCTTGCCAGGCTCCTTTGTGTCTTTCATAGTGTCCACACCATAATAACTAGTATCAGGTAGAGAACCCTTGTAATTTTGGTTCTCAGGTATATTAAAATAATGTGGAAAATATCCTTTTTTTATCTCTTTTAAACCAAATGTTTTTGGGAAAGCTGATAAAGGCCCCGCCACAAAGTTTGAACTATCTATAACTTTAAGATGTAGCTGAGAAATTTGGAGAAGCATCAACTTGGAACCATTGTAAATTGTATAATGTTTTATAGTATTCTCGACGCAATATTTCAAGATAAACATCGAGTCATAACTTTTGGTGTTGTGTGCAATACAGGTATATCCACGATGATTTTTGGATATCAACCATTCACAAAATTCTTTATTATTTGTAAAAGTAAATTTATTACCTATGAAGTCGTGAGCTATAATTAAATTAGGAATGTGTATACCTGTATCTTGCATTGCTTCATAATCGAAGAAAATGTATTTTTCACTATAGGTACAACGGTTTATTTTGTCTTCAGACATACCGTTACAAGTACAGGGTTCTTTACAAAAAGGTGAATCTTTATCATGTTTATTATAACGACACCCTCGATTAATTTCATTGCATCGTCCATTACATTCGCAAGGTACATTACAAATTCCACCTTTAGCATGTTTCTTAGCCATATAACATTGATGAGTAGATGTCTCTACAAAATCTTCGCAATTTTGGCAATACGAAAAACCACACTTGTGAAATTTTTCGCGGCTCAGAAACTTGTTGCATCCTTTGCATTTATGTACTTCTTTACAAACTGAAGTGTGGTTACCCATACAGTCGTTATTGAAACAATATCTGTTGCAATTTTCACAAAAAATCTTGTTTTTGGTATTGCTATCATGTTGTGGCATGTTACATAGAGTACAAATGGGTACTTTTTTGCATTTATGTTTGTTTTTATTGTCGTATCCTGTGTCACATTTATAGCAATAAAAATGGCGACCATAAAAACCTGTTAAATTATTTATTACATCAAAATGATTTTGGACTTTGTACAAGTATAACTTTGTAGGCTTTTCTATGCCTTCGTAAATTATTGTATTAAACGATTCAGCACACACGACTTTAATCTGTACGTCTAATATTTCTTCGGCCCTCTTGATGTCTTCCAAAGAAAGTCCATTTTCGTATGTACCGCCCATACATGTACATAAACGTTTAGCTAAAGTGCCCTGTATAGGTCTGTTAATTTTAATTTGTTTTATTTCGTTCTGTGATAAAGTTTTCCCCAAAATTTCATTAGTATGGTACGATAAGGCAACTATTATTGCGCGCGCACCACAGAGAGTGTCGTTGTTTTGTATGCGTGTAATGCTTTTTTTAGTTATACGGTTCTCGGCCAGATTAATAATTTTGGAACCACCACCAGATCCGCGAGGTACTTTAAATATCTGAACATCAAAAGTTGTTCCTCTAATGTCAACGGTTTGATCAGATGTCACAATATTTTCAACCAGGTCCAATATGTTGTCTACACTAATATTAGTATTAGTATCGGTCGAAATAGGATTATTGAAGCCGTCATTTTGAACAATGACTCTGATTTTATCGCCCTTTGTATAATTAGCCTGTTTTTTGGCTTCAGTTAAACCTTCGTGTAAATTTTTTCGTAATAGTTGTTTCTCAATCTCTAAACTGTTGCCTCCACCGTATTTTCCAACCTCTTTATTAAATTGAATTTGATACGTAGATAAATATGAATTAAATTTTTTAATATATTTTTTGGATAGATTTTTCATAGACCAAGATGTGATGTTATCCATTTTTTGTATAAAAGACCTGAAATCAAAAACACAAAAAAATGCTATATTTGTAAAATAAAAAACTCGAATATTTAAAAAAATATAAAACCAAAATATTTTTTCGAAAAGTAAAAATAATAAAAAAAGTCAAATCCAAAATCAAAATTTTGGAAAAAACAAAAAAATGTAAATTAAAAATAAAAAAACTCAAATTTTTTCCAAAATCAAAGATTTTTAAAAAATTTTAGGCTTACCACAAGAGCAGCTGATAACACGCTTGAACACAACGAGAGCAGGAGAGAAAAGGGCTCTGAGCCTCCGAGTTCCGCTTTAAATAGAGATGAAAAAAGGGGAGGAGTCTGTTGACGTCACGTAATCTACTCGTGACGAAAATATGGTCTAATGACGTCACGTGATCATCTCACGAGAAATATATCCTTTCAGGTAATTAATGAGAATTTATATCATAGCATATGTTTTAAATAAACAGGGAATCGCCTTAGTGAATCATTGATAATAAGTTTTTATTTCTTGAGCTTACATTGCCTGTGTGTGGTTAGATAACCTCTGTTTTTACGATACCACTAAGCAGACGAAACTGTACTGTTTATCAGTTTAGGGACTGATTTCATTTAAATATTTTGGAATCTCCTTTAAATAATTTTTCGACTAGGCTGTAATGTAATTACTTAAAAAAATGTTTAAATTATTCAAAAATTTTAAAAATCACACGAGAGAAATTGAAAATGGTTTAAAAAAGGTGTAGCACTAAAAGGCGGAAACACAGATAAGAAAACTTCGTAACGTGTACAAAACTGATAGATAAGAAAATTCTTGATAAGTTTGAAAATTCATGCGAGTACACTTTATTGAAATAGGTGCGGTTTTCTTATATATGAAAATTACTTATCGCTTTTATTTGTTGCTATTGTGTAACAATAAAAAAGTGTTGTATCATCTTTTTTTTTATTTTGGCACAAATATGCAATAATATAAAGATGATGCGTCATCTTTTTTATATTTTGGGTGTCATAAATAAGTACTGACTAAAATACGACGAAATTTCCTTTACGTAACTTTATTACTTAATAATATTTTTACAATGCTAAATCGTATTCTAAGTATAGTAAAATTTACAAAACACTTACACTATTTACATTATGTTGTAAAACCTGAAATAACCTATACTATTACACCCTTAGAAGTATTAAGCAGATTTTTTAAAAATAAAACTTAGGTCTGCAATCGGATCCGTTGTATACTCAGAGCCTGTGGACTTCTTCACGGTTTTTATTCGATTATATCTGCCAGCCTAAGTTCTTCAATTATAGCTTTAAACTCTTCATCTTCCTTGTTCAACTCTTTTAATCGTTCAATAAGTATGTTGGGGTCGTGCCAATTTAAAAGAATATTATATCTAGGTGTAGTAATGTTTCTATTTTCATGAACCCTAGGCTTATTCCTTTTATTAGAATTATTTACTGGTGTAATGTTTTCACGCCTTACATGTTCTGTTAAACGAACGCGTTTTTTGGTTTTAAATAATGGTTTGATGATAGCATTAAATTTCTCCTTACATGTATTAGCTCTCAAACGACCTAGAGAATCTCGATGAACGCCCGTCAGCTCTAGTATCTGTTTGTATATTTGTACATCATGTGCTGTAAAACCTCGAGGATTTTTACAAAATATTAGCTCTCGTAGGCCCTCGCTACTGTTGAATGTTTTATCTCCTACTATTATATACTGGTTACCATCAAAATTTATTGGTGTGCTTCCAAGCAGCCACCGACCATTTTTTAATTCAGGCCCGTAGGCAGTATCTATGTTATTACAATTCTTTAGGGTTTTGTTGCTGTCTGTATAATGTGGTGTATTGTCAACTGTTACTGCATTCAAAGCTCCTGTATCCTGAGACACAGAATGGTTTTCATCAGATGCTTGTACAATAGAAGATGTTATTTGTTTTAGAGGTTCTGTAATAGGGTTGAATATACCTTCTAGATGCTCTTTATTGTCGGCATTCATTCTCTTAAGTTCATTATACTTTTGTCTTATAGCTTTTGCGAGCTCTGTAACACGTTGCTTACTGTAAGACATGTTGTAGACGAATGACTTTGGTACGTAGATGTAATTTTATTTATAACCTCGAACACCATACTTAGGGTCCACTAGTCACAGACCTGTCACACACCTGTCGCACACATGCCACACACCTGTCACGCACCTGTCGCACACCTGTCACGTACCTGTTGCACACCTGTCACGTCCCTGTCGCATACCTGTCACGTACTTTAATTCAGGCCCGTAGGCAGTATCTATGTTATTACATTTCTTTAGGGTTTTGTTGCTGTCTGTATAATGTGGTGTATTGTCAACTGTTACTGCATTCAAAGCTCCTGTATCCTGAGACACAGAATGGTTTTCATCAGATGCTTGTACAATAGAAGATGTTATTTGTTTTAGAGGTTCTGTAATAGGGTTGAATATACCTTCTAGATGCTCTTTATTGTCGGCATTCATTCTCTTAAGTTCATTATACTTTTGTCTTATAGCTTTTGCGAGCTCTGTAACACGTTGCTTACTGTAAGACATGTTGTAGACGAATGACTTTGGTACGTAGATGTAATTTTATTTATAACCTCGAACACCATACTTAGGGTCCACTAGTCACAGACCTGTCACACACCTGTCGCACACCTGCCACACACCTGTCACGCACCTGTCGCACACCTGTCGCACACCTGCCACACACCTGTCACGCACCTGTCGCACACCTGTCACGTACCTGTCGCACACCTGTCACGTCCCTGTCGTATACCTGTCACGTACCTGACGCACACCTGTCACACACCTGTCACACACCTGTCACGTACGTATCCGGTACACGCATGCTTATTCTTTTTCTGATTTTGTTTAAATCGATGTAGAATTGGTTCAAATAATATGGGTGACACTTTGTTCGAAATTTCGCTGATTTTGAGAATTTCCAAAACAAAATTAGTATCTTAGACGAGGTTGTTATTTATATAAATATTTTAAATTGTTAAATTCTCAGGGGGCTCCGCTATCACGAAATAAAAACACATCTCGTGAATATCTCTCAGGAACAACTATGTCAATATGTAGAATGAATATATATATATATATATATATATATATATATATATATATATATATATATATATATCAGAATATTTCATTTGAATGTTGGTGACATTTGAAACATGTCAAATATTATAAGCTACTATTGGTCGAATAAACACAATTTACTAATAAATGGTAATTATTCTTAACAGCAGACACGTCGAGAACGTTGTAGCTATAGTCTGCCAGGATAGGTAGGAAATAAGGACAAGGATGAAGGGCTTGAAGTTGTGGGGTAATCTCTATGCTAATTTCTGTAAAAAAGAAAACGTTTTTTATTAGTTCTTAGTTGATATTCAGTTTTTTTCCTGTAACTTACAATAATTGTAACACCCACACGTAGACAGTTGATGAGAATGATATCAAAACATGTCAAATATTATAAGCTACTATTGGTCGAATAAACACAATTTACTAATAAATGGTAATTATTCTTAACAGCAGACACGTCGAGAACGTTGTAGCTATAGTCTGCCAGGATAGGTAGGAAATAAGGACAAGGATGAAGGGCTTGAAGTTGTGGGGTAATCTCTATGCTAATTTCTGTAAAAAAGAAAACGTTTTTTATTAGTTCTTAGTTGATATTCAGTTTTTTCCTGTAACTTACAATAATTGTAACACCCACACGTAGACAGTTGATGAGAATGATATCTTTGAGGACTCCGAACGTATAATATACGTTACAACTGTCCCCGCGGAAGAATAAATTTTGGTAAGCTCTAATAGATTCATAAGATGTCTCTGGTTCCTCGAGTTAAATAACATTTGTTAACAATATAGAAAATGAAAGTCATTTACTCTCTCAGTAACAAAATGACCCAGTGGTTTTCTACTCGTCTAAAAAAGAAAAAGTATTTCATTAATATTTTTAAGTTTTATAAAACAGTAAAAGTTTTTTCAACTTTATTGACTAAAACATCACCGCTTTCCAAAGCTATAAATAGAAAAAACAGGAAAAAGAAACATTGTAATTTTTTGTTTTTTAACTTTAGGGTTTGTTATAATTGGTTTTTGGATATTTCCGTAAAAATATTCAAGAGCTGCCATATTAATTTTTATGATTGTAATTATCTTACTTATTTTCGTAAAAAAATATCCAAGAATCATATTAATTTTAGGTTTTTACTATAATTGTTTTAATAAGCCTTACTTATTTTCGTAAAAAATAATCAGGACCTATCATATTAATTTTAGGGTTTTTTGCTATAAATGGTTTAATAAATCTGGTTTTTGTAAAATTAGCCAAGACTTATAGGCCTAGGAATGGTTAGATGGGTTAAATAAAGAACAAAAAATTAAGTCTTCTATTCTGAAAAACATAATCAGTTAATTATAAAAATTGTTTCACTTTTATTGGTTTTTGTTATAAATGGCTTAATTAATCTTACATATTTTCGTAAAAAATGTCCAAGACATATATTAATTTTAGGGGCTTTTTGCTATAATTGGTTTAATAAATCTTGCTTATTTTTTTTGTAAAAAATAGCCAAGGCTTATCATAACGGCTGAACCAACGTGAAGGTTTATAGCCCTCAGCCTGGATGGGAACAAGGATTGGATAGAATGGTTAAATAAAAAACACTACAAAAACAAAGGCTTCTATTTCTGAAAAAAAATATAAAAAATTATTGTTAAATTAAAAACATTTAAAATATTAAAATTTAAGCATGTAATTCATTAGTCTCACCTTTTACGACCTGTAATAAATAAGATGTATTAGTTAAAGCACATATTTAGAGAGGTTTAAAAATTACTGTTGTAATACCAACACCACTACATTATACTCTTCAGTTTTGTACCAGAGCCATCGGTCATGATACAACCCCAGGCTTGCAAAGCCCGGGGGCTGGGCATGGGGGGTTGGACACCCCCCCATTAGGTACATTATCGTCCTGCTCTGAAAAAATGTATTAGTTACTTATAGGTACATATGTTATTATAACTTACTCTCAAGGTGGGCGGCAGCCTCCCTCTAATAATAGTAATTAAAGTCGTGTGATCTAAAAACAAAAAAACTATCAAAAACTGTTTTTATTTTTTTTTATAAAAGAAGCTTACCCATTTCTAATTTCTTAATAAATTAAATTCTTACGATCGATCCTTTAAGTAGTTTTACCCTTTCCTGTATGTTAACCACAATAAATGTTTTTGTCTTTTCTATCGTAAAACTGCAACATTGTATGTTATCTATATTTTAGAGTCGAAACGACACATTGTATAGATACACCATATACAATATATAATCTAACATATGATTAGAAATTATGTGTTTTTTTCTAATATTTGCTCTCCAGTTTCAGGTTTTCAGTGAAAAAATGATTTACAGAGATGACAGCTATTCTTTTAAGAGATTGAGAATCTGGTACATAGATAATATGGAAAAAGAGACAGAGAGACATACGTTTTTATATTCGTTTGCTGTTTTTTTCAAGTGTTTTTTTTGTCTCAGCATGGTTATGTGTGAAAAGGCAGACATGTAAGTTCAACATACATTTTTATGACCAACAAAGTGATTTTGTTTCCGTAGTCTTATACGGACTTTTACTATAGGATTTTGGTTTTTAGAGATAGTCTAATAATACAACGTCCTTTCAAACCTCTACCGTTTTAATGAACACAACAAACCCCCAGACTACCATTAATGTAGCTTAATTCTACATCTGGGTGTAGTTGTAGGCCATCGGTCCACCTTATAAATATGTCGTGGGAGAGATGGCGGGAGCCTTCGGGAAGATCGTCACACACCTCAAGGTATATTTTTCCTTTGAGGTGTCTTCGCATCCTACCGTGGTTCTGAAAACAATGAAAACTATACTTTATTTTATAACTTATTTTCGTAGACTATTTACCTTATTACGCCTCTCGGTCACGAGTCTGCTCAGTGCAAATGGCGATTTTATTCTGTGTGATACTTACCCATAGTCGCTAAATGCAAGAATGAATCGTTTTTATTTAAATTTTATCTTTTAGGTTTTTCCCGTGGTTTTTTCTAGAAAGTTATCTGCTAAACAACATTATTAGAAGGAAGCATCGAGGAATAAAATAGGCACCACAGCTATCAGGATAAAGAGGCAACACTGTGTCTCGTGCACAAATAACATAAACCACAGGTATAATCATTTTTCAGTTTCTTTCGCATAATATAGAGATAAATATTTTATTTTCTTGTAAAAATATTTTTTATTTTGATAACATGTCTGCGGTAACTATTTTTCGTAAACATTGTTAAATACGATAATACCTAATCGGGCTTTTAAGACACGCTTGTGTAATGTGTTATGTGACATCTATTTGCAATAATTTCAAGGTAAATCTGGGGATAATTATATAAATCTGGGAAAACCCCTTGTGCCGTTAATCATTACATATGAGAAGAAATATCGACCCTGATACAATTTCTTATCTAACCGCAACTCCAAACCTACTGATAAGGTTCTCGACACTTAAAAATCTGGGGAAAAATCTGAGAAAATCTGGGGAAATTTTGGGGGTAGACTTTTTTAGTCCTATGTGAATGCATGGATGCGCTGTTGCCAAGTCAAAGTTTTTTCCCCAGATCTACTGATTTTTGGACAAATTTGTACCAAACGCGCTTATTATCTACTGACACACATATTTGTCGAAAATTCACTTTTTCATTACTAATATAAACTTTAGTATTTCTGTTTTCGCTTCTTGAAAATCACTAAAATATTTTACAAAATGTTGGAGGAGATTTTTCAATAGTACACGAGTATTGAATATAATTTGATTAAATGAATAATATCCTCGACCTCTGAGGTCACCACACTTTGATTGAATGCATAATAAATCACCAAACAAATAAGCTATGATAACCTAAGGTGGAGGATTGTAATTAAATTAATAAATGATTAATTATTGACTTTAATGTTTTCTTTTACCTTTACCTGTCCTACAAAATAATAACAAAAATAATTATTACATGTACAATTATAATAATAATAATATGTTTCTGAGCTATTCTTAAAAAAGAGGTTATAACTCTTTCTTCTGGATTGTCTGGGAATGGAAAGTCTCCTTGCATAACAAATCCTCTTCTGGCGACATATCTAAGCTGCGCTGCTTGAATTTGATGACGACATTTGTAACTCCCATTAGGAATTTCGTTCTCCTTATTCTCGTCTTCAACTCTACCTGGAGAACCGTACCGTTACTGATAGCAAATAAACATTTCCACCACGTCACTGCAAACACATATACTTTGGTAACGATATCTGAACCATATATACAATTTGCAATAGAGGATTTTCTACACATCAGTATTCATTTCGAATTATACCAAATTGTTGTGATTGTTATGGATTGATGCAAAATCATACCTGGGTTCATCTTTATATAGCCTGAAATAAACAAAATAATCTATTATTATATATCAATCATGCGCTGTCAGTTGTGATGACGTTTGTTTTTTTATATAAATATAAGTACGAATAAAGAGTTTATTTCTGTGGAAAAGGCGTATATTTTTTATATACGGACATACAAAGATGTAATAAGGGCATTAGCAATTTATCTCTGCTATTATTATTATTGGTCAACATCAAACAAACGTCATTGTAATAGATACGAATTCGAAAGGACGTTATGTTGAACATGCGCCATGGTTGCAGAAGTGCTTACGATTCTTTTATGATATAGAATTAAACCGATTACAAAATGAATAACACAATGAACGAGAAGAAGGATGCCATCATGGATAATTTTTTTGTTCCTTAAAACACACACTATCTCCATTCAAAATATCAGGCCTTAAAACTAAAACAAAAAGTCATCTGTCATTTCGTTAAAAATAAATGGAAAAACTCACTCTATAATATCGATTACAATGTTACAATTTGCTTTTGATAAAATTATTTCTGTGATGTGTCAGCTTATTTTAAAATAGGAATTGATAAAATAATGAAAAACGTTACATTTTTACCTTTTGGATGCATGTGTAGTCTTCTGTTACTATGTATATTTCTTTTTTTGCTATCAATTGGTTTTGTGATGACGTTTTCTTTTCCATATAAATATAAGTAGGAATAAAGAGTATGTGTCAAAGCAATTTCTTCACTCATACAATGTCCGTCATAAAGTTGGAACCATATGGGATTTTTTTTTATTATTGTAGTTAAATAACAACTTTGGATAGCAATCACTTCTGCTTCTGAAATAACTTAAAATGCGCCAAGTCAAAGTTGACAGGTAACATCTGTCAATTGTCAAGTTCGTAATTTTGGAAAAAATGTCCTAAAACGGGTCAATTTGTTAAAATTTCGAAAAATATTACTTGGAAATTATGATTCTAATCACATTTTATGCTTATGTGCCGATTTTGAGAGAGAAATTTTGATGTTCAATAAATTTCATATTTTCGTATTTTTTATTCACCCCCGTATCTCGCTACTTTAAAATCATTTAAAACTCTTTAAAGTAGTATAAAGGCTACCATTCCATTGCATATTGTGATCATAATATTCGTACGTAAGTTGGTTTTGAAGATTATTGATATTTTCAACTAAAAAAGAGGTAGTCTGGATTATTTACCAAATTTCAAAAAATCAGAAATTGTTTTTCAACTTTTTCTTTATTAAACTTTAGTTGGATAGTACAAAAATGGTTTTAATTATAATCTGAATATCTTAACGCAAAACGACTACTTCAAAATTACGAACAATAAATAGAACACTTTAAAGGAACTTATGTACAAAAAATCAGTACATCAATGGAATGTCGTTGCTATAAGTAACCATCTATTACGCTGTAGCCAGGTTAACAATGGACTGAAAATGGCGGTGGGTACGTTAGGTTAGCGCCATCTTTAACGTTGTGGCCAGGTTAGGTTAGGTGTCACGCGGGGGGTACTCAAGGCCCCAGTTACTACTGCGGTCCTTCACTTAAAGCTTTTTCAGCGACAATCTGTTATCAATTTTGCGAACTTAACGGTATTGCTTGTCTTCACGATGAACGCATAGGTGTAGCTGGATACGTACATATAAGAATTTAGCCAAGCTTGGAAAGTATCGAAATTCGCGATGTGCTCATGCCTTGCGTCGATTGGTTCTCCACTTAAAATAGCCAGTACCCTATACACCCAGTTAACGTTCGGTCCTTCACAATCCATTTCCTCAGCGAAATAAAGCGCAGTATGTAAGCACAAATCTGATAATAAATCGTTAACATTCATCTATTTATTTCTGCACACCCTAAAAAGCTGTTCCTCAAGTCACACCACTGTGGTGGTTACTTAGTAAAAGTCCCTCGTATACTTTATGTTTATCATAAAGGCATATTATCTTTGAGGAAACCACTTACCTAGTAACCGGTATTCGGGAGTTGAATAAACGACATCACTTATACAAAATCACTGGGCTCGTTTTTATTACATTTAAAAATACACAAAATATAATATCAATTGACTTATTCAAACCATCAATAACAATTAATAATCCTGGTTCATTATACTTTCATTTTATAGGAAGTGTACGTATGATTTACTACATTTCTGACCTTCGTCTATAAATTGAACGTGTCTGTTTACATTTTAACTAGAACGTGCTTCCACTAATAACTAACATTGACTGTCCCAGATCAATGATCGCTAAATATTGTAATTAATAATAACCTAATTTTTAAATCTTATTTCTAAGCTAATGTCCTTTTGTCGTTACTGTCCTTTAGGGACCACTACATCATCCCCTCTTGGAAGAGAAAAATTTTCATTTTAATTTTTCGATATCACTTATACCTATAACGGTTTTTATTGAATGTTTTCTGTTTTTTTTTTGTTTATTAAACACTACTTGTTCGTTTATAAACACACTTCACTTGTTTACAATCGCTTCCGGTCGTTGTATCTATACATTCGATTCTTATGAACTATCTGTTGTTTACTATCTGGAGATGTAATATCACAATTTAAGCCCTTTATTCTCGCTATTTTAAACGGACCTGAATAATGTGGATCAAATTTATTTCTCCTTTCATTTTTTAAAATAACTAATTCCTCTATTCTAAAATTTACAGGTGAAGAATCCTTTTCACTATTACTGACTCTACTTAATTTATTATTTATTAAAAACTGTCTAGCTCTTTCATTAGCGTATTGTAACTTGTACTTTAATTCTTTATCGTATCTTTCCAAATTGTAACACGGTTCAATTTTTACATTTAAAAATTCTGGCAAATTGGCTTTTCTTCTTAATAAGGAGTGTATCCGTGATACGTGTTTGGTGTTGTATTATAACAATATGCAAACATTCTTACAAACTCGCACCAGTTATCCCTAGAATCTTTGATAAAGTTTCTCATATATTCATTAAATGTCCTATGTAATCTTTCACAACTGCCTATTGCTTCGTGATGGTATGCTGTTGCAAAATTATGTTTTATATTTAAAAGTTCCGCTAAGTTCTTCATTATTTCGTTCTTATATTCAGTCCCTTGATCTGTTCTTACTCCTTCATCAGTCCGTAATTCGGTATAAAATTATCGAATATTGCTTTTGCTATAGTGCGTGCTTCCTTATTCTGAACCGGTATCATAACTGCGTATTTAGTTAATTCGCATAATATTGTAATACAATAACGATTCCCGTTGATACTTTCTACGAACAGACCTATTGTGTCTATGTAAATAATATCAAACGGTTTTATAGATGTATCTGTGATGACAAATTTCTCTTTATGATTAGGCTTCGCTTTATTCACTTGACATTTATGACAATTCTTTACATACTTCCTTACGTCTTTCTCCATGTTTTTCCACTTGAGGTTTGCTCTTAGTTTCTTTAATAATCTTTTATTTCCTACATGTCCTCCAAACATTGGATCGTTGTGGTATCTTTCTAATATCTCTTGGATCTCTTCTTTTTGCTGTACCGTTTTTGGTACTTCGCATATACATACTTGAATACTTTTTAACCTTTGATTTCCTACTTCTATAAATTCTTCTACTGTGCACTTTTTAAATATATCATCATTTGTATGTATTTTCATTCTTTTTACTTCATTTCTTACCGATAGCTCTTCAAGCTCCTGTTGCCTGCTTTGCTGCAATGCTTCGGTTGATATCCCTTTTCAACGCTCTTCGGTGCGTTTTCCATAATGCCCAAATAAATTTTAAGATGGAAGCTATAGTCATAAGATATAATAATACCATTATGTGCATCGCAAAACTGTCTTGCTGTACCATGAAAGTGTTGTTGACAATTCCCGTTTCCTTTGCCTCTTGTTTGGTTGATGAACCTTCCATTGTTTTTCTTCTCCAAGGTCCCAAATTTAGATAGAAAACCATATAGTTCCACTTGACCTTACCATTTATTTTGCAGGATAATCTACCCTTATACCATTAATTGTACCATAATTTTTCGTTCGCAGGATGAAATTTTACCATTTACTTGCAGGATAATTTACCATAACTATTTTATAATTACCATTTATTTCCATTTTACCAATCATTACCATTACCATGTGTTCGCAGGATCGCCATGTAGTGGCGATTACCATTATACCATTAATTTTTACATTACCATTTCCATTTTACCATTTACTTTGCAGGATCGTCATGTGGTGGTTACTTAGTAAGTGTCCCTCGTATACTTTACGTTTATCATAAAGGCATATTATCTTTGAGGAAACCACTTACCTAGTAACCGGTATTCGGGAGTTGAATAAACGACATCACTTACACAAAATCACTGGGCTCGTTTCTAATACATTTAAAAATACACAAAATATAATATCAATTGACTTATTCAAACTATCAGTAACAATTAATAATCCTGGTTCGTTATACTTTCATTTTATAGGAAGTGTACGTATGATTTACTACATGCTGACCTTCGTCTATAAATTGAACGTGTCTGTTTACATTTTAACTAGAACGTGCTTCCACTAACAACTAACATTGACCGTCCTAGATCAATGATCTCTAAATATTGTAATTAATAATAACCTAATTTTCAAATCTTATTTCTAAGCTTATGTCCTTTTGCCGTTACTATCCTTTAGGGATCACTACACCACCTCCAAAAGAGTATCAGAGTTCCCAGGCAGTAACAGTATACATATGCCCATAGTCGAACACTTTTCCACAGAATCGCAAGTCGCATGCTTGAATATCCTTGACTGTTGCTAAGTGCAAACCAGGTCCGGCCACAAATATTGTCACGTTTTGAAAGGCTGATCCAATTTTGATCGTACATGTAAGCATCTCCCCCTGAGTACTACTCTGACTGCAAATTAAGCAATCAGCAGTTAGACTGTTTAAGTTAATTTTCAAGCGATCCAGGGCCCATAGTCGCATGTCCGTACTTGATAACAGGAAATTACTCTTACCAGCAGTCATTAGAACCAGTTTGCGTTGAATCTGATACTAAATTAAATTTAGTACTCCATATTTCTCCTCAAATAATAATCTCTTAATCTCATTCTCATCCATACGTATCCTCATTTGGTGAGCTACGATTTATCAGTCTTTATCTTTCTTCGGAAAAAGCAAAGACCTTGACAGTCCAACTAATCTGACAAACCACCGTAGCCAATCAACTGAAATCTCTTCGTCTGAAAAGTGTGAAATTAAAGCAAAGTTCTTCCCGAAAAGAATCCATGGCTTCACATTCTTATTCTTTGGAGACAGACAATAGTAAATAAATCGTCAACGCTATACGTCCGGAAGATTACATCACTGTATCCCTTCCTGACCACCGCCAGTGTCAAATCAAAGGTGTTCTCGTTCACCGTCCTGCCGAAGTCCGTCACCCTTGAGTTCCGTCGGTATTTTTTTAAACTCAACTGTATCCCTTCCTGACCACCGCCAGTGTCAAATCAAAGGTGTTCTCGTTCACCGTCCTGCCGAAGTCCGTTATCCTTGAGTTCCGTTGGTATTTTTTTAAACTTAACTTTGTGTGAATGGACATACTATTAAGCCTAGTAATACCCTAAAATATTTAGGGTATACTATAGAAGCGAATACCAATGCAAATGCTCATATTATGCGATAGGTACGCAAAGCTAAGATTGGAATGAGCAAACTGTGTCTACTAATTTGCTCACATAGTAACTTAACAGCCGAAACAAAATACTCACGTACACATACATAATCAGACCAATTCTCACATACGCAGCCCCTGTCTGCTACAACGGAACTAAACACAATTTTCACTCACTACAGGTGGTTCAAACCAAGTGTCTACGGATGGCGATTAAACACGACTGTTATCCCAAATTGCCCAGAAATACTTAGTGAAATGAAAAAGCCGATATACCAACTATTAAAGACTTCATAACAGAAATATCAATTTTTATAATTATTGTCTGCCAAAGGGTCTTCGTAAGAATCTCATAGACACAAATCGCGCATTTGCATTGACGCTAATACTCACACACACTAAGGGTTCCATATCAGCATTAGGATTTCCTTAAGGTAATGAAAGAGTAAAAATGCAATTAAAAATCGTTTTATTCAAAAATTTTTACAAAAATGAGGTTGGATAGAAAATGATAATTCCAAACAAATGTTTCACTTTTAATTGGTTTTAGTTTTTTTTCTGTAAAGAACAAATAACTTCAAATAAAATATTTGTTTATATCTTGTTATAAATTTAATGAAAGAGTATTCTTCAAAACTAGAGCCAAGGTACATACTCAATCGTTTCATTTTTACCAAACAAGACACGTTAAATCACCTCCAAGAAACTACTCAAATCATTTCTATGCTCGAAAATATTAAAACACTTTTTCGTTTATGTAGATATTTGATTTTGTTAAACTTAATGCCTCCAATACAAGAACAAACAGTTTAAATCACTTATTTTTTTCTTGATAGATAATACAACACTTTTTTCAATTTTGCACTTCATTCAAATTTTACAAAAATGAGGTTGGATAGAAAATGATACAAAATAAAACAAAGATGTTTTACTTTAATTTTTTTTTATTTTTCTGTATAAAACAAAAAAAAATATTAATAACATACTATAAAAAATGAAAATAACAGTATACCTCATCTTCTCTGTGAGTTCAGGTACTTCATCGGCTTTTAGCAGCACATTTATTGTAAACAGCTTCAATTTACGTCGTTTACGCGGGTCGCGTTTGACTGGACAGTAAGTTGCAGGTAGTGCATCTTGGAAAATGCTGTCGATAACGCTGGACGAGTACGATCCGATGTCGCCGTTAATGGGTTCTCAGGTATTGATGAATTATCTAATTCATAGAAAGCTCGATTCTCACTATAGTGCAATGAATGTGCAAAGCACGGGAAAGGCACGGTCTCGGCAAGGGCAAGAAATGTATCGCGCATTCACACTGAACGAGTAGCTACGGTCACGGAACGTCAGTGGTACCGTTTATATAATTAATAGATCGAATAATAACAATGTTTTCCACTACAACACTTGTGAAAATTGCTGTGTTATTAGATGAAGACGAGGAAAAACAAATAGAGAAAGGTCAGAAACGAAAAAGACGTTTTTGGGTGCATAATATGTTAAAAAGACGGAATCAAGAAGGAGAATTCTCTACACTACACCCCGAATTGATAGACGACGAAACCAAATTCTTTAAATATTATAGAATGTCGATTAACGAATTCAATAATTTGTTAAAACAGATAGAAGAAATTTTGCAGAAACAAAATACCACTTTTCCTGAATCCATTCCACCAGTTCAAAAACTTGCGATGTGCTTAAGGTAAAAATCAAATATCAGCTTTATATCGTTTAACATGTTTTATTTTTATTTTGACACATGATGTAGATAATATTACTTGTATTAATGATTATTACATTATATTGATGATTAGTCTAAGGTATTCTGTGGGGAAAAGGTTTCATAAAAGGAGGCGGCAAGTGAAGAATTGTAGGATTGGTACATGGAAGCACTTGATGATGGTGGAGATTGAATGGGAGTTGAGGAAAAATTTGATGAGTGGGATGAGTGGGGTGTAGGAGACACTAGAGGCGGGCGAATTTCTGAACTGTCGGTAGTCGTGTTATGTAAAATAATGGTTTGCATGTTACTGGCATTGTATGCTGAAAAGTTTTGAGTATGCTGCTGGACATATACGTATTTAGCTTCAATATCGGAGACAAGTCCAAATATTTTAGTTTTAACTAGATGTTTGTCACCGGGAGAAAATTTTTTCACAGTAGCTTTTATGCTTTAAAAAAAATCGTCTTTATTTGCCTCAATTTTTTTGTTGTTTTCCTTGGTCAAAAGATAGTTCATTAGGGTGCTGCTAGCTGTCATAGGGTGGGTTGACGATTTTGCTTTATCTTTGATTGTTTTAGTTGTTGCCTTCTTGTTTTTTACTATCTCCTTTTGACTTATGATTTGCTTGTTGGGATGTACTAGCTTGTGATAAATCGGTAGACTGCAGAATATTCCGACCATTAAGCTGACTATTGGGAGGTGTTATGTCCTGAATGTTATCCTGTGAAAAAATATGTTGTGAAGAATCGGAATACTGACTTATATTTTCCGGTCCATTGCTTTTATCGCCAGTTACAAAAGTGGGGTTTTCAGTCGTAGTAACTCGCTCCTTATCCTTCATGTGAATATGGAGAAATTCCAATATGTCGCCATACTTCCATCTCGCGTTGGGATCTGCTGCTTGCCATGTTTTAGTTTTCTTTGAATTTCGAAATTTTCTATACTGACCGCGGATTTCCTCCCAACGATGCTTGCATTCTTGACCATCTGAAAGTAACAATATTAATTTATTCTAGGTTTCTTGTTACTGGAGACTCATATCAAACGATTGCATTCAGTTACAGACTAGGACATTCTACTGTACATGCCATTATCCAAGAAGTGTGTAACGCAATTATAAACAACTTATTGCCAGCTTATATTCCTACACCGCGTAAAGAAGACTGGGAAAATATTTCGAAAAGGTTTTGGACTACTTGGAATTTTCCTAATTGCTTAGGAGCCCTAGATGGCAAGCATATTGAAATTATAGCACCTGCTAATAGTGGTTCAAATTATTTTAATTATAAAAAAACCTTTTCCGTTGTTCTTCTTGCATTAATCGATGCTGATTACAGATTTCTGGCGGTGGCTATAGGATCATATGGCAAAAACAGTGATGAAGGTATCTTCGCAAACTCGAGATTGGGAAGACAATTGGAAAATGGTACCTTGGACATACCTGGCATTAAACAGCTCCCAGATTCTGATATAACAACGCCTTACGTTATTCTGGATGATTTAGCGGTTCCTTCAAAAATTAACCTTTTGAGACCTTTTTCTCAGACCCAGATACTAAATGATATACAGAAAAGGGTTTTTAACTACCGACATTGTCGAGCAAGGCGTGTTGTTGAAAACACCTTTGGAATTTTGGCACAGCGTTTTCGCATATATTTTAGAAAAATCAATTCAAAACCTGGCTATGTTGAAAGAATTGTCTTAACAACATGCATTCTACATAATTATCTACTCAACAAAGCCACGATGACACAGGAACAAATGGCTGCTGTGGAGAATCACAACATATGTATACTGCAAGATCTACCAAAGCAAGGTGGTAATGCACAACAGGATGCGTTCCTTTGCAGAGAATAATTCACCAGTTTTTTTAATTCAGATGCTGGTTCAGTACCTTGGCAATATAACAAAATATAATATAAAAAATATAATTTATAGTTACGTGTTATGTAATATTTTAATAAATATACGAAATTATTACTTACCCAATTCTAATTTTTCCCCAATTGACGTCCACACATTCGACTTGTATTGATTATCTGAGTATTTTTTATTAGATAAATCATACAACGCTTCATTTCCACGCACATATTCAATTAACATTCCATCCATTTCCGATGTAAAAGTCTTTCTTTGACGCTTCGACATAATTATTCAAAATCGTCACTTTCTTTTTGCCTGTTGATTGCCGGGAATGGGTATTCAGACTAGGCAAGTTTTGCGAAACCGGCTAGGATTCGGCAGAGCACGTGCTCGGCAAATATTGTTTCGAATAATACCTACGTGCAAGCGACATGCATTGACAAGTCGGTACCCGTATAGAGAGAACGTGAAGTCGAAAATCACATTCAATTACATATCATACAAATATTGCCGAGCCTGTGCCTTTCCCGTGCCTTGCACATTCATTGCACTATAGTGAGAATCGAGCTTTACTGTTACAGGTTCCGATAATCTCTCCAGATGCAACCTGATGGAAGTGTGGTGTTCTGGTTCGGATATGTAATGATAAGAATCTTGAGTCGCGTGGTTTACTGATCCATATGTGGTATCCCCACCACATATTATACACTTGTATTAAACTCATACTGCCATAGTTATAAAGTTAGTTGCACAACTAATGTTTGATAAATAGAACGAAGGGTATATAAATATTTTTTTTTACTTTTGTAATTGACTACAAATCTGAAACCAAAATTCGTCTACATGCGTGTCTTTTTCTCTAGTCGCCACCGGATTGGGGCTTCGCATGCTTAGACTCCGTTTAAAAACATTATTTGGTGACGCGCACGCTCAGCCTGTTTGAATTCTTTTTTTCTTCTATTCGACATTTTTGGGGGAGGTGCCTGAATAATGTTTTAAAAGGGGCCACTGTTTTTATATTAAGCAGCGGTGACTCATGTCAGTCATCGTCCCAACACTCAAAAGCTTTAGAGACCTGGGACGTCGAACTAACTATCCGCCCTATGCAGATACCGCTGCTTAACCCTTTGACGCCGGAATTATTTTTTTTTACTTTTAAATAGTTTTTTGGTAATTTTATATAAAAGTATTATTTTTAAAATTAATGGTATGCATTTTAATTTTTTTTCTCAAACCACAAAAAAATAGACCATGTCTTAGGTGTTGGGACACTAGGCATAAGTTACTAAAATATTTTCATAAGTAATACTTTATTTTGAATGGTACAAAGAGAAACAATTTTTCTTGTCGTTAAGACACAAACCTACATCACATGTTTTACAGCTCCAGGAAGACTTGTGAGGTTCTTTTCGGCTACTGCAAAAGGCACATCTTCTTGGCTTCATGTGAATTGGCATATGTGCACATTTATCAAAGCGAACTTCTAACGGCACCGTACGTTTGAAGTGATTTATTTCAGTACTAAGTCTTTTGCGTACTTTTCTAGGTACGGCGGGTTCGGCACCAATGAGACCGTTTGCAACTGCCAACCTAAACATTTTCAGCGTAAGCGATTTTCCAGCTGCTCTACTTTTGAAAATAATAAAAGCTTTCACCAGTGAGACATCTAAAAAATACCAAAAGATCCGGTGCCACTATTTCTTCGATTTTCTGTCCACTTCATAAATCGACTTCAGCATATCCATTTTGTCAATAAAACCCATATTGGCATTGTAGTACTTGACTAGTTTTGGACAAGTAATTACTTCTGAAGTTCCATCTTTCTTCTTTCTAAAAACTGTGTCAATATCTTCGGGGTTATGATGATTACTTAGAAACAAAACACCTTTTCGATCTTTCCATTTTATAAAAACAGTGCCGTCTTTGCTAACTCGCCAATCTGACTCCCCTCTTGCTAATTGATTATCCTATTTTATATCTATTGGTGTGTTCTTTCTTCCCTTCCTTGCTGTTCCGCATGCATAAATGATATCTTCCCGCAAGCTTTTCGTTAGTTCCACAGAATTGAAGAAATTGTCGAAATAAACTTTATGGCCTTTTCCGACCAATGGACGAGTAAGCTCTTTGATAACTCGGGCTCCTAAATTTTTTTCAGTAGTATCGGCAGCTTTTCCTGTGTATATGTCAAACTGACATACAAAACCAGATTCGTCCGCTCTTATCCAAACCTTATATCCTCTTTTTATTGGCTTCATCGGAAAATATTGCCGCAAATTTTGTATTTTATCATAGACTCATCGATTGCTTGGTATTCTGCGGGATTCTAACATGCAGCAAACCTTTCTGATAAATGATTCAATAAAGGTCTAACTTTATATAACTTGTCATAGTTGGCTTCATTTCTTTTAGGTTGAAGAGCATTATCGTTCAAATTTAAGTTTGATAGCAACCACTCAAATCGGTCCCTTGGCATACAGGAACTAATATAAACATCTCGAAGATCTGCCCTGGAAGACCAGTAGTCTCTCAAACTCGGGAGATGCTTTATTCCCATTAGTAAATGTATTGCTAAAAATACTTGCATTTCTTCCGCATTAGTCTGTGTATGTACAATGCGATTTTCGTCACCACCACAATGTTGCACCGCATATAAATTAGTTTGAAAGACAATATATTCAATAAGTTCTTTTGTAAAAAGTTGGAGAAAAACATCTGTCGGAGAATCTATATTGTCCGGTAGATTGGTACCGACCGGTTCATTGAAACTTTTTTTATGTTGAATGCAGTTTTCGGAGTCTCTGGTCCAAATTGTATTGAGAAGAAAATATTTTTTTATACGCATATCCAACTACATGTCATCGTCACTGTCTTCGTCAGTTTGATTTATCTCTGGTACGTCCTCGTCCTGAATTTGATTTACCTCTGGCACGTCCTCAATTTGATTTATTTCTTCAGAGATAAGTGGCAGAGGCTCCAGATTTAAAAAATCTGTTTCGGTATCGTCATCGGAGCAGTCATCAAGTTCTGAGTCTGCATCAGATGGAATGTCTTCAACAAGAGTTAGTAATGCTTCCTGACTCATAGTTTCCAAATCAGCAATAGAATATTTCTTTCTGCCTGTAAACAAAAAACCCATCAGTGCCTTGTGTCCCAGAAGATCGACCACCTCAATTACTAAGTGTAAAATGCCCGAAATTCATCAAATAACATTTATCATAAAAATATGCAATATATACAACTTGTATCTACACGAACTTACCTGCCATGTTATTAGAAATCACTAAAAAACTCGAATTATAATAAAAAAATTACAACAGCGGCAGTACCGTTCTCCAACGCTGCTAACATGCAACTAAAACTATCGCCAATATCCTCGTAGATATAATTTTTAGCGGGAGCCGTTGGAGGGGATACCGAGTATCCACGTATTGACTGTGTCTTAACGCTAAGATCACTAGGCGAGAGTAGAAAAATTATTTGAAGTGTGTCCCAAAGCTTTGACTACTAGGAGTCAAAGGGTTAATGTATACTAGAGGAGACTCATTCCAGTCATCGTCCCAACACTCAGACGCTTTAGAGGCCTGGGACGTCGAACTATCCGCCCTATGCAAATATCGCTGCTTAATGTATACTAGAGGCGACTCATGCCACTCGTCGTCCCAACACTCCTCGTAAATATGCTTTTCTTGTATGGACGACAGTAGTAGTATTATGGGACGGTTGGGCCTGGGAATTTTTTATCAGTTTGCGGTTTTCCACCCACGCACTCGATATACCACAGTATTTATACTCGTGAAAATACAGGGTGTAGTCGTAATATATTAGGATACAGGATCGTAAAAGATTATACAGGGTGTAGTCGTAAAGGTATACAGGGTCGTGAAAGATTAGGGTGTAAAACAGGGTCGAAGATTATACAGGGTCAATATAAAAAAAAATGCCATAAGGGCGCTACGGTCGGATGGATATTTTTACAGGATTAAAAACAGCGTTATATTATTACTGGATGCCATAAAGGCGCTACGGTCGAATGGATATTTTTACAGGATAAAAAACGGCGTTATAGATTCACAGGATGAGCCGCTACGGTCACTAGCATATATATCTGTTATTATTGGTCGGATTGAAGTCGAACAAATGCCATTGGTAGAGTATTTTTACAGGATGTACAAAGATGCCATAGGGCACTAGCATCTCTGTTTTGTCGGGTCATTGTGATTGAAAAGAGGTGTATCTCAGTTACTGTCAAAAAAACGCGAATGATGCCGCAGATCGCCTCTTATTACGACAGATCGACTCAAATTACGTCAGATCGCCTCAGATTGCACCAGATCGCCTCTAATTGCGTCAATTATAATCAGAACAGCCTCGATCTATAAGAAGTGGTTGAGATGACTGTAAAAATAATGTATTACTAAAAAAAGTTGTCTACATCATTAGACGAATAACATCAGGAGGGAAACACACATCAGAGGGGTACCAGACGCACGTCAGTTTGACAGCAACCCTTCAAAAGAAACCAATGTTTGCAAGGGGGAGTGTTCTCTTTATCACAATGTGTATAATGTTCATAAGGGGGAGTGTCCTTTTTACCACATTGGGTGTCCTGTTTGCGCGAGGATGCGTCAAGGTGCGTCTCATTTAAATCTGAGACCTCGGCGTAGGATGATTCGCTTAAATTGTCCGCGACTAGAAATTCATCGCTTAAAGACATTGTGTTAAGTTTGTCTTAGCGTTATGATGAATTTCTAGAAAATCATTCTTCCGCACTTCCTAGCTATTGAGCTACACTTCCTTGACTTTTAACAAAATATTCCTGATTCCTATTTATTAACATATAGTTTCGTTTAATATGTTAATATTCCTGTTTCCACTATTTATTAACACTTAGTGTCATTTAATTTATTTAATGGTGGATGCGCTTGGGCGAAGGCGCTAAATTCAGTTCGTTTGAATTTATTATCCTTCCTGCGTTCACTATTTAGAAGCACTTAGTGTTACTCAAATCCTTTTATGGCGAAGGCGCTAAATTCAGTTGCTTGAATTTATTATCCTTCCTGCGTTCACTATTTAGAAGCACTTAGTGTCATTCAAATTCTTTAATGGTGGATGCGCTTTGGCGAAGGCGATCAATTTATTTCACTTAAAACTTATTAATCAATTTAGCTATTTAGAAGCACTTAGTGTCCTTTGAATACTTTATGGTGAAGGCGCTTTTTGGCGAAGGCGTGCAATTTATTTTCTATTAAATTAAATTACTCCTATTCACTTCACCATTTATCCTCACTATGTTTCGTTTAGAAATCCGTATTATTGTCTATTCCGTTTTAATTGATTATTTAAATCCTCACTTATTTTTGTTTAAAAATGCGTGTTATTGATCTCTGATCCTTCACTTATTTATGATCACTTAGTTTTGTTTAAAAACCTATTAATCCTATTCACTTCACAAATTATCCTCACTAAAGTTTGTTTAAAATGCGTATTATTGCCTATCCTTATTTCCCGATTTATCCTCACTTAATTTGTTTAAAATTATTGCGTTTTATTGATTCCTGATCCTTCACCTATTTATTCACTTAGTTTTTGTCTAAAAAACTATTATTGTTCCGATTCCTAATTGACCAGTCATGTATATAATGAAAGGCACTTTCAAAAGTTATTAAAACATGCGGAGTTCGGTCTTAGAAGATTTCTGAGCTATCAGACGCGGCGTGGCGTGGTTTTCGTTCAGGAAGTAAGTTCTGATCAAAGTTGTATCGTTGCTAGTACCAACTATCAGCCTAGTCGGCGGTTTTCGGGCCCTATGACTGTGTGGAGATATTTCGCTGTACTGTATGCCTGATCAACTTATAAGATCAGCTTACTGAGCCTTCACTACTGTTCACTTCCACTTTTCACTTGATGACTTCTCGGCTGGATGGACGACTCTTCTCTGTCTGCTCCTCTTGAATTCGTCGTTTATTTATGGTAAATTACAATTAATTACTGCGTAATTTAATTGTTTTAGAAATTTCTAGATCATTCTCGATGACGACTCGCCCTCGGACTGTCGATATCCCCCCGCTCCGAAGATCGAACCCGCGGGTCTGATTTATTTACAAACCTATAAGGGAGTTATGTATGTATGTAAAATTAATTAGACCGAGGATAATAAAAATAAAATATATTAAAGTAAACAAAATAAAATAATAGCAATAAAAATAAAATCATCACCATTATAAATTAAGTAACCATTAAATAAACTATTAAAACGTAAAACAAAGGTGGGGCGTTTGTTAGGAAAAGCGCTCTCTCGAGATGACACATCTGAAAAGGAAACAAAATCCTGATTAACCAGTTCATAAGAGATTTGGAAAATTAAGCAACAACAATGAAATTAACTGTCACAAAAGTCTAATATATCAATCCCGCATATTTATGGTTCATTGTTAAAACCAGAACCTAATCAGAATAATATATTTAAAAGAAATGTACAAATAATACATAAGATAGTTCAAACGTCTCTCAGGTCATAGGTATTAAGGGTAAACTCGCGAAATACCTTTGCTAGTCCGGAGTATTTATCATGATAAACAGTGTTATTGGCCTTCACTAAGATACTAGGGGCAAACTCGCAAAGTATCCACTCCTTTCAACTAGCGAAGTACGAAAGGCAAACTCGCGACGTACCTCAAATTAATGTATTGTTTGTAAACTCAGATATCAAATTCATAAATTGTCAAACAGTTATTGTATATAAATATATGTATAAATATATAGATTTGTCAACATAAAAAGTTAAATATGAATTAATTTAAGTTATAATAGCTTATCAAAACAATATATCAAAATTATTACAATCTATGGAAAAGGCTACTCTGTGAAAACTCACCTAATTTACTGAAGCTTGTTCTTATTAAACTTTTACAATCACCACACTTTTCTCTGATTTAACTGAACTCTACTCTGTTAGATTTAATAATGATATGCCTTCTCATCAAGAAACCGGGAACTATGAAAAGGGGTGTTATAACCAATTTTGGTCTTTATTTCCTATGTGATATACAGCGTAAGATGCTATAACAACCACGGAAATGTTTAAGAATTTGGGGACGTGACTTTTACAAAATCTCATCGGCCCCAATATTGGTTTGTTTATGTTATCGAGATAAGTACCCTTGTTTCAGATTCTTCGTTATAGAGATTTTAGAATATACGTTAAAATTCAACCTTGAAGAATATGTTTTAAATTCACTTACTCTGACAAACCTAATTTACAAAATATTTACATATCAATTATTTGTACTAGAACCATTTTTTTTCAATAGTACATGATTTTCTTCTACCATGTTGATGCTTGTAGGCCGTGGCTTCCGTTCTGGCCTCTTGGATGTTGTTGTCATCCATTCTGGCCTCTCGAGTGATGTTGACTTCCTATCTGGCCTCTCGGATGGTGTTGTCATCCATTCTGGCTTCTCGGATGGTGTTCGCTCCTTCTGGAGGTACATCTTCCTCTGGGGTTGCATCTTCATCCTGGGATGCATCTTCATCATCTGGCCTCTCAGGTGGTGCGGGTCTGATATCGTCCACGTGGATTATCGCCGTTGACCCATCATCTTTTTCTATTTCGTAGGTATGGAGTCCTAGGGCTTTTCGCCTGTCCCTTTCATCTCCGGTAGCAGATTCCTGGCGTATACCGTTGCCTTTCTTTTTGCTGCTTCAATTCTCTGTGCTCTTCTTTCCGGAATATTAGGTTCGGCGGGACCTTGTGGTTCCTCCGGTCTTCGTAGGTCATAACGTAACAATAACATTGCTGGGGTTGTTTCCGTGGCAGCGTTTAGTCGGATTCTGAGACTAAAAATGGCCTCGGGCAAGTGACTTTCCCAGTTATTATCATCAGGGGAAGCCACTTTGGTTCTCAGAATTTTCTTTAGTTCCTGGACCCTTCTTTCCACCGGATTGGCTCTCTGGTGATTGGTGAAAATTCTTGCTGAATGTGGTTTTGGGTCAGGAATCGTTCCCATATGTCTCCTTGGAACTGCGCTCCATTATCGGTGATGACCTTCGGAGGGGAAGCCCCAGCGGTTGCAGATTTCCTCCTTTACGAATTGAACCGCTGGGAGGCTCTTCGCAGCTGGCACACAGCGGTATTCCATCCAGCTTGACAACGTGTCTGTCGCTATTAAAACAAATGTTTTTCTTCCCTCTGGATGGTGGGTAGGGCCCTAGAATATCAAAGGACACTGTGTGCCAGGGCGTCTCTGGCAGTCTGCTCTGTACTGGTGCTAGTGGTTGGCGGGCTGAAGCTTTCGTTGTGGCGCAGATCAGGCAGCTCCTGACGTGTTTTCGGACGTCTTGGCGGATGCTGGGCCAGTAAAACTTTCTCCTGATGGCTCTAATCGTTTCAGCTTGTCCTGGGTGATTTGCCGTGGCTGCGTCGTGGTATTCCTTCAGGACATCTGCCCGGAATGGTCTTGGGACAACGATGTTCTTCGTTTCTTCATTTGGTTTGAAGTACACTACGCCATCTTCTATGGAAAATTGATATTGTATGTCAATTTCCACTAGTCCTTGTGGCCCTCTATCTTGGATTTCATTTTTTCTGGCAATGAACCTCAGCATGCCCTCGTGTGTACGATGGCTAGCTCGCACCTTTTCTTCCAGCGTGGCTGTGGGTGGAAGTGGGACTTCGTCTGGTCCATCTTCATCAGATTCTTCCAATAAGCACAGCAAAGGAAAATTTTCGTCCTCTGGGGCTGGAATTATTTGGGGCCATGTGATTCTTTCAAGTTGTGCCTCTTCTTCCTGTTCCGGATTTCTAGTACTATCTTCCGGGTTTCTGGACAGGCGGTCAGGAAGTTGATTCAATTTACCAGGTATATGAATAATTTTGAAGTTAAATTCCTGTAAAAGAATTGCCCATCTGGTCAGTTTAGCCTTGTTTGCCTTGAATCGGTCAAGCCAGGTCAGGGCTCGACTGTCGGTCATCAAGGTGAATTGGCGGTCCTGAAGAGAATGTCTGAAACGCTTCAGGGCCCAGATGGCGGCGAGGCATTCAACTTCATTCACATGGAACTTGGCCTCGGCAGGCGTAAGTTTGCCACTGGCGTAGGCGATTATCTTCCTATTCGTCGGATCTCCTTGGAAGAGAACAGCACTCATTCCTTTCTCGGATGCATCCGTCTGTAAGTAGAAGGGGAGGTCTATTTCTAGCCTGGACAATTGCACAGGATCATTCATCAAGTCTTTGATTGTCTGGAAGGCTGTCTCGGCTTCCGGTGACCATTTGAATTTCCTTCCCTTATTGGTAAGCTCCGTGAGGGGTGCTATTCTCTCCGCGAAGTCCGGGATGTAGTCACGGAGCCAGCTGGCGGTACCTATGAGGGATCTCAGTTGCTTCACTGTGTGTGGTGTAGTGAAACCTTGAATTTTTGCTTGGTGTCTGTCCAGCGGTAATGTGGCCTCAGCTGTAACTCTGTGTTCCAAATACTCTAATTCTGGGACAGCAAACTTGCACTTCGTGATGGAGATCCATAGGCCGTGGGCTCGTAGTCTCTCTAGGACAAGGTGGAGATGTTTGATGTGTTCTTCTACTGTGTTTGAATATATGATTATATCATCCATATAAACTTTTACACAGTCATCTATTAGGCCGACCAGAACTGTAGTAATTAGTTTCTGGAAGGCTGCTGGACCATTTTTCAGCCCAAAGGGCATTATCTTGAACTCATATGCTGAGCCATCTGGTAATGTAAACGCCGTGTACTGTCGGGACTCAGGAGCCATCGGGATCTGCCAGAAGCCGCTCTTCAGGTTCAATGCTGAAAAGACCTTGGCGGTTCCTAGTTCTCGGACTGTTTCATGTATCGGAGGTAACTGTGATACTTCGTCCTCGGTGATGGTGTTGAGCTTCCTATAGTCGACGCAAAATCTTGGTTTGCCATCTTTCTTCGTGACGATAACGATAGGGCTGTTATATGCTGAGTGACTCGGCTGGATAACTCCGGCAGCCAGCATGTTTTCCACCTCTTCAAAAATCACCAGTAGAGTATGGGTCTCTTGCGTATGGGAACTTTTTGTGTCGTCACATGACCACGCCCTATTTTTTGGGGGTTTGGCCCGGGCCAATTGCCAAAATTTTTTGTTGGCCTGGTCCAATTGCCAAAATTTCGTGACCTTGACCTTTTGGCCAGGGTTAGAGGTCAATGACCTAACATGACCACACCCTATGACGTAACATGACCACGCCCTATGACGTAACATGACCACACCTTATGACGTCACATTGTCTATGTGCCGTATGTACGTTCCGTCGTATGTGTCATTCGTCAAATGTCTTATCTGTCATATGTGACAGGTGCCGGTGATACAGTTACCTTGTCCTGTCATCTGTCGTCGTCATCGCCATAACGGCACTAACATATATCTATTTGTTATTCACCAGGGTGCCAAAACGGCCGTGGGTAGCTGAGGTAGCGAAGCTAATTTTCCCGTATACTGCGCATGTTTTCCGTTACAGATAGGCCGAAAAAGACACATTTCAACGTTCTGCGCACGTACTAAAGGCATCTGCCCATATCTCTGTTATTATTTGTCGGATTGGAGTCTAATAAACGGCATTATAATTGTTAGAATATTATCGTATACAGGATGTACCAAAAAAGATGCCATTAGGGCACTAACGTATATCTCTACTATTATTGGTCTGTCAGTAACGAAAACAGCTTCTAATATTAATTTTGAAAATTTACTGGACCATATTGAAGACGTTGTTTCCTCAGATCAAAACGTAGACATACACGGTACAACTTTTGACATACAAATATTTAAAATACACTAACGTATAACTCTGCTATTATTGATCTGTCAGTAACGAAAATAGCTTCTAATATTAATTTTGAAAATTTACTGGACCATATTGAAGACGTTATTCCCTCAGATCAAAACGTAGACATACACGGTACAACTTTTGACATACAAATATTTAAAATGCACTAAATATATAAGAAACTATTTGCGGAAGGCTACCCTGTATAAATTCATTCGATGTGAACGAAAGTAATAAAAAAGTTACATCATCCTGTTATAAAAATAAGTCCGGTTGATGCCAACAAAGTAAGAGTTTTACGGAATAGATAATTATTCAATGTTATTGGATATAAAAAAAAAGTCCGGTTGATGCAAAGTGAGAGTCTTACGCAATAGATAAAATTATGTGTGCAAATATTTATTCAATGTGCTAAAAACTCTGTTTCCAATAAATTTGGTGACAACTGGATTGGGAGAAATTGTCCAGTATTTTCATATAATATACTGATTGATTGAGTATATACGGGATGTTTTTAAAAAATGTAAATCATTCCATAAAATAACGTTTTTGTATTCTCTAATGATCAGTATCATTCAAGATGTTGAAGAGTATATACGTATTGATCCTATTTTCTACAGCTTCATGAGCCGAAAATGATGATGATGCGTCGTACGCATCATTATTTTTAGAAAAGTATGGTTACATGGATTCGAGTCAAAATTCACTAACTGACCTTGAATCCGTTCTGATTAATTTTCAAGAAAAGTATAATCTTCCTGTGGATGGAACACCTAATAAAGAAACTATTGATTTGATGCAGAGACCACGATGTATAAAGAGCGATAATAATTATGTTGCACATTCAAAATGGAACAAAACAGAATTACTTTGGTATTTTCCGCAAGCTACCGACACACATTTGAAAACAGCGATGCACGCTTTTGATATATGGCAATCAGCATCCAATTTGAAGTTCAAAAATGTGAAAATAGCTAAATTAAAACCCGATATCGCTATAACCTTAACCAATAGAAAGCACTATTTTCGAAGCGATTGTCAAGGAACTAATCAATGTTCATTCGATCTTGGTGATCGTGTGTTGGGTCACGCTTATTATCCCAGCCCGTACAGTAAATGTGTTGAAATTCATCTAGATATCAACCAAAAATGGTATTTTGGAGATGATTACAAGGTTCCGAAAGGAATGGTTAGTTTTTTGATGGTTCTTACTCATGAAATTGGACATGCTATTGGCTTAGCACACAGCAATGTTAAAACAGCCATCATGTATGTACCCTTGGTATCAAACGGATATAGTAGAACTGGATGAAGATGATGAAAACGAGATGATAGATTTGTATGGGGTGTACGAAAAACATTCTACTTTCAATGCGACGGTGACGACGACAGTAAAATCAACGCTACAACCTGAAGCCAGAATTAATTGTTGATTACCTACCAAAAGAACTGGCATCCTCATATGTCTCTCACGTGTTCCAAAACACCGTGGGGGATTTAGTTACATTCAGCAACAATCAATATTATGCAGCTGCATTTCCAAATTTAAATATACACGACTATTTTAAGCTTCCCATACCCCGATATGTCATAATTAATGCTCTATTTCAAACCAATAGCGGACAGATGTATCTGCTGTACAATAACAATTCCTACATTGAGTTCAATGTAGAAGGACATATCCTTAATATAGGAATTTGCATGACGTATTTCCAGGAGTTCCCGAAGGTGTAACGTCTGCATTTCGCTATACGGATGGTCACATTTACTTTTTCTACAAAGACACATATTACAAATACAGTGAATATATTCGTAAAGTTGTTGATGCGAAACCATTTACTTGGAGCCTTTTTGGAGTACCCTGCCCTGAAGATGCGCTATTGAATCAATTAAAAACTCTGTTACACAAAATTATAAATATATATCAATAAAAAATGTAATACTTAGTTATGATTTATTTTTTATTTTTCATGAACATCCCCAACTTTTTCATTTACCGAAACATACCTTCAGAAATACTTTCTTTAAAAATCATAGCTTTTAAATATGTTTATATTAAATTGATGTTTCAAAAGTTATCTCACGTTTTTTTTTCGAAAATATATATAGTTACCACTGCTGCTGCCGTATGAGAAATGACCAAACTACTTTCATAAAAGCATGTTTCAAACGTTTTCTCGTAGTAACAACTACTTTGTATATTTCGATAATTCCATAGGAGCATCCAACATACTTCCAACATTTTTTTTTAAATCTCTAGCATTAATAAAAAATTCAACTATTACTAGCAAATCCTACCTATAGTTATATTATCAGTTCATATATTTTTTTAAATAACCATTTAGACTTCATATTCAATTGTCCTAGTTTCATCATCACCTTGTATAATTTCTTTATAATCATATCAACACATCCACAAAGATAAATTGAATATTAATCATCAACTCGTTTCAATACATACAGGGGTTATAAGCAGATTTTTAAAAATAAGTCAATATAAAATTTCAAAAAGTTTTTATTGTCCTCTGTAAATAACAAATATATATATATATATATATATATATATATATATATATATATATATATATATATATATAAATAAAATTCTATACAAATTTAAATAACAGTATACCTTATCCGCTCAAACACCACACCTCTATATAGGGGCCTGCATCCCTGTAGTATATTCTCGTGTGTTGCTGCACTACCCCCGTGTATTGAAACCCCTCTGGGGCAGTACCTCCTCCTCCTCCCCCGAACATTAGATAGGTTGGTTTTCGCTGTAAAAAACGAAAAAAAGATCTCATAAATTTTAAAAAATACAACAAATCTTTTATTGAAATGCAGATATAACAAAAGTTTAAAAAATACAGCAAAATGTAATAATGACAAACAGCGAAACAAAAAAAAATGAAGACAAGGTTATGAAACTTTTGAAAAAAAAATATAGTTGATTGAAGTGTAATGAAAAAATAATTAACGCTTTTGAAAATGTATTAGATAAACACTTACGCGTTGAGTAGACGATAAACACCCTCTTATTGTTTGTATTATTGCTGACTCTGGAAAAAAAAATACAATAACAACTTTTTTTTAAAATTACGACATCATCACTCCTAATTATTCATCTTTCTGTATACATATGTGAGCAATGATGTGGTAGTTTGATTCTTCATCTTATTACAAAAAAAATTATCTAAATACCGCTTCTTCATCACTACTTAATTATGATTACTCTGATTTCGTTATAAAAAAATATTACAGGTTTTCACAAAATATGTAAAGTAAAGAAAAAAAATTTCATCTCTTTCCATGGCCTACCCAGGAGGCGGTAAGCATAAGGCTTACGGGAGATGTTTAAGGCCTCGTTAAGATTCCCCGTCAAAAAGACAGGCCTACGGCATCACAAACACTTATTTCAAATTTAATCGAAACGGTTCTTTAATTTGCCATCGATTAGGATTAAAAAGATCATCTTTTGTGTGTTAGTATTGGATCTTTCGATCATCTTTTTTCTTGTTAGTTCAAATAGCATCACGAACACTTCAAATTTAGTCGATACGGTTCTAAAATTCGCCATATAGGGTTAAAAAGATCATCTTTTTGGTGTTAGTATTTGGATCTTTTTAACCGTCTTTTACATGTTAATCACAAATATTCAGGTATCACGAACACTTATTTCGAATTTAATCGAAACGGTTTTTTTTAATTTGCCATCGATTAGTGTTAAACTCAAAGAAACGAAATTTATTAACTTAGACACACACACTCGCTTCTCAAATTTACAGAAGCCTACGGCATCACGAACACTTATTTCGAAATTTAATCGAAACGGTTCTTTAATTCGCCATCGATTAGGATTAAAAAGATCATCTTTTGTGTGTTAGTATTTAGATCTTTTAATCATCTTTTTTCTTGTTAGTTCAAATGGTATCACGAACACTTATTTCGAATTTAATCGAAACGGTTTTTTAATTCGCCATCGATTAGGATTAAAAAGATCATCTTTTTTTTGTGTTAGTATTTGGATCTTTTTAACCATCTTTTACATGTATTTTTTTAAAGCTGCTTTCACAGCGGCTACAATAAAAAGTTCCCTCATATATTTCACAGCAGGGCAGCAGATGTTGATAAATCATACCTGAAAACTAGATATTATAAATCCAATGTGTACAATCCAAATGCAAGGAAAAAAAATATCAGGCGTAAGTTTAAACATTTCAAATTTAAATTTTTGTGTTTCTATTTCTTGTTTTTTATGTCCAAAAGGTACCGAAGTGTGGACAGGAAGAAATTTTCTCTTAGTTGAATTCGGATTATAATGTTTTTAAACAAATTTCGTAATAACTTGATGATCTCCATACGGGTGATTTGTTTGTTTGTTATATAAATAGCATCCGATTTTTCCAATACCATTTCTTTTATTTTTCCAAAATTTAGTATTTGAAAAAGCATTGTAGTTTAGTGAAATACCCTTAACCTTACATAAAACTAATTCTTCCCCATTAACTATATCGTACCCATACTGCAAATACCGACTAACTACGTATTTTGTGATTTTGAGAAAAATCGATTTAAAGTTTTTATGTAAAATTATACAAACAACATAGATATTTTTAAAAAATCACTAAATTTATTGAAAAGTTTATTGCTTTCAGTTTATAATAAAATTTATATAAAGTGTCAAATATAGCAATTTTTTGAAAAAAAATTGTTTCTGCAAAAAATGTTCTGCACTTATATGGTTTTTCCTGTAGAAAAAATATTTTGTCAATACATTTAGTAATTAAATTTACCAGCAAATGTATGAAACTTATAGAAGATTTTGTAAAAATAAAAGCAATTTGATTACTAAAGAAGAATAAATTTAAATGGAATTTTAAAATGTAAAAAATGAATTGAATATAAAGTTTTCAATATTAATAAAAGCAGGTTAAGTAAAATATTTTTATTCAATGCACAGTAACATTGGACAAAAGAAAAAGATTTTTTTAGTCATCATCACTGCTGCCCTCTGATGCTGCAAGATCTGGAAGGCGATCGATAAATTCTTCACAGGTTAATGATTGGTACCAGCCGTGGTACTCTTCTGGAATAACACCTGTGGTGCAGAGTTTTAATAAATCTTTTTTTTTCGCAGCGCTTATCGACAAAGGATGTAAATACAATTGCTCCAATTGTGAGGGAAACGTAAATTCTTCTTCAGGAACAGAAACCTCCTTGACGCTTTTCTTGGTTTTTCTAGTGTTGTATCGAATTTCACCTAGAGCAGCCTTTTTAACAGATGACGGGTCAGATCTGACATCAAAATAAAGAAGTGTCTCTGACATGTCATAATTAAAATAAATTTTGGTTTCACCCTTCACATACACCATCCTTTTAATTTTTAACCATTTAACTGGTTTTCCCTCATTATCTTTGGTCTTATTTTTATAAATGGTTTCTGCTAATTTCTTGAGGTCCTTAAATTCATGAAACTTAAATTCCCTGACATGATACGGTTTCTTTTTTAAATTTTTCTGACCGACCTTATACACTTGCTTTGATCTAGCCCGTTTAAAAATATTAATCCAGTCTGTAACTGAGTAGACAGATTCATTTTCTTTGCAGATTCAATGCTACTGTGCATTGAATCTGCTTCCATATAAGAGTGGCCTGACTCTAAAAATGTTTGGCTGGGAGTCTTTATATTTTTCGCGATAAAGTTCGTACATTTTAGTGATTGAAAGCTTGTAATCCAAATATTTACGTCTGGTTTTTTGCCTGACATAATGACTTTCCATTGTTGGGAATGACTCAATGTGAGCGATAACTTCTTCAATTTTTTCTAGTGGTGTCTTATTTGGTGGCTCATGGTGTCCCCGTGGATCCCCATTTAACGAGTAAAAGCCTAGGTTATCTCGTTTTTCCACAGCATCTTTAATAACTGAAGGAGAAATACTCAAAACAGAGCAAAAAAACTTTTTACACACTTGCTTTTCCTCAAGTCCAAGATCAAAGTAGCACTTTTTTGTGTAAGACCTTTGCGTTGCACGTTTTCTAGCAACAACAACCCTCTTTGGAGGTGCAATTTTAACATGGTTCGATATAAAGTTTTTCTTAGAAGGAAAATCCAGACTCCAATATACTCTACAAATCCTCTCACGGTTTTGTTCATTAAAAGCCTCTGTGCACTTATACTGGCAGCTAGAACAATCTATTAATTTAGGTACTTTTGGTGGTCTGATTCTATTTTTTGTTTCGTACGGTAAACCTTCAGCACGTCTTTTTTTAACGACATTTCGTTTCCATGAACTTGGATTCGCATTGCGCCAGCGTGATAGTGGTTTCACTCTTTTCCAGACTAAATCAAAAATATTACTTACAATACTTGAAGCGATGTCATACGAGTTCTCTGGTTGATTGTTCTGCTTGATATGCGTAGCATCTGCTTGATTAATATCATTAGATTCAAATGAATCCTCCACTCTAGCTAAATCCTCTTCTTCATCAGTGATGTGAGGGGGATTGTTCTGATTATTATGTGTTGCATTATTTGCTTGATTAATATCGTTAGGTACCAACGAGTTCTCCTCTGTAACTAAATCCTCTTCATCAGTAATATGAAAGGGATTGTCCTGATTGTTATATGTTGCATTTGCTTGATTAATCTTATTAGATCCAAATGAATCCTCTTCTGTAGGTGAATCATCTTCTTCAGCAGTAATGTGAAATGGATTTCGTGGTGATTTATTTGGTTGATATGTAGGATCTTCATCTGACAAATCTTCGCCAAAAAGTGGCTCAGAATCTGATTCAGAAACTAAAAACAAAGCATAATTGTATTTCATGGATTATAATTTAAGTAATTTGTATCCAAAAAATATGCGAAACGTAGAAAAAAATAAATATTTTAAAATTAGATGAATAGAAATAAAATCTAATCGAACAAAAAATAATCAACTTGTCTAAATTTGTTTACAATTTGATCACTAAGCATACCTATTTTGTGTGAATTCATATTAAAAGTAATTTGTTTGAAACTTACGAAATAGAAATGAAGAAGAAACAGTTATGTTAATTTTCAATTATTTCAAAAATTGTAGCTGGATTTGGCTTGTTGACGTTTTTCTGTCCTTTATGTACGAGAGAATATTTCTCTCTCACAAATTCGGTAACGAAAGGTTTAAATTCTTCTATAACCCTTCTAGGTAAGAAAACGACGTTGTCTTGCAGTTCAATTAAGATGGTTTCCTCATATTTGGTACGCACCATACTAGCATTTAAAATTGGATGAGGAATGTTAATTGGAAGCTCTGATAATTTTTTGCTCTCCTTGTGCTCCCTATCTGTAAGTCCACATGTTTTGTGAATTGTTGTGAAATCCATCTAAAAGAATAGTCATTTTATTTTGCTGTTAGAAACTACATTTAGTAAAACGGGAAAAGGGTGTAAACTTAAGAGAGAGTACTTACTTTTATCGTCTGGAACCACTTTTCACACACGCTTATTCAATGTTTCTTTTACCACTGTTAGGTTGACAATGATAACATAAAATATTTTCTCTTCAATTTATATTTTGCATCCCTCGTTATTTTTGTATGCTTCACTTACCTCGATACTATACTAATGTATCAGTTTTTGATGCTATTTATAGTAATTTTATTACGAAGTTTTCGAAAAAAAAACCAGACAACAAAGAGGCTGTTATTGTTGTTTCAATGATTAATGAATATCTAATTAAGGAATTAATTCTATTCATAAAAATTCGACAGTCGATTACACAACGCAAAAAGGTGCACCTCAGATAATGCGTAATTTCCATAAATTTCGACTACATACGGGCGAGAAGCGCAATAAAAATTCGACAACTGATTACACGATGCAAAAGGCGCACCTCAGACACCCCCCGTTCCGGCGAGAAGCGTATTTTCATAAAAATTCGACAACTGATTACACGACGCAAAAGGCGCACCGCAGAAATCCCCCGTTCCCAGCTGCGGGCGAGAAATTTGTCACCCCGCTCGCCCCCAGGAGTAACAAAGTCCGGAATGTAGTATCGGGGCCAGCTGGCGGTACCTACGAAGGATCTCAGTTGTTTCACTGTGCGTGGTGTAGTGAAGCCTTCTATTTTTGCTTGGTGTCTGTTCAGTGGTAATGTGGCATCAGCTGTAACTCTGTGGCCCAAATACTCTAGTTCTGGAACAGCAAACTAGCACTTCGTGATGGAGATCCATAGGCCGTGGGCTCGTAGTCTCTCTAGGACAAGGTGGAGATGCTTGATGTGCTCTTCTATTGTGTTTGAATATATGGTTATATCATGCATATAGACGTTTACGCAGTCATCTATTAGACCGACCAGAACTGTAGTGATTAGTTTCTGGAAGGCCGCTGGGCCGTTTTTCAGTCCAAAGGGCATTACCTTAAACTCGTATGCTGACCCATCTGGTAATGTAAACGTCGTGTACTGTCGGGAATCAGGAGCCATCGGGATCTGCCAGAAATCGATCTTCAGATCCAAGGCTGAAAAGACCTTGGCGGTTCCCAGTTCTCGGACGGTTTCGTGTATCGGTGGTAACTGCGATACTTCGTCCTCGGTGATGGTGTTGAGCCTCCTATAGTCGACGCAAAATCTTGGTTTGCCGTCTTTCTTCGTGACGATAACGATAGGGCTGTTATATGCTGAGTGACTCGGCTGGATCACTCCGGCTGCCAGCATGTTTTCCACCTTGTTTTTCTCAGGTGAGTATTTGTAGGGTCTTGTATTGACAGGTTTATCCGTGGTCAATTTGATTTTCTTCTCTGCAGCTTTTGTTGTCGGCTGCCTTAGATGGTCGTCGAATACGTCACTAAATTCTTGTAGGAGGTCTTGGACTGCTTTGTGGGCCTCTGAAGTGGTTTGTTCAGGGTCCAGTGTGACTCGGGGCGCTTCACTCTTACGGGGAGTCTGACGTGGCTTCCAGAAGATAGTGCGTCTGTTTTGCGTGCCTGCATGCAAACATTTTCTTGAGAAATACATCAGAACGCTCTCTTGTTTGAGCCAGGGCATCCCGAGGATCATATCATGGTTGATATTTGGGAGGAGACGGCAATCGGTCTGGAAGGACCAGTCTTGAATCTTCACGTTCAGCTTGGTTGTGCCGGGACTCTTGGCTTACCTGTCCTTGCAAGCTAGCTGAACCTGGACCTCGTCCTTGATGACTTCGTCTGAGGTCATCAACTTGGTAGAGCAGAAGTTAATTGTAGCACCGGTGTCCATGGACTTCTGCTTCAATGACGGTTAGGCTGGCTGTTTTTGTTTTCTCCCAGACTGGGCTCAGTGTGGGAAAAGTCTCGGTGGTGGCCGGTTGTGATTTCTTTAGTGGGCGCCCCTGTACTCGTTTCCCGGCCTTAGGGCGGGATCGTCGTGGTTGGGCTGCCTGGTCCTGGAGTGGGATCAGTCCCTGGGTGGTGATGTCTGCCTAGTCCTGAAGTGAGATGGCTTCTGGTTTCCTTCTGGCTGGCGTTGTGGTGACATCTTTCTTGGCTGGGGGGACCTCCTTCTTTGTAGGGGGGACCTCCTTCTTGGTTGGGGGGATCTCCTTCGTGGTTGGGGTGACATCCTTCTGAGTTAGGGAGATCTTCTACTCTGAGGAGACATCATTCGTGGTTGTGGGGATCTTCTTCTTTGAGAAGACATCCTTCGTGGTTGGGTTACCTTCAGGTCCTCCTCTATGTTTTCTGCGATTCGGAGCAGATCTTCAATATGGCTGGAGGTGAGTAGTATGTCTATGTATGTCCCAAAACACTACCCTTAAAAACAGTAGAAATAACCATAGGAACGCACCTGCTATTTTGATAACAAGAATGTAAGGTGTCTCTTTTGATTTCCTCGCGTTCGCCATTCTCTTTATTTTTATACCTCGATGCAAGCGAATGTATCTGCTTTTACCGACACAGATATGTTATTTAAAAAATATTTTATGTATATAAAAGCGATTCGATTTCCTACCTTGAAAATAGTTGCAACACACGACCATTATTTGAATAACTTGAATTTTTGTAGTGAGTAAGTTACAGCCGTTTGAAGGTGAGTTTCTTTGTTATTCTTAAAACAGTGCGACAATTTTGTAACGAAAATAAGTTGTATTATTCCTTTAATTTTGAACAAATATTTTAATTCCCTCTAGCCATGAGTTTTTAATTTAAATTTAAGAAGCAATTAAAAGACAAAAATGTGCGAAATTTTTTTAACGAGAATAAGTTGTATTATTCATGTCATTTTAGACAAATATCTTATTTCCCTTTAGCCATAATTAAATTAAAATGAGTTTTACTTTATATTTAAGAAGCAATTAGAATACAAACATTTTTATGATTTAATTTGATGAACCAAAGCCTTTATTGTTTCTAATAGTTGGTGACAAATCAGTAACTTCTAGTAGTACAGGATAACAAATTTTTTCACATATTAATTGCGCAACCTTGTCTCCTCTAAAAAAATGTACTGGTACTGCTGAGGTATTAAATATCAAAACTTTTATATTTCCACGATAATCTTCATCCAGTACTCCAGCCATTATGTCAATCCCATGCTTAAGAGCCAACCCAGATCTTGGAGCAATTGGTCCATTCCATATGTTCCGTTCGGTAATTGTAACTGAATCAAACAATCCAGTAGAAATCTCTCATGTGCGGGAACAATAAAGTCAATAGGTGATATTAAATCCAAACCAGCCAATTTCTCTGTAGCTCGTGTGGGCATAAAAGCCAAATCGCTGATTTTCACAATTTTGCATTACTTTTTTTTCTAAAAAGAAAAAACATAATTATTTGTTAGAGTTGAAAAAAGAAAAAAACAATTATTTCTTAGAATCGAAAAAAAGAAGCTACTCATCGGTATTATCCATGATGTAAAAACTGTTTACCTATTATACAATTTTCGACTTTTTATAGTTGTTACACACCACATCCGTTTTTGAAAAAGTGTCATCTTCACATGTGCACACGACCCCACAAAAATGACTATCATAGAAATAATCTTCAACCGCAATGACTAAATAATTAACGATTTTGAATGAAAAAATCTCACCATTTTAATATGAAATAAAATAATATATAACTGAGAAATCGGTGAGTAGAATCTGAATTTTTCAATAACTGTTACTTACTTCATGAATTCTTTAAAATTTTGTAAAAGCGTTTTCACACATCATTTGACTTGAATGAAAAAAATCCAGCTCAATTTTCCATTTTAATGAAAATAACTGACTCTTACTTCATGAATTTAAAATCTTGTATAAAATCATATGGAATTTCTCAGCTCTTATCAACAAGGGCGTTGGCTGATAGATGAAAAAATTTTCAATGTGTTAAATCATTAATAGGATTCCCAATGCAAAAAGTAAGAATGTGGAATTTACAAATAGAAACATTGATTATCTATAGAAACGAAATGTGTATTATATTTCCTTATTTTCCACAAAATGATATATAACCGAAAATCAGTGTGTAGAATCTGAATTTTTCAATAACTAACTCTTACTTCATGAATTTAAAATCTTGTTTAAAATCATATGGAATTTCCCAGCTCTTATCAACAAGGGCGTTGACTGGTAATGAAAAATTATCAATATGTTAAATCATTAATAGGATTTCCCAATGCAAAAAGTAAGAATGTGGAATTTACAAATAGAAACAATGATTATCTATAGAAACAAAATGTGTATTATATTTCCTTATTTTCCACAAAATAATATATAACCGAAAATCAGTGTGTAGAATCTGAATTTTTCAATAACTAACTCTTACTTCATGAATTTAAAATCTTGTATAAAATCATATGGAATTTTACAGCTCTTATCAACACGGGCGTTGGCTGGTAGATGAAAAAATTATCAATATGTTGAATCATTAATAGGATTTCCCAATGCAAAAAGTAAGAATGTGGAATTTACAAATAGAAACATTGATTATCTATAGAAACGAAATGTGTATTTTTTTTCCTTATTTTTCACAAAATCACCAATTTTTGTCACGTGATCTCACTTGTAAAGGAATAAATACGGAGCGCGGTCCATAACAGATCATTTGTGTTTTAATTGTGCGTGTGCTAATTTGGCAGGTAAGTTTTTTGGAGATTTTTTTATACTGAAAAAAAGTTTTTGCAATTTTTATTATTGAAAAATTTGAATATTTAATAAGCTGTTGTGTTCTACTGTCTGATTTGTAATTTGGAGTCGAGAAAAGTTTTTACAATTTTTTAACAACCTAGTAGAGTCTCTACTGTCTGGTTTTTGGAGATTTTTTGATACTGAAAAAGTTTTTGCGATTTTTATTATTGAAAAATTTGAATATTTAACAAGCTGTTGTGTTCTACTGTCTGATTTGTAATTTGGAGTCGACAAAAGTTTTTACAATTTTTTTAACAACCTAGCAGAGTCTCTACTGTCTGATTTTTGGAGTCGAGATAAAAGTTTTTGCGAGCCATTTTTTCGGATTCTTATAAAGATGGATAACTTTGAAATTATTAAAGATTTTACCAAGAAAATACGTAAATTCGGTATCCAGGGGCGAACTTTGGAATTTAAAATTAATCCTGTACCAAGCGAGACGGAACCTATAAGCCATCCAAGATATTGTTTTGAAGGGGACAGAAAACGTAGGTTCTGAAGATTATGTTGGATTTACTTTTAGTTCCAAAGATTTTGCACGAGGTCAGGGATGGATGCGGTTTAGACCTACGTCGGAAGTGACAGTTGATAATGTTTGGGAGAACATTTGTTCCATATATCAATCGAATTCTAAGGGGTTGAATACGGAAACCTTCTGTTTGGGGATTACAACTGTGAAGATGCCAATTGGAAAAGGTGGAGGAGAAAAATATAATAATTTTATTGAGGAATGCAGCAAAAAAAGAGGTATTGTTTCAATAAAAAACAAAGATAATCTTTGCTTACCTCGTGCTCTCATCGTCGCTATGGCATTTAGGAACCCCGAATACACCAAGATTCGAAAAGATGTTGGTAAACTTCAAACAACCAGAGCTATGGAACTGATGAAATTCAGTGGTGTTTTAATCCCTCCAGAGGGGTGCGGAATACTCGAACTTCGACAGTTTCAGCAGTATCTGAATAATTATAAAATAACAGTTTATCAGTACGGCAGTAAAGGGCGTGAGGTCATTTTCGAAGGTGATGGTAATGGTCCCTCGCTGAATTTACTCTACCATGAGGGTCATTATAATGTAATAAGCTCCTTAACTGCAGCTTTCTGTTGTAGATACTATTGTGAGGCATGCCTTACACCTTACAATAATAAAAATGAGCATAGATGTGGTGGAACATATTTTGCATGTAGGAGATCACCAGCGTGCCCAAAAGACGTGGTAAAACGTGGTTGCAATGAATGCAGGAGAGATTTTCACGTTGATGAGTGTTTTAATGCACACCTGAACACGGTCTGTAGTAAAATAAAAAGATGTGATGGTTGTTTTAAGATATACGCCGATAACAAACACGTATGCGTGGAGGTTTACTGCAAAATTTGTAAATCCAAACAGCTAGAGAGTCACCTATGTTATATGCAACCTGATAGAAAATCTCCCAACATTAAAGACTTTTTGTTCATTTTCTATGACTTGGAAACAACACAAGAAAACGCATTAACTGATGGAATTTTCCAGCAAGATCCCAATTCATGTGTTTATTCTAAAGTATGTCATAGATGTATAAATGAAAGTAAATTAGTATTTTGTCAGAGTTGTGGATTCAGGGAACAAATATTAAGAGATAATGTAATAGCAAAGTTCATGGAGAATGTACTAACGCAAAGAAAACAATTTAAAGAAGTAGTTGTTATCGCCCACAATGGTGGAGGTTTCGATCATCAATTTGTTTTAAATTACATTTTGACTAAAACTGATTTGAAACCTGATCTGATTATGCGTGGTACGAAACTGATTCTTATGACGGTGGGAAATGTTAAATTTCTGGATTCGCTCAACTACTTTCCGATGCCTCTGTCTTCTCTACCGAAAGCTTTTGGATTCTCAGAGCTGGAGAAAGGATATTTTCCACATCTCTTCAACAAAATGGAAAATCAAAAGTATATTGGACCATTACCTGCTTTGGAATTTTACGATTCGGATAATTTAAAAGAAGACGCACGTAATAGATTATTTAAATGGTACAACGAGAGAAGCGCTGAAATTTTCGACTTTCAAAAGGAAATTGTGGAATATTGCGTTTCGGATGTACAGATTTTAACACAGGCCTGTCTGTGTATGTTTGTTTTGTGTCGTAAATGCGGTGAAGATTTTATTCAGGGTGATTGTAATCACAATGATGATGAAAGAAGTTTAGAAGGTACTTGGGTGATTGAAGAAGTTGTAAAAGCTATTGAAAAAGGATACAGCATGATGGTTATTCACGAATTGTGGAGTTACGACACTATACAACTTAGTAAAGAACAAGAAGGTTAATTCTCTGCTATGATGAACAGATTTATTAAAATTAAACAGCAGGCGTCTGGATGGCCTAAAGATTGTGTCACAAATGAAGATAAAGACAAATACATTGAGGAGTTTCTTCAAAGTGAAGACATTTTATTGGAATTTTCCGAAATATCTGAGAATCCGGGTCCAAAATCACTGGCTAAGTTAATGTTAAATTCGTTTTGGGGTAAATTTGCTCAACGCGAAAATTTACCTAAAACATCAATAATCAGAAATTCTGCGGAATTTAATTCAATGATGACGAACGCAGCAATAAATGTAATCACTATTCTTCCGGTAAATAAAGAAATGTTAATCGTGACATGGGGGCATAAAGAAGAGGGTTATGACCTTTCTTCTACTGTAAATGTTGTTTTGGCAGCCTACGTTACAACTTTAGCCAGATTAAAATTATGTAGCTACCTGGATCAGGTGGGTAAAAGAGCTCTGTACTATGACACAGACTCAATTATTTATATTTCACAACCTGATTTCCCCGACCTACCCACAGGTACTTGCATTGGAGATTTAACAGATGAATTGGGTGGTGGGTACATTACAGAGTTTGTAAGTGGTGGACAAAAGAACTATGCATATAAATATATAGTTAATGGAAAAGAATCAGTTTTGTGTAAGGTTAAGGGTATTTCACTGAACTATAACTCCTCACAAATTCTCAATTTTGAAAAAATCAGGGAAATGGTTTTGAAAAAATTAGATCCTATTTATATTACAAACAGACAGATTATCCGTACTAAATATCATGAAGTGATTACGAAAAATACTCAAAAACAATATAAACCAAATTCAAGTAAGAGAAAATTTCTTCCTGATCACACTTCGCTACCTTTTGGATATAAAAGACTGAAAAATGAGTAATTTTTGAGAATTTAATGAATTGTTACACTTGAAAAAAAAATATCCAAACTAACATGTAAAAGATGATCTCTTTAACCATCATATAAAAACTGAGTAATTCTTGAGAATTTAATGAATTGTTACACTTTAACCCATCGATGTGGCGAAGGAACCGTTTCAAATTTAAAGTCTTTCGTGATGCCATTTGAACTAACATTTAAAAGATGGATAGAAAGATCCAACTAACAGAAAAGATGGTCTTTTTTCCCTACATGGCGAATTAAAGAGCCGTTTCAATTAAATTTGAAATAAGTGCTCGTGATGCTATTTAAAACTAACATGTAAAAGATGGATAAAGGACCCAACTAACAGAAAAGATGGTCTTTAATCCCTAAAATGGCAAAGAACTTTAATTTCAAGTGCTCGTGATGCCGTAGGCCTGTCTTTTTGACGGGGAATCTTAACGAGGCCTTAAACATCTCCGGTAAGCCTTATGCTTACTGCCTCCTGGGTAGGCCATGGAAAGAGATGAAATTTTTTACTGTACATATTTTGTGAAAACTTTTATATATATTATATATATATATATATATATATATATATATATATATATATATATCTATATATTTTATAACGAAATCAGAGTAATAATTACTAATTTTTAGAACGGTGATGAGGAAGCGGTATTTAGATAATTTCTATAATAAAATGAAAATCAAATTGCAACATCCTTGCTCACATATGTATACGGAAAGATGAATGGTATGTGGTATAACGTTTCTATATATTTTAAAAGATAACAAAGTCAAAAACCGATATTTCTCTCTCATAACGGATAAATTTAATCATACCCTGATTAGAATATTTTAATTAATATCATTTTGTGGGTTCCGTAAAAAATGGAAAGTAATATCATATTTCAATATAATGAAGGTTTATTCAAAATTTAACAGTATTTCAGATTTAAGTATAAGATATGTATAAACATTTTTATAGAAAGTATACAAGAAATTAAAATATGAAACATTCGTTTTGAAGACTTTTGCAGTACAACAATTGTTGCAAATCATGCTAAAAACCTTAAAATATTTGCAAATTATAATATTTGAGCTTTTCGTTTAAGATAACACACTTCCGTTTATGTAGTCTTTTTAGTAAATAAGATAAATTTAGAAATAGAGAGTTGAATAATGCGTCATATATTCATTACATATTATTTTCACTACTAAATTTACGATGAGTAATAGTTTTATTAAAAATAATACCGATATGACTGGCAACGTCATTATTCACATGACGTTCGTACTGAGCAGTTGTAACAGACGCTAATATGACAGATCTTATGCGCAAAAACGTTCAACTCAATCTCATTAAAACATGTATAGAGCAAGAATTTATTAAAAACAATTATCATGGAGTATGTCTTCCGACAAGTTTTATATTGTATGAGCTAGCTAGGAAATATGAAATAAAGACCAAAGTATGTGTCGGTACAAAGTTTTACTCAAATGGAGTTACAATTACACCACATTTTTGGAATGAACATGGTAATGTGGTGTACGATCCAACAGACGCAATTACCAAACACTACCTACCTCATGACTTCGAATTTGTGCTGAAGAAGGGAATATTTATGTGTAAAAACTCTGAAGATTCGACAATGATTGAAATTTATCGAACATTTAAAAAAACAAAGTCCACAGCAGAGTACTTTGATGGAGCACCAAAGGAATTATTAGCTATACGTAAACAAATCCATGACAATGTAGCAAAAATACTTGAGTAATGAATGTTACCAATCATGACGCCAAAGAAGTCAATTCCACGATAACAATCGCTATTAGATATCATTATTACATTTTTTAATTAACTTTTCATACATTTACCCTAAATTTTTATTACATCTTCTAGTTTTCATCACATCTTTCAATTACTTTTTTGTTTTGCCGTTTGTCATTATTACATTTTTGCTGTATTTTTTGAACTTTTGTAATATCTGCATTTCAATAAAAGTTTTGTTGTATTTTTCACAGCCAAAACTAACCTATTTCGTATATGGGGAAGGCACTGCCCCAGATGGAAATAACTATGCGGGGATGGTTCACCAGACGAGAGTTTACTTCAGGGATGTCGGCCCCTAGAGGTGTTTAAGTGGATAAAGATATGCTGTTGTTATTTACTTTTTTTATAGAATGTTATTTACAGAGGAAAATAAAAAAAATTGAAATTTTATATTGACTTTTTTTTAAAAAAATCTGTTTATAACCCCTGTATTGAAAGGAGTTGATGATTAATATTCAATTTATCTTTATGAATATGTTGATATAATTATAAAGAAATTATACAGGGTGATGATGAAACGTGAACAATTGAATATGTAATATAAATTCTAAATGGTTATTTAAAATTATATAACTGATAACTATATGTAGGATTTGCTAGTAATAGTTGAATAAAATTTATCTATATCAGTGGTAGGAAGGATGGGGCCCCAGAAATATTAACTGAAATTTTTTTCTTAAAGTATATATCATATAGCGTTGTCATACTGTAACGGTGATGATCCAGCGGAGTATTTGATACGTTATTCAATTGAAAAACTTTCTGTGTAATAACAGTGGCTTTGTGACAATGAAAACTTATACAAGGAAAAGTCTAAAAATATCACTTTCTTACATTTTCATTTAATGGAATAAAAAATGCTTTTAATTTATAACAATCACTCAAATTTTGATAAGAATAACATTGGCTTGGTGACAATGAAAACTTATACAAGGTAATGATGAAACGAAGAACGACAAAACGAAAATATGAATATGTGTTTATGATTGAGAAGAATTTCACTTTTTTGTCAGATGAATATTATGCTTGGATATCGCATGCTATTACAATATCGTTTTTATTCCTCAAACTATCTGAGCTAAGCATAAAAACAATGAAAGTGTTTATTATCATAGATTAACGTGTTATTCAGTGCAGACCATTATAAAAAAATGCGTTAGGAAACCCTTACTACACATGTTGTCACGTGACATTTTAGGTTTGGTTTTCATTGTGTATAAACATCTTTATAGAAAGTATTTTACAGAAAAAATCAATTGAAGCAATGCGTTTCCAATTCAATCTTTGTGTGTGAAGTGTTTCGTTTGGAGACGCTGAGTTTAACAAATGAGTGTTGAAAATGTGGATTTAAGGTTGTTTACCTTTGCGAGGCTCTAGTTATGAAGAATACTCTTTCATATAACAAGCTATAAATAATTATGTACACCTCAAAAATCTAAAATGATTTTTACTCTTTCATTAAGAATAGTATTTCAGATTAAAAGCCTTGAAGAATCAACGTCAACAAATGTTGTGAATCATTCGTTATTACCTAATTACGTCACGTGTCCGTTATCATTCAGCAGAAGCGTATTATCATCATATGAAAAAGAACATCAATTTCAGTCGTTAACTTCATTATCAAATCTACAAATTTGGTAACTTTTTTTCATTACGATAACCGTTCACACTTTTTAGTGAAAGTAGTCTTTATATAGTAACTAGTATTTGTTACGTCAAGAGGTCAAAAATTCTACGTTTTAACAGTATTTCATATGTGAAAAAGTTATTCGATAAACACTTTTAAAAATTTAGCTTTTAAGAATGGTTTTAGCGTACGTCAGCAAATTGCAAAGGTTTCAATTAATATATATTCAGCGTAGATTGAAATACATGCAAAAAACTTTTCGTTTGATAAGTTAAAAACAATGATAATACTCATACTTCCTTCTTTTTCAAATCGACAACAATTTTTTAGACAGATAAAGAACACTTTTATTTTAATTGAATTTTTTCTCAACAGCATGCCCCTCAAGTGCAAAGATTGAAGAAAATTGTATATTTTTTGATAATGATTTTTCTCAAAGTTTTCTTATAGTGTAGTCGGGAATTACCACAATTATTATGAAATCATCAGAAGATACATACGAAATCCGTTATTTATCACATTCTGGAAAGAAACATTGTACGTTCATAATATAAAAAAGTCTTTTCAAAAACCGTAATTTCCGTCTTATCAAATATACTGATTAATAACTGCGGCTCTTTCTACACTCATATTTTTTTATATCTAAATATGTTTATAATTATTATTAAAACAATTTTGTATCTTTGTGGTTAAAAAAGAAATTATACAGAGTGATGAAGCAAAAAACGAATGGATAAATTCACTTAAAAATAACTATATATTCGCAAATGGTCTATTTGAATGTTGACAAGAATTACACTAAGCAATTATCGACCCTCATACCATTCCGTACTCCCCAAAACATTGTTCCACTAGTCAGATTGTCCCCGTGAGAATTAATACGCATATATAATGAAGATAACGACTGAAATTGATGTGTATCTGCGTTAGTGCCCTTATGGCATCACATCCACGATAATAATCTAACAATCATAATGTTTTTGTTCAATCTGACAAATCATGATAGTGTCCTTATGGCATCACATCCACAATAATCTAACAATCATAATGTTTTTTGTTCCAACTGACCAGAGTAGTGCCCTAATGGTATCACATCCTGTAAAAAATGTTGTACCAATGGCGTTTGTTGCCGACCAGAGATGATAGTACCCTTATGGCATCACATCCTGTAAAAATGTTGTACCAATCACAATGGCGTTTGTTCGACTCCAATCTGACCAATGATAACAGAGATATATGCAAGTGCCCTTATGACCTGCGCAGAACGCTAAAATGTGTCTCACGATCTGTAACGGAAAACATGCGCAGTATACGGAAAAAGTAGCTTTGCTACCACCAGCCACCCACGGTCTTTTCGGCACCCCAGTAAGATATATGTTAGTGCCCTTATGGCAATGCTCTACCAAATGGTGTTCCAACCAGAGTGTCCGCAATGCTCTACCAGTGGCCAGAGTGCCTTTATGGCCTCACATGTTTGCTATTGTCCTCTCTTCCTCGTTGTCCACTTCAATCAGCTAGTGCCCTTATGGCATTTTATCTTGTGTATTGATCGCCGTAGTGACCTAATGGCGTTCCGACCAGTAGTGCAATTATGGCAATAGCGTCCGACCAGTATTTCTGCGCCGATCGCACCATCCTGTAAAAATAACGACCGTAGCGCCCTTATGGCCTGTAACGATTGCCCCCGACCGTAGCGCCCCGTGAAAACGCCCCTGTAACGCAGACCGTAGCACCCTTATGGCATTTTCACGACTACACCCTGTATTTGTGCCGTAGCGCCCCGTAAATCTCGCCCGTTCCGACCCCGCCCTCATGACTTTTTCGACCCTGTTGTTTTACGACCCTGTATATTCTTTTACCCTAATATACGATTACACCCTGTATATTCGTTTATCCTAATTTACGACTACACCCTGTATACTGTGGTATTCGAGTGCGTGAGTGGAAAACCGCAAACTGATAAGAGCGACGACGGTCGATAAAAAATTTTCCCAGGCTCAACCAGCCCATACAACTACTTTCATCATTTACAAATGTTAATATACCAATTATGTTTTTTTTGAAAATACCAAAATAATGTTTCTCACTCATATGTTAACGCTACATTTGCGTTTTCCTCTTTAGCTTGTTTTTCTCAATTGACCGAGCTGTACAATCATTTAGGACTGCCAATTGAGTTCCTTGTTTGGAGTTTACAACTATTGCCTGTTTTTGAATAACTACAATTTATTTGTTCCTCTTGTAGATATTAAAATTAAATCTTTCTAAAACAGCTTGGATTAACCTTGCAACGGTACAATTCTTTTAAATTGATTACCTACAATGACCTTGCATTTTCTTTTGTCGATGTGTTATGATTAGTAACGTAATTAGTTAATGTTTTTATTTTTTATTTTTTCCTCAGTCGACAATATAAACAATATACTTATGTATGAATTATGACATATAACTAAATTTGTATCTCTAATCTGATTTAAATATCTTATACCTTAAAACCTATCGTAAATTGTTTTATATATATATTTTTTCTGGACCTATTCAATTAATTTTTAACAACGGTACAATTTGCTTGTTTTATTATCGTTGTTGTCCTATTTTATCACATACTTGATTATTATTTGACCTAATTAGTAGACAATATAAAACTAATTATTTGCAACTTACGTATGAAAAAAAATGGGATTGGTATATACAATTTATTGTGACGTTTTGTGTTACGCTATATTATCTTAGTGATTACAAATTTTAAAGCTACTATCCTCAATATCTATTTGCGACTTGATTTTGTTTTGGGACTAAATTTTGGACTTACTAGTTTTAGTTTTTTCTTTCTTACTCTATTAGCCTGTGTCTCTGTAGTTTTATTTTCTCCTCTTTGTTACTTATGTTTATTGTGTCACCTGTAATTCTTATTTCAACTTACCTTTATTATCTCTGGTTCCTTTGAACCTTATATGCTCCATAATATCTGTTTGGCGTACTCCTTGATTCTATTTTTTTTCTTTGGCTACTTGCGACCGCTATAATTTCTGTAATTCTACTGTTGCGTGTTTTCCTTACACGTCTTTAGTCCCTATGCCTTGGCACTTTTTGCCACTGCACTATTTCACATATCCTTACTGCGTACTTCTTTTGGTACGTCTATCTTCCTATACCTTGGCGCTTTTTGGTCACTGTATTATTTCTCATATCACTATTTCGTACTTCTGTCGGTATGTCTATCTTCTATACATTGGCGCTTTTGGCCACTGTATTATTCCTCATATCACTTCTTGCGTACTCTTTCGGTACGACTATCTTTTATACACTTTGGCCACTCTTGGCCACTGAAATCTTCTATATATTGTCGGGGCATATTAGTATACAATAAACAACCTTTTGAAAACGTCTCTCTTAGCCATGCACATAACTGAGTTATCCTCCGTAACATTCAAGACACAGCTTTATGTGCTTCAGCAATTTCCAAATTCATTGGCTTCCGGTGAATGTGTTGTACTTCTAGTATTTTCCACTGTAATTAGCCCAGAACAAAATCGTCATACCCTAATTTAGTTTACTATTTAGTTTTTAATGTATGAATGTTTCCCTAACAACTTTTTCCTTAAATCGTTAATTTCTTCTAAGTAAGATAATGTCTAGTTTATTTACGAAATCGAATGAATGGTTTAGTTGAAAATAGTCCGTTCGTTAATCAAAGTAAAACAGAATTTCCCGTAAACAATTTCTACTTCTCAAACGTGATGCTATCCTCCGTACTACATTTTATATCGATATTCTGGTATTTGCGGAAGTTTGTTGCTGACTCCGCGCATTTTTTCCTTGTATATTTTTTGTTGAAATTTCATACGTTGCCTAAATGCTTCTTACTTATGTTTATGTATTTAAAATAGATTTGTTTCAACGTATGTTGGCAATGAAATTTTTTTTTCCGCGATATAAGTATGAACTAAGTACTTATGAAAAAATAAATGACTATGCGAATATACCTGGTTGAAACTTATACTACTTTGATTATATATTATATTTGATTTGTTGACTGTTGCAATATTTATTTCGTGATATAAATATGAATTGAGTAACTTATGAAATTAAAAATAAAGTATTTAGCGAATGTAACCATCTTATTTATATCGGTGAAAGTTATAATGTGTTAATTAATCTAATTGAACTTAATTTATATACTCCTACCTTTTGGGCTTCTACGATGCCTGAAACGGGTAGTTTGAGGTTGTAGGGGGTGAAAAGGATACTTTGTATGGGTCGGACTTCCCCTCTTGTAAAATTCTGCATTGTTTCCTTATTTTTCATGTTGGATATAGTGAGAAAATGATACACGAAGATCACAATAATCCTTTATGGAATATACACAAAAGAAATAAAATAGGAACATCGTTTGGATATAATTCGTGTCAGATGAATAACAGTGTAATAACTGCCGTTTGTTTCCGAATTGCAACTATGTATCTGAGAAATTTCTATTTGAAGGCTAATCGTACCAACTCTGTATCCGGAAAACCGCTATCACCAGTTGTGAAAAAAAATTGACCTAGTCACACTTTATGGGTGAAGCAGCTATCAACTCAGTCGGTATTTATGAGTAGGATTATTTTTGGACCTTGACTGGTCTAGATCCAGTGTGTTGTGCTACATGTTGAGCAGGGTGTGATTTTTCACCACGCACACTGATCTTGATCTAGTGGAAGCTATGTGTTGCGCAATTACTAGACCCTGGTTAGAAAAACTCCGTTGTCACTCTGTGTTGACCGAAGTATTCCACCTTACGCCGTTCGGCATGTTCACCTCAGATCGGTATTTAGCCATTTATCTGATGTATGGATTTTTTTTCGACCTTCTCTGGTCTAGATCCAGTGTGTTTTGTGCCGGCAGTGACACCTCGTGCAGGATGTGGCTCTTCACCACGCACACTAGTCTTGATCTAGCAGAAGCTGTGGTCCCGAAGGCTCTATGTTACGCTATACTAGACCTTGGTTGTGAACCATTGTTTTCCCTCCTGGGTATGGTTGCTGAACCGCTTGTCACCGCTCTTGGGGTGTGGTTCCAGTCAACCGGTATTATCTCTCAGAGAGAAAATGGTTTTGGACACCCGTTGTTACCCTTCCTGGGTGGGGTTGTCCAAGGATGGTACATCCCACCGCTGTCACCAGTGTAATAAAGACCTCTCATTTCCGATTGGGTGTATCCAGTGACCGCTGTCTCCACACTAATAGATCGGTTGGTATATTCCAATGGTAAAGGAAACGGTATTATTCCTCTGGCTTTTTTTCTTCTGATTGTAGTGACCGGAGGGGTCCTATCCTAGAAATATTTGCAGCGTGCTGTCACCAGTGCCTTACGGCGCAAATTTAGAGCCAGAAATCTCCCTGCGGGTTACCTCGAGGGAGGTGTTTTCTTGGCACGAGCGGTCAAGGTCTCCGTGGGGCCTCTTGGGCTTATACAAGGTGCCAAGCCTGAGTTCTAATGCAGGTCGTGTCAGCCCGTTCTAACTTGCTGGTACGAGGGTAAGGGTTGTTGATAAAAGAATCAGACTGTGTGGATGAATATGTACAAGTATATATTACATACAATAGTAAATTATACAGCCTTGATTTGGATAAAATGATAGTTACTCGGGGGGGAAATGCCCCGGTATGTTACATTGAAAAAAATTCAGTTAAGGAAAAACGTCTTTCCAAAGCTGGAAGTAGTTACCCGTTCTCGTGACACCCGTAACGGATGTCTTATATAGGACTATTCCTCTATAAAAAATGAAACTAACGAAAGAAACCTGACTCGGGCACAACGTCTTCCAAACTTTTTAAAGTACGATATCACGTATAGTTAAATATTTGGTATAATATAAGAAAAAATGATTATCGAACAACCCTTCGTAATTGAATGGTATGAATGCGAAATCCCTTACAGTTGAATATCCTGTACAATAGGTTATAATAATTATCAACAAACTTCTGAAATCGAAGGGTATAAATGTGATATCCGGCACAGTTGAATATCCTGTACAATATCATATAATAATTATCAACAAACTTTTGAAATCGAATGGCATAAATGTGATATCCTGCACAGTTGAATATCCTGTATAATATCATATAATAATTATCAACAAACTTTTGAAATCGAATGGTATAAATGTGATATCCTGCACAGTTGAATATCCTGCATAATATCATATAATAATTATCAACAAACTTTTGAAATCGAATGGTATAAATGTGATATCATGCACAGTTGAATATCCTGTACAATATCGTATAATAATTATCAATAAACTTTTGAAATCGAATGGTATAAATGTGATATCCTGCCCAGTTGAATATTCTGTACAATATCGAATAATAATTATCAACAAACTTTTGAAATCGAATGGTATAAATGTGATATCCCGCACAGTTGAATATCCCGTACAATATAGTATAATAATATATCAGACAAACTTTCGGAATCTAATAGAATAAATATGATATCTCGTGCATTTGGATATCCTGTACAATATAAGGTAATAAAATATCGAACAAAACTTTCGGAATTAAATAGAATGAATATGATATCTCGTACAGTGGAATATCCTTGCACACTACAGAAAAAACCATATAAGAACAATGATCATCGAACATACGATATCTTTTATATATGCCTATAATTTTACACTAGATCGGTAGGCGAGGGGCTCACATGTAAATAGTGCACTCGATATGACCGAAAATATAGGTCTCCTTTTCCTTTTGGGACACCCAGTTAAGTCAAAATAAAAAAATATCAATACAGTATATAAAAGAATAATTATACGTTAAAAACTTACGCTTTTGAAATATCATAAATCACAACTACACAATATTACTGTCGACGATAAGGTGGCCGGCCGTACTGAGCCTGGTCACTTAATGAGGGTTTTTACCTCACTCCCTCCGTTTTCAAAATTCCTGCTATTTATTTCAAAATTATTTCGTTTGTGCCCTTGTCTGAAGGTTAATTTTAAATTTCATTATTCTAGTTTGCAACGTTTGATTATATTTATTGATAAACAAAGCATGGAAAAACACCAGGTGTAATGTTTATCGACCTTGCTGATTATAACAAAATTGTTTGTATCAACTTCTTTCCTGGCGGAGGTCAACAATTATTTTATTATCAATTTGTTTCGACTCAAGAAAATTTTATCTATAAAGGGTGTTCTTGAACTTTCCTATGTCATATCTCGTGTTTATTACAATATGCATATTATCAACTTTTGAGATGTCATCGCAAAAAATCGTTTTTCTTTAGGTTAAAATTCTGAATAACGAAATATCTTAACTCATAACCCTTAATCATTAGAAATCATTACAAATCATTAAGATAAGTCGTTAATAGTTAATAACTCTGGTTGAAAGTTTATAATTTATACTAATTGAAGATTTACTCAAACAAAACATATATTAACTTATTTCAAGAGCAAATGTGTCAACTGTCCATGCCAACTTTAATAAATAGTTAGTTCCGTATTTGAATTATTATATTTTACAATCAAGAAGAAACTGTAGCTTGCCTACAGAAAACTTCCACAAGGCGCCCAAGATTATTTAAATAATGTTTGAAATTCAATACTAATATAATAATAATACACCACTAATTCACCTAGTATTTGAACGCACCTGTGGGAAGAAGATCATCTCATTGCTCATTCGTATTCAAGGCCAAATAACTTTGGTTACTCTTAGTCGGGAGGCTTATTCAAGTTATGGTAAAAAGGTAAATATAAAATTTGAAATTACGGAAAACAATAAGGTTTATATACAAAAAAATTTAATTATTATACACGTTAAATCAAAATTACTACATAATAATTTTAATATATTGCATAAAATTTTGAAGTAAAGGATAATTAAATAAGGTTCATATTTACAAAAGAAAATCTAATACACAAGGTGAAATAAAAATTCCTTCATTAAATGAAAAAAAAACATAACAATATATTAAAAATAGTAATGGTTGTAATACTCAATTTTTCCACACTCACACCCACTTTATTTAACGTTGACTTCACAATTGACAGCACTGTTTAAATCTACATTTATTTATAAATATTTTTTAGGAAAATTAGGAACCTCTTTGAATGTAATGTTTTTTTTTTCATTTAATTCTTTGGCTTCCATTATATTTTAGACTTCCACCTATTTTATTTTTGTTGTGCATTTGTTCTCCTACCGATAAAGTTACTCTATTTATAGTTCGATTATAAGTTCTTGTACCTTTATTTAGAAATTTATCCCATTTATTAGTAATTATATTATTGGTACTTTGATTTAACAAAGCTAATACATTTTTACATATAGTCACCATATGCTTATTTATGCTATTAATCTTATTCATAGTAATACATAGAACTAGTTACATGAAATTCAATCTAATAAGAAGAAGTTGAAGATGATTCTCCCAATGTCTTATTTTCAAGAAATTCTGTGATTTGACATCGGCATTTCTTGGAGGCCTTGAAAAACTAGCGAAAATCCTTCCGTGTTAAGCTCAGTCAAATTTGGCTTAAACATGTCTGTAACCCTTTTTGGCAGGAAAGGAGAGTTGGATAATTTTGCTTTCATTATTGGGTACGGTTGGTTTGGCTGCAACTCATCAACTTTTTTTTAGGTTTATTTTCAACCTCTCATGTATTCGACATTTATCTTTTCTAAAAAGGACATCTGAAATTATAAATGAAATAACTGATTTTAAAATAACTACATATCGCCGTGGTAAGAGCAATACGATGTATGTCCTATTTTGCAAAGTTTTCAGGAGAAACAAAAAACAGTATAACTTGTGCACCTAACTAAAAAAATTGATAGTGCTCAGGCTTTAAACAATAAATATACTACTGAAGAAGGCTAATGTGTCACATATTAAGAAAGTATTTTAATTAGTGAGCAAAATTGATATACGACAAATTGCTTTTCAACTTGAACAATTTTTGTTGACATACACCTTCTCACACTTAAAGGAAATAATATCAAAGTACGACTTTGAATCACAATGAGCGTTAACATAAAATGTGTACTCCTACATACCAACTGAATAAGTTGTTTGTCACTTATTTCTCTTTCTCAAAAACTAGTTTTAGGGGATACTAAACCAATAAGAAAATAGAAAGAAAACTTTACTAACATTAATGATAAAGAAACAAAATAAAACAACGAAATTTAACTAACTCTATTTCGAAGTAAGTGAAGCATTGAAAAAGTGGTAATCTCTTGGAATAAACTGTTTTAATTCCTGCGAATGTTTATGTTTGCTCGCCTCGATAGGACACGGTCCTTGGTATAAATTTGGATGTGTAATTTCAACTGGATGACTTGGACGCCTCGGAAGTGGAGCCCAGATATGATTGAAGTCAAGTTTAAAGTTTATTAGCGTATCTGGGTGGTACTGGAATGCTACCACGTCATTTACAAGTGGATCTCCAACCATATTGCCAGGTCGTATACTTTTGTAATATTCTGTGCCGAATGTTTTGAAGTCCAAATAATCGCAGTAAACGGTTGAGTACGGCCTTGGATTTAGTCGGGCACTTTGGATTATTGTCATGTAATCTCCTGGTACGAATATTTATCTTCTCTTTCCTAATTTTTTTTCGATTGTCGCATGAATGGAATCCACTTCCATCTGGGTGTGATCCACTTCTAAATATTTTTGCTCTATTAATACATCGTACTTAATACTTAACTCGAGAAGAGCATTGGATAATTGATCATTTCTGTTTTGGTAACCACAACCGTCGCTCCAGACTATATTTTTTTTGGATTCTTCTTTTCAATTTCTTTCATCATAAACATGGTCCATATAGACGCAAAAATATCGCTTTCAAGGCCCCCAGCAGCTTCGTGCCATAAGTAGCACGTAACGTCTTTTGTGCTCAAATCAAAAAAGGTCAAGTTGTGTACTTTAAGCTTTGTTTTGTAGTAAGTAGCAGAAACATTTAATCTTGGTGATAGAAGCACTGCTTGGACATCAACGGTATAGCACAGAATTTCTTGACTCTCCATTGCATATTTTTTGTCATTTTCTTTTTCGGTTCGAGCTACCTCTTTCTTTCTAATATGCTGCTGAAATGCTTCTTCGTCGGAGTTACCGTGTTTATATGATGTACATTTATCGCATTGATCTTTTTTTGGTGTGTATATATCTAAATTCATTTTTCTTAAGGTTTTCAAAAATATGGTCCACGATGGTGATAATTTTTCGTTTTTGTCCTTACATAGTTGTACATAATATCGATGCATTTCCCTTAAGCTGGACCATGTGGGTTCTAAATAAAATTTTCCAGTGGATGCTCAGCAATAATGAGACTCGACTTTCAGTAAACTATTTAGAAAATTTCCCAAACTTTCTGTGATCGAGGATCGAGCGTTCGCATGTTTTTCTTCACGTTTATGCGTATTATCTTCAGAGACTTTAGTTTCCAAAACCCAAGTACGTAACGATTTCTCACCTAAACATAAGGTGTTTAGAAACATAGTTTTACAAACCTAACCTAACCTATTTCTTTACTTTCTGATTCTCTCCCACCTTAACTGTTAAAGAAAAACGCAATGAAGTCTGCTTTTTCGAGCGTTCATGTTTTGTTTTTTTGCGATGTATGGGATACGATAGAATCACATTTTCTTTGACAAACACATGTTTAGCATCCCATGATGGGAGTGACCAAAAATTGTTGAATATTAACTGACGTTCTTCATCAGTAATTGTAGAATATAGAAATTTTTGCCGGGGCCCACCTTTTTTCAATAATTTTCTTGGGTGGCCATTACAACGTCCTTTGAGAACTCTATTTTCTCTTGTAGAAGTCTGCTTGTATTTGCCAGTTGCATTTTTTGTAAAACCAATGTAGCTTTCACCTTTTAAACGTAGTATCGAATTTTTCTGCCGCTTCCATTCCTTTCTATGGACCTGTCCTTTGCGTTTTCTTTTACGTGCTAAAGGTACACCTTCATTTTCAGTTTCAATACAATGTTCCGAGTTCACTCTGTTATCCTCAGAATTGGAATAAGGTTCATGATCTGACGGTTCATACAGCTCACCAGATCCCGAACTGAAGTCAGATACATCATCAGGTAAATTTGAGACTTCAGCTTTTCTACCATTGATTTGTGGATCCATATCCACTGGAAATAAAAATATAGATAATGATACAATTTTTGGTGGAACTCAAAACATTAGGCAGTGTGTGCGATTCCCCAACCAAAATAGGTTTGCCATGCATACCTTGCTATCTGTACAATTTGTGTTTATCCTGTTTTACCTTGTAACTTTGAACAATTTATCAAAAATATTTAAATATTTCCAAATATTAAACAACAATTATGAAGAGACCACAAAAAAAATTATTTAAGCAAAATTAGGAACGGTAAATGATTTTTGAAACATTTTAAAATTGAAATTAATTAAGAAAGGTACCCACCAATATCATCTTCTACTTGGGCTTCAGTTTCACGGGTCGCCAGTTCTAAAATATAAGCACTCCTTCCCTTTCCAAACATTTTGATATCAGTTTCCTAGATTATATTGTAACCTGTAACAATGATTCAATATGCCGAATGTCATAGAAAATAAAAAGCAAATGGTAGTATCTCAAAACTTGATATGACAAGGAATGTGATATTGTTAGTTACAATGAATATCTACGTACTAGCATTAGTGTTTTTAAATGAAACTCACGGTCTCTAGTTAATTCCACAATATAATAAAAGTTATTGAAAATTCTAAAAAATTGACAATTGTTTCGATAAATCAATATCATCGTCAGATTTATCGAAACAATTGTCAATTTTTTAGAATTTTCAATAACTTGTATTATATTGTGGAATTAACTAGAGACCGTGAGTTTTATTTAAAAACACTAATATGAGCATATTCCACGAAGTAAGGGTCGAGACAGTTAATTTCATTACGTACTAGCAACTAATATACGTTTATTGTACATAAACCTCCAACGTTTTCAAAAAATATCCCAGTAAACGATTCATATTTTCAAATAATGCTAGGTTATGATCATATTTACAAATAAAATGTTTCTGTATTACCTCAAACTAATATGAACTAACAATTTTAGTTACAATACAATAGTGATATGAATACTTACGTTAGTCCTTCTTGCTTTAAAAGTATGAAAAACACCAATAAAACAGGAGAAAACTACTTATAGCGCGCAAACATCAACACATTCATGATATACGGCTTATTGTTGTAACCAGTGTGGCAAACTGCGTATACCTCATGTCACAACAAGTCTGAAATACGACATATTACTGTAACCAAATTGCGTTAGTTCGAATTTCGTCATATTGCAACAAGATGCGTTGTCGGTACCTGGTTGGTTGATTGACATACAACTTATTGCGATGCATGACGTTAGAGATTTCGGTTACACAGATTCAAAAAGCCAGAAATCGATTTTTTTTTGACATACGACCTATTGCTGTTACCACGACGATATTCAAAAAATTGTAGTGGTTCAACGATAAACTTAGAAAGGTAGCAGCATTAACGACTATTAAATTTCTTATAAATACAATCATCGATTTCAAGTAGCAACATATTTAACAAAATTAGAGCGTGAAACTAAGGGTCACTTAAGTTTTCAAACAATTTTTCCGAAATTGTTCATAAACATCCGATAAAAGTAATACATCGGTCTTTAAGTACATATCTGAATATCGACCCAAATTCTCAATGTTAAATATATTCCAAACTGCTTGAGCATGATCATACTTCTCATCACAAATATTTTTATCTTCCAGTTTATTATAGAATGCCTGTATGGGTGGTAATTCAGCAGTATTCAATTTTTCTCAACTATCAATAAAATCATAGCAGAAAACACCTTTCTTGGTAATTAATTTAAATTGTTCAGCACTAAAATTATTAAATTCCCGTTCGAAAATTTTGAAATCATTTTCATTTAATGTGAAAGCTAATTCTTCTAAAGAAGCACCTAAAAATCTTAGTGAATCTATGAATCTAAATTTTATGTTAGTATCCGAATCGTTAAGGGCGAATGATATATAGTTTTCTTTATTAATGGGGAGTAGACTGGTGTTTCCTTTTTTATTTAAGTCTCTGATCATAAAATGGCAGTCATACGAGCTCATATTGTCTAATACTATTGGCACAACAAACAGTTTTCGAAAATTTAAATTACATGCTTCGTGCGCAAAATTTCTGAACTTTCCCGTGAAGTGATCGTGATCTCTATCAATTGTATCTATAGAAAAAAAATTTTTTTCACATGACACATCACAATCTCACTTAAGTCGGGTTTTTCTTCCATAGGTATAATCGTTTTAATTTTTGATTGAATATTTTCAGCTAAATTCGACAATTCATTTGCAAACCAATCTATACCTCTGTAGCTCTTGAAAAAACTCAGTTCGTCGTTATAGCTACATTTTACATAGTAACCAGCACTATATGCAATATGCTTTTGATATTTTTTATTTTAATATGAAGCGGTGTTTTATCGGTAAACTGTTCTAGCATGCTGGGAACGGGGGGTGTCTGAGGTGCGCCTTTTGTGTCGTGTAATCAGTTGTCGAATTTTTATGAATTAATGAAACTGCGCTTCTCGCCCACAGTCATTTTCTGAGATACGCCTTTTTGCTTCGTGTAATCGGCTGTCGGATTTTTATGAATGGAATTAAGGATATTAGACATTAGTAAAAGAGGCAAATATAATAGAATAACCAAAAAAAGTCTATTCATTTCAATCATGTCTGTCGATAAGTTTGGTCACCGCCGTCGTTATGCTAATGAACGGGTTACGCCGTACATGTCGAAAGCAACATATCCGCATACGTCGGACGGCAATATTGATGCGGAAAATATGAAAATCTATAATGTAAAAACTCCGACTACAAATAGCGATGCTGCCAATAAACTTCATGTCGATGAGCAAATAAAAGTTTACCGTAATGATGTGCAAGTACTTCATAAAACAGTAATTCATACATTACAAACGAATGTGGAAACTAATCAAAATGAAATCAACTACATTGATTCATTTATTCCGAGAAATCCGCCTGTCGCAGCTCGAGATATGGCAACTAAAAAGTACGTCGAAGATGTGATTGTTGTAACCAAATATTATATGAGACAAGAATTCAAATCCTTTGTTCAAGCTATTGGTGAAATATTTTTAAAATATGTACAACAACTCAAAGGAAAAATCAATGCGAATGAAGTATCCATAAACGAATTACAAAAAAATTACTTAAATAAAGGTGTCAAATAGTATTGAAAAGATATCAAAAGTGATGTTATGAAACGTTTGGAAAACTTAGCGGAGTCGTTACCCTCGGGTGAGGTGCACCTTTTCATGTAATTAGTGGAGTTTCATGAATAGAAAATACGCATTATCTGAGGTGCGCCTTTTGCGTCGTGTAATCGGCTTTCAAATTTTTATGAATGGGATTAAGGAAATTAGACATTGTGTGCAATTGGAAATCTTAAAAATCATTAGTATTTAAATGGATTCGGAAGAAGAAGAAACTCGATGAGTTTGGTATAAAAATATGTGAATTGTATCGAGATATAATTTTGTATGAAGACAAAAGTGAGGTTGTGAAACGTTTGGAAAACTTGAGAGTTTGGGATAGAGTTTTTGAAAATAGACCACTGCCGCAAGCAAGATATCCATTGAGGGAAATTCAACCTACAATACAAAATGAGCAACACGACAAGCGTTGAGGAGAGCAGCAGCATGAAAAATAGAATGGATAATCTAATAGCAATGAATTGTGTAATTTTCGTATTAATGTTAGTTTTAATATTCAAAATTATATTGAAAATTGTAAAAAGTCAATTTCAATCTTCATGTAATATAAAAGTTGATGAATATAGCAAGTGTTTTTCTCTTCGTGGGTAGATAAATGGATGGTCTTGATAAAGAAATTATACCAGGTGATATAAAAACGTGGAACGATGAAACGTCAACGAAACGTAGAATGGCAAAACGTCAACGAAACGTGAAAACGTCGAACCTGGAACGACAAAATTATGAAACGTCTACAGAAATCAGAACGATATAAACGTCAACGAAAAGTCAATTCTAAACGAGTGCTTGAACAGCTGGTAAAAAAAAGTCATAAAATATCATATATTTATTACAACGGTGAAAAAACATTTTTAAGCCATTGATGAAGATGAAAAACATTTCTAAGTACACAAGCATAATCTTCACCATCATCTGCATGATTCAGACAGTGAAATTCCCCACGTCTTGAGCACTTCCATCAAATACGTCAACGATTATGGGAAATACACAAAACACGTGACATTTTTTCAATAGGAACTCTGCTTTTTATTCACCTCTTACGTAAATCAAGTCAGCTGCGTAGAAAAGATTATTCTTTGAAACATCAATTTCCGAATATTCTATATATTCGCTCGAATACTTTATACCATGAATATTCCTCTCCAAATAACGCGTCGTCTTTTCATCTCTTTGACTTAGTTGTTTATAACATGTAGGAGATTCAAATAAAGAATAATGTACTTTATAACCTATTTGGATGGCCATCTCCTTGGGGCAAAAGATGTTGTCAATGTGGAACCCTTGAATGTCAACGATGGCTACTCTTATGATGTCGAATTGTAAACTGAAATTTTCACAATTTAATTTCATGGTTTCTTCCTGCTTTGAACAATCAATCACAAACAACGCAAGCTCCTTAGACTTCTTGTAATTCAAAAGGGTGTGTTTTTCGTTGTTGTTGGGATAACTGGGGTAGCATTGTGTGTAGTTATAATGAGCTGTGGTGTAATCGTTTTTTTCAAAGTTCAATTGCATTCTTTCATTGGGCCAATATTCTCCATTCAAATATGCTCTAATGCTCGTGATGTTGATGTTGTCAAAAATTGTAGGATCGCTAGCAGGTTTATTTCTCTTATCAAGTTGAAAACAGGCTATGATAAAACGAGGACGTTCTACAGCGGCACCGGTCTTTACAGCCCTAATTTCAACTTTTCGATCCCGCAGTTAGGGACGGAAGTTCGTTCAATTCCCATTTTCTGAAGGGAATCAATATGGGGAGGTCGTTCTTGATAGATTCCATAAGTCTAATTTTAATTTCATCGTTGGGAAATATATGTTTAACTTTTAACTCCATGCTGATAATCGTTAATGCAACCGGAGTCTTTGCCGTGGAACCGCCAGTTGTTGCTTCACTGACGATTACACAATCGTTATCATCTCGTGCTCGAACTAAACGAAACGTTTGTCTACCATAAACGATGGTAGTGTAATCGTTGAAAATGTTGAAAATATGTGTTAGCGATAGCAGTAGACTAAATGATTTATCCGCGTCATTTAGAATGGTAGGGTAATTCCACCCCCCAATACTCATAAATCTGCTATCTTCGGGCGCGTAACAACATAAAGCTCGAACGGTGCTTACTATTCCAGGATCTCAAACCACTTCCACTTCTCTGGAACTCTCGCTGTAGCTGCAACTATCAAACAAAAAAGCTCCAAAATTTGGAGGCAGGTATATGTGTCCGCCACTCGTAACATTCAGCTTTCCCTTAACTTCCAACAAAGTTTCGTGTAATGCAAAGAACGCATCAGCCTGATTAATGATGAATTCGATAACATCACTATTATTGAATGATTTTACGTATGGAGCATACGAACGATATTCCTCTTTTCGAATACTTTCATCAAATCTTGGCTTTTTATACAAATCAAACTTTGAGTCATCCATTTTTACCTTTCAATCCAATGGATTGAAGATACGCTTTGTTTGCAGCAGTAAGTTGTCGTCGCTGTTTCCTTGAAGGAACTGATAGCGTTTGCTGTGTTGTAGGTCTTTTATAATTTATAACCGAACCCATTTAGCGCTCTCGTAATTCCAAATGAAGAGTACTTTGCTCTCCACGAAAATTAACTGGATTCTGGTTTTGATCGAGTGCTGAAACGTTGATGCTATTTATTACTCTGTTGTTGATTAGCGGTAAATATATAGGATTCGTAGGTCGTTCTATGATGGCGTAACCGGGATCAACGCTGAGGGGGAACTCGTATATGGAGTGGACGGGTCTGTCTCCGTAGAAAGCTCCTTTACTAATGTTACAATCAAAATGTATGCTCATTATTTTTATTATGTTAACAGGTAAATCTGTTGAATGCGTCTTTCCCGCGTCCAACACTCGTTTGGAAAAACCTAAAATGTGACCTAGACTATCCTCCTTTTTGAAGCTAACGACATTCGTTTTGCTAAATATTTCACACTGGAGGGTATTGTTATTGGGTTTCAGCGAAATATTCGTCACTTTATTAGTTACAAGTGTCAATTGTTGTTGTATATATTTCGATATCTGTAATTTGGTAACAGCCGGTTAGTATGGTGATGCTTTTTAAATTTCTCCGACTCGTGTCTTCGTAATAGTAAAACTTTTCCCCGTCGGCATTGGTTATGGAGTTGTAAGTATAAAATCCCAGCAGACCCAAATGATATGAATTATTTGGGTTTAATTCGATTGGTGTTTGAGGTGTGCAAGAAAACTCGTGGGTAGTACTCAACAAGGTCAAAAGCTGAGACATGACTGATAAAAATTACCTTGGTATTCTTTAGGTAATCTATGCCAAACATCCAACAGTTCCCATGGTCGAACGTGCTGGATTAAATACTCTATGGGAAATGTATTCAATTCTTCATCCGTGAAATTTTGCAATTCCTTTTTACCGTGTATGTAATCCAAAACGCTTTCCATCGTACAGAAATTGTAAGCACAAATGTCCACAATTAATTTCATTATATTTTTGGAAGGAGTCGTTATTGTAGTAAATTTTCACAACACTTCCTCCATTCAAATATCGAACTAGTTCTTTCGGTGGTTTCAAACTACAAAATGAATCGAAATATTCAACGTCATCGTTTATCCTCCTGTAAGCTACCGAATGAGTGCCGGGATTTTTCGCTAAGTCTAAATTCAAAATGGCTGCTTCAAATTTCCTCGGTAAGCCTTTAGGTTAAGTATCTCGCATAAAAACACCGCGAAAATTTGGAATTTTCAACGTTTTAGCGTATCTCGATAGCTCAATATTTGATAGAGGTTTATTGGGTAGCTTTATTGGTAGTTTTTTTGTTTCTTTAAAAATAATTCTAGTCCTCCTTTTGGGAAACGTCTTAAGTAGAGACCTTCACCAATCGATTCCATGACTTTGTTGTGGCGATGATCTTCTTCCAATTTCTTTTGAGCATTCTTCGCATCGATGACGGTTTTGGCTATACTGGCAGCCCTCCCGCTTAATGCGCCGAGAGCACTTAGACCAGCAAACAGCGGTATCAACGGTAGGAATCCTCCAGATTTTGGTATAGGAATGATTCGCGGAATTCTAACTTTCTTCTTACCCCCCCCCGCTCGTTTAACTGCAATTCTTGATGCCTTCAATGCATAAGCATACGAATTTTTAATGTTACTGCCGCTACCTGACGTTTCCATTCTCCTCAACAACTTTACAATCCTACCGAGGATATCTCGTGCAAAAGAGATGCGTCCTCCAAGTTTTCGTTTAACCTTCATGCCTGTAGTTACGAACCAAGCGGCAGCCTTTTCACAAAATTTAGCGTCTTTAGATTTAACGCGATCCCAAGCAGATTTTTCCAATTCAAAATCTGCTTTATATCTATCTTTCGAAGATTTATGTTGGCTGTAGGCGATGTCGTGACGTTTATAAGTGGCGTCCAATGGATTAATGCCTACGCCTCCTCGCTGCAATCGTTTTTGTAATTTCGTACCGGGTCCGCATTACTGATAACCGGGGATGTGTAACTCGGACGGTAGATTATTTATAAGTGTATTCAAGACACCCTCACCGTGACAAATCAACATTGGCAATGTCACTTGTATAGCTGACACAGTTCTATTTATAAAACATGCTGACGGTTAATTTTTTATTAAACGATGAAATTTATTCAACAAGAGGAGACGTTACCCATCGATAATTTTGACTTGTCGGAGAAAGAATGTTGCAGTGGTAAACATGGTAAACTCCTGCTACATTATTTTCGAGCTATTATTTGTGGGACTAGCGGCTGGGGTAAGACCAACGCTATGATGGTTTTTTCCTACAGTCCCAATGGGGCTACGTTCAAAAACGTTCATGTATATTCAAAGTCCTTATACCAACCAAAATATCAGTTACCGAAGGAGGTATTAAGTGACCTTTAAGGAATGAATAGGTTACTTTCCGTTTAAAAAAATGAAGAAATTATTTGTCCCAATCAGGCAAAACCAAACTCAATATTTATATTTGATTACGTTTCATGTGATAGCTAACAAAAAATACGAGAATACTTTTCCATGTGTCGACACAAGGATATAGACGCTGCGTATTTATATATTATAGCGTAAGATGTAGTTAAATCAGTTTATTAAGACCATAAATTAGCATCAAATAATTAATGAGACATCCGAATCGTAATCGCTCACGTCAACATTTTATTTTAATAAGAGATAATAATAGTAGGAACTTTCCATGCAAAATTTCGAAATTTTGAGAGAATCACACAGCTGTTTCCACTGCGTAGGAGAAAAAGTTTTATTTGGGTAGAGCGAATTTAGATACTTTACGAACTCCACCAAAGTACACCATTCAAGAATACTTCTAAGTTGATCAAACTTGTGAATATTAATAACTCCAACATTCATCACTTCTAAATAAAAATATTGATTACTAAGTTTCAAATTAAATTGTTGAATGTGATTTCAAAACAACGGTGTTAGGTCTGATACCATCTAAAAATAAAGTTTGCAATTCATTGTATCCTTATCTAACCGCTGTTAGATAACTCCACATTAATGAGATTAATTTACATTTATTTTATAGTTTTGTTGGGTTGAGAATAAAACAAATTATTATTTTTATATTTATTAAAATCTAATCCACCGCCCCCCTATAAAAATGCAATACCCTCTTGGGGGTAGCGGCGGCGCGTTTTTTTCATCCTCCGTTTGTGACATAAATGGTTCCGTCGTGGGAAGCCAAAGTCATCTAAAAGAGAATACAAATCTTAAATTGTACCCTACACTTTAAGCACAAAACAATCAATTTTGGAATAAAATCTGAAATTGTATTCTGAAATTGTATAACAGTGTGGTAACAACGCGTTCTCTCTCATTTAAATATCATTTAACGAAAAAGGTTTGCTGAGAAATAGAGAAAAAATACTCACTTTATTATTTTTAGTGGGATCTGAGCAATAAAAATAGTTCAATATTAACACCTTGAGCTCATAGGTTTATGCGAATGTAGTAGCTGGTTAAAATCAGATCTGATACGATATGTCAACAACGATACAAAGACATACGATCTGACGACGACTAAATGGTGATGGTAACATGGGGAAGATGGCGAGTTTCAAGAAATAATTGTAGAAATTAGACGTGCAGATATAATTGAATAAAAATACTTTACCAGAAGAGTTAACTAGCTATAGTGGAGATGCCTAATTGTCAAAGCCTTCGAAATACAACAACAACAATCGAAAAAGTGAGAAAATAAGAATATAATTGAATGTATATAAATAGAACAATCAAAATTTATGAATTTCAATTGATGCATTACTGTTCGAAAAATTTGATTAGTAGAGTATGGGCTGGTTTAGCATGGGAAAATTTTTATCGACCGTCCTCGCTCTTATCAGTTTACGGTTTTCCACCCACGCACTCGAATACCACAGTATACTCGTTAAAATACAGGGTGTAGTCGTAAAATATTAGGATACAGGATCGTAAAATAATATACAGGGTGTAGTCGTAAAATATTATACAGGGTCAAAAGGCGCTACGGTCGGATTTACGGGGCGTTCGGGGCTACGGTCGGGATAACACAGGATGTAAAGGCGCTACGGTCGGCGGGGGCCGGTCGGGGGGGATCGGGGGCGCTACGGTCGGGATAACACAGGATGTACGGGCACTTGCATCTCTGGTCGGGTCGAACGTCATTCGTATACAGGGTATGCAAATATTATACAGGGTGTAGTGGTAAAAATATTAGGGTGTAAATATATACAGGAAAAGATTAGGGTCGTGGGATGTAAGGAAGATTATACAGGATCAAAATGCAGGGCGCTACGGTCGACAGGGGCATACGGGGCGGTCGGCGCTACGGTCGGGAGGCGCTACGGGCCATAAGGGCGCGCTGACGTTCGCAGTCTTATATACAGGGTGTAATTAATATACCATTTTGCTTGGGGTCGAGGAAATGAACAGTGCGCAGCCGTTAGAGGGCGGGCGCGGATACAGGGTGTAGTAAGATACCGTATAGGATGTCCCACGGAGGGAACTTCTGGAGGCCTGGAGACGTGACGTAAAAGAAGATATTTTAAAATCTTATGGACATGCGCAATGCAGAAGTGCTTTTTGTCGGCGGCGTTACAAGCCGTAAGGGCGCTACGCGATCTGTTCTCATGAGTCCAGCAATCCGCATCCACGCCTCACTATACGCATACGTTCGAAGGCGAAGATGGGGCACTAACATCAGGGTGCCAAAACGACCGTGGGTGGGGTAGCTACTTTTTTCGTATACTGCGCATATTTTCCGTTACAGACAGGAAAGACACATTTCAACGTGCAGGTCATAAGGGCACTTGCCTGGTCGGGTCGACGCCATTGGTAAAGCATGTTTATATACGTACAAAAAGCCATAAGGGCACTTGCCTGGTCGGGTCGACGCCATAGGTAAAGCATGTTTACAGGATATGTAAGATGACATTAGGGCACTAACGCATATTTCTGCTATTATTGTCGGGTCGACGCCATAGGTAAAGCATGTTTACAGGATATGTAAGATGCCATTAGGGCACTAACGCATATTTCTGCTATTATTCAGATGGGACGAAAGATATTATGATTGTTAGATTATTATCGTGGATGTGATGCCATAAGGGCACTAGCATCTCGTCGGATTCGACGTCATTGGTAGAGCATGTTTACAGTATGTTCAAATATGCCATAAGGGCACTAGCGGTCAGATTGAAGTGGACAAAGAAGAAGAGAGGACAACGGTAAACATGTAAAGCCGTGGACAACGAAGAAGAGAGGACAATGGTAAACATGTAAAGCCATAATGACACTACTCTGGTGGACGCCATTGGTAGAGTATTTTTGATGTTCAAAGATACCATAATGGCACCAGCCTGGTCGGGGTCGACGCCGTTGGTAGAGCATTTTTACGCCATAAGAGCACTACTGGTTGGACACCATTGGTAGAGCATATTTACGCCATAAGAGCACTACTGGTTGGACACCATTGGTAGAGCATTTTTACGCCATGAGGCCACTACTGGAGGAGTGAATGACGAAGAAGAGAGGATGCGAGGTAAACGGCCATAAGAGCATTTCTGATTCGATGCCATTGGTAGAGCAATTTTATTGCATTTTAACCAATTCAGCTTTTGCGCATAGTCAAAATTAACATTTATTATTAGACTATACATATTTTCACGGTTAAACGTTTTTTTTTCAATTCGTATTATGGTTTTCGTTAAAGTAATTCAATTGTGCTTAGTTGAAACGATGATCATTTTTTTATCAAAACATCTAAATGATACTTTTTTTTGTCAAAATAGAATATCACAACCGTAAGGTAGGTTTTTCAAATGAGAGTTTTTTTTTAGTACAACAATTTTAGACAGATGAAAAACAAGTTACTACTTACTATATACATCGTATTTGTATGATAGTAACGGCCCAGTACCTTGTATATGTTTTCAAAGTCAAATTGGTATGAGGGTCGTTTTTTGATAATATTCATTGCTTAGTGTAATTCTTGTCAACAATAGACCATCCGCTAATATATAGTTATTTCAAGTGATTTCATCCATTCGTTTTTTTATCGCTCTATATAATTTCCTCTAACCAAGCCACAAAGATAAAACTGATACAAAATTGTTTTAATAATAATTATAAACAGATTTAGAAAATATGAGTGTAAAAGAGCCGCAAAAATGTTATTAATCACTATTGATAAGACGAAACGGTTTTTTAAAATCTTTTTATTTGAAAACACGATGACTCCATCATTATATCTTTTCGAATATTACTGTTAAAACGTTGATTTTTGACCTCTTGATGTAACAAATACTATTTACTATATAAAGAATATTTTCACTAATAAGTGTAAAACGGTTATAGTATTGAAAAAAGTTAGCAAATTTGCAGATAATGAAGATAACGACTTGATGTTTTTCAAACGATGATAACACGCTTCTGTTGAATGATAAGAAACGGATGTAATTGAATAATAACAAATGATTCACAACATTTGTTGATTGGTTTTTATTCTGAAATAGTATTCTTAATGAAAAAATCATTTTTGAGGTGTACATAATTATTTATATCATATGAAAGCGTATTCTATAGCCCTAGCAAACCAAAGTTGAGAAAACACTCAAACTCATTGCTTCCAGACGAAACACACAAAGAAAACACATCAATTTTTTGTAAAATACTTTCTTAATGAAAATGTCACGTGAAAAGAACAAAGAGTATTCTTTATAGAGCCCTCGCAATCTAATTTTTAAAAAAAACAACGTTACATTTTTCACTTACAAAAATTAAAACAACAGTCACTTTTCCTGTAAAATACTTCGACTCATTGCTTCCAGACGAAACACACAAAGGAAACACATCAATTTTTTGTAAAATACTTTCTCTTAATGAAAATGTCACGTGAAAAGAACAAAGAGTATTCTTTATAGAGCCCTCGCAATCCAAAACAACGTTAAATTTTTCACTTACAAAAATTAAAACAACAGTCACTTTTTATCCATTATATGACAACCTGTGCATTAAGAACCTAAAATGTGAAAAGAACAAAGAGTATTATTTATAGAACCCTCGCAATCCAAAACAACGTTACATTTTCACTTACAAAAATTAAAACAACAGTCACTTTTTATCCATCATACCTGTGCATTAAGAACCTAAAGCCATTGTTATACAAAATTTGAGTGATTGTTATAAATTGTAAGCATTCCTATCAAATGAACTGATAATTTTAGACTTTTCCTTTTTCATTGTCACAAAACCACTGTTATTACACAAAAAGTTTTTCCAATTGAATAACGTTCCCAACAAATACTTCGCAAGGTACATCAACGTTGAATCCACAATTTTTCAACACTCATTTGTTAAACTCCAGACGAAACACACAAAGATTGATGATACACATTTCGTTTACGCACAGTTTTATACATGATTTTTTCATTGAAAACAACCTATTGCCTCCAATACTCACAATTTTATGATTTTCGTGCCTCCAATATAGAATAATTTCATTTTTACAAAAAAGGTAAGATAAAAAATGATACAAATGTTCAAATTGCATTGTTTTTATTTTCTGTATATTCTATAAAAAATAACAGTCTTATTCACATCTTTGCCGGCATCCCTGAAGTCTGATGAACCATATTCATCTGGGGTACTGCACGAAATAGGTTTTCGCTGTGAAAAAAACAACAATTTAAAAAAAATACAACAAAACTTTTATTGGAAAAGTTCAAAAAAAATGTAATAATGATTAACGGTAGAACAATTGAAATGTAATAATGTAAGCGTATGATTGACCACATGAAGAGATAATTGAAATGGAATAATGTGAGCGTATGATTAAAACAATGATATCAGTGTATGAAGGTTAGTTGCAAATATAACAAAAAAGTTTTAAAAATACAGCAAAAATAATGACAAATATGAATATTCGTAGGTTGGATATAAAATGATACAAAATCTTTTGATTATATTGTTTTTATTCTCTATAAAAGAACAAAAAAAAAATAAATAACATTTAAAAAAATATAAATAACAACATACCTTAATCACTTAGGCACCATACCTCAATGCTGACTCCGTAGTCTATATAGTGGACAGCGTACCCGTCCACCTCCCCTACAAATAGAAAATCAGGTGGGGTACGCGTCCACTTCCCAAAATGGATGCCAATTTTCTTTGTCTAAAAGAATAAAAAAGTAGTTGAAAAGTTGAAAAATACTATAATATTATAGATAATCACAATCTCTTCTTGAAAAATTATCGAAAGTTACATTAAAATTTCAACAATTATAAAAGTAGGATATAGTATTTACAGTAACTTGATATTTGAGAAGTAAAACAATTACACATAAAAATAAAGATCATTTGTTAGAGAAGAGAAAAAGTTGAGTTAACAACAGACAGCAACAGAAGACTTTGCATTCACACATGAAGTAATTGAAATAAGCAAATAAATCCAGAAGACTTTGCATTCATACATGAAGTAATTGAAATAAGCAAATAAATCCAGAAGACTTTGCATTCATACATGAAGTAATTGAAATAAGCAAATAAATTCAGAAGACTTTGCATTCATAGATGAAGTAATTGGAACAAGCAAATAAGTTTGCACATTCCCATTTCGTTCCAACAATTGAGTTTGAGTACTTTTTCAGAAAAAAATATTATACAATACATACAATTTTGGAAATATGACACTTGAAAAAATATCTATAATATTTATTAAAAGCGATTGTAAAATGATAGTTAATGAAAGAAATTTATTGAAGTTTCTCATTGAGAAGTAAAACAATTACACAAAAAAAATAAAGATCGATTGTTAGAGAGAAGAGCAAAAGTAGAGTTAACAGCAGACATGAAGTAATTGGAATAAGCAAATAAATTCAGAAGACTTTGCATTCATACATGAAGTAACTGGAATAAGCAAATAAGTTTGCACATTCCCTTATCGCTCCAACAATTGAGCTTGAGTACTTTTTCAGATGAATATGTCATTATGATAAACATACAATTTTGGAAATAATGAGTCACAGCATAATTTACTATAATGTAGTCATACGAGCAACAATTCGCAAAGCATGCAAAAGCTGTAGGTGTCCTCTGCTATCCGTACTTCATTCCAATTGGAAAAAATGTAATAAAATGATTAAATGTGAAAAATAGTAATAGATATTCGCAAAAAATTAAAAGTGCTATTAAAAATTTCCCTATTCTTTTCAAATACATTTGAACATATCAAAATATGTAATAAAAACGCTTATAAGATAATTGTAATTGAGAAAAATTCTTAAAAATTACTTGATTCAAATTAGAAAAAAATGTAATAAAATTATTAAATGCGAAAAATAGTAATAGAAAAATACTTACACGTTGTTTAAGGGAAAGAAATTTACGTAATAACTGTATTACTTTTCTTTCTGAAAAGAAAAAACATAATTATTTGTTAGAGTTGAAAAAGAAAAGAAACATAATTATTTCTTAGAGTTGAAAAAAGAAGCTACTCACCGATAGGATTCATTTTGTATAACTGCATACCTATTATGCAATTTTCTACTTTTTATAGTTGTCACACACCACATCCTTTTTGAAAAAGTGTCATCTTCACTTGTGCACACGACCCCACAAAAATGACTATCGTAGAAAAAATCTTCAACCGCAATGACTAAATAATTAACGATTTGAATGAAAAAATCTCACCATTTTAATATGAAGTGAAATAATATATATAACTGAGAAATCGGTGTGTAGAATCTGAATTTTTCAATAACTGTCTCTTACTTCATGAATTCTTTAAAATTTTGTAAAATCGTATTCACACATCATTTGAGTTGAATGAAAAAAAATCTAGCTCATTTTCTCCATTTTAATTAAAATTGTCTCTTACTTCATGAATTTAAAATTTTGTAAAAGCGCGTTTTCACACATCATTTTACCTGAATGAAACAAATCTAGCTCAATTTCCCATTTTAATTAAAATAATTGTCTCTTACTTCATGAATTTAAAATTTTGTAAAAGCGTTTTCACACATTATTTTAAAATCATATGGAATTTCACAGCTCTTATCAACAAGGGCGTTGGCTGGTAGATGAAAAAATTATCAATATGTTACATCATTAATAGGATTTCCCAATGCAAAAAGTAAGAATGTAAATTTTACCAAATAGAAACATTGATTATCTATAGAAACGAAACGTGTATTATATTTCCTTATTTTTTCCACAAAATAATATAAAACCGAAAATCAGTGTGTAGAATCTGAATTTTTCAATAACTGACTCTTACTTCATGAATTTAAAATCTTGTATAAAATCATATGGAATTTCACATCTCTTATCAACAAGGGCGTTGACTGGTAGATGAAAAAATTATCAATATGTTACATCATTAATAGGATTTCCCAATGCAAAAAGTAAGAATGTAAATTTTATCACAAGGACGTTGGCTAGTAGATAAAAAAATTATCAAAATGTTACATCATTAATAGGATTTCCCAATTCAAAAAGTAAGAATGTAAATTTTATCCATTAGAAACATTGATTATTTATTAAAAAGGAAATGTGTATTATATTTCCTTATTTCCCACAAAATAATATATATAACCGAAAATCAGTGTGTAGAATCTGAATTTTTCAATAACTGACTCTTACTTCATGAATTTAAAATCTTGTTAAAGCGTTTTCACACATCATTTTTAAAATCATATGGAATTTCACAGCTCTTATCAACAAGGGCGTTGGCTGGTAGATGAAAAAATTATCAATATGTTAAATCATTAATAGGATTTCCCAATGCAAAAAGTAAGAATGTGAATTTTACCAAATAGAAACATTGATTATCTATAGAAACGGAATGTGTATTTTTTTCCTTATTTTACACAAAATCACCATTTTTTGTCACGTGATCTCATCTGTAAAGGAATAAATACGGAGCGCGGTCCATAACAGATCATTTGTGTTTTAACTGTGCGTGTGCGAATTTGGCAGGTAAGTTTTTTGGAGATTTTTTTATACTGAGTTTTTGCGATTTTTATTATTGAAAAATTTGAATATTTAACAAGCTGTTGTGTTCTACTGTCTGATTTGTAATTTCGAGAGAGATTTTTACAATTTTTAACAACCTAGTAGAGTCTCTACTGTCTAGTTTTTTGATACTGAAAAAGTTTTTGCGATTTTTATTATTGAAAAAATTTGAATATTTAACAAGCTGTTGTGTTCTACTGCCTGATTTGTAATTTCAAGAGAGATTTTTACAATTTTTAACAACCTAGCAGAGTCTCTACTGTCTGGTTTTTTGATAGTGAAAAAAGTTTTGGGAATTTTTATTATTGAAAAAATTTGAATATTTAACAAGCTGTTGTGTTCTACTGTCTAATTTGTATTTTGGAGTCGAGAAAAGTTTTTACAATTTTTAACAACCTAGTAGAGTCTCTACTGTCTGATTTTTGGAGTCGAGTTTTTGCGAGCCATTTTTTCGAATTTTTTAAAGATGGATAACTATCAAATTATTAAAGATTTTACCAAGAAAATACGTAAATTCGGTGTCCAGGGGCGAACTTTGGAATTTAAAATTAAACCTGTACCAAGCGAAACGGAACCTGTAGGTTGGATAAAACAAGCCATCCAAGATATTGTTTTGAAGGGGACAGAAAACGTAGCTTCTGACGATTATGTTGGATTTACTTTTTGTTCCAAAGATTTTGCACGAAGTGAGGGATGGATACGGTTTAGACCTGCGTCGGAAGTGACAGTAGATGATGTATGGAAGAACATCTCTTCCATATATCAAACGAATTCAAAGGGTATGAATACGGAAACCTTCTGTTTGGGGATTACAACTGTGAAGATGCCAATTGGAAAAGGTGGAGAAAAATATAATAATTTCAATGAAGAATGCAGCGAAAGAAAAGGTATTGTTTCAATCAAAAACAAAGATAATCTTTGCCTATCTCGTGCTCTCATTGTCGCTATGGCTTTTAGGAATCCCGAATACACCAAGATTCGAAACGATGTTGGTAAACTCCAAACGACCAGAGCTATGGAACTGTTGAAATCCAGTGGTGTTTCCATCCCTCCAGAGGGATGTGGGATACCCGAACTTCGACAGTTTCAACGGTATCTGAATATGTATAAAATAACGGTTTATCAGTACGGAAGCAAAGGACGTGATGTCATTTTCGAAGGTGATGGTAATGGTCCCTCACTGAATTTACTCTACCATGAGGGTCATTATAATGTAATAACCTCCTTAACTGCAGCTTTCTGTTGTAGATACTATTGTGAGGCATGCCATACACCTTACAATAATAAAAACGAGCATAGATGTGGTGGAACATGTTTTGCATGTAGGAGATCACCAGCGTGCTCAAAAGACGTGATAAAACGTGGTTGCAATGAATGTGGAAGAGACTTTTACGGTGATAAGTGTGTTAATGCACACCTGAACACAGTATGTAGTCAAATTAAAAGATGTGATGGTTGTTTTAAGATATACTTCGATAACAAACACATATGCGGGGAGGTTTACTGCAAAATTTGTAAATCCAAACAGCAAGAGAGTCATCTTTGTTATATGCAACCTGATAGAAAATCTCCCAACATTAAAGACTTTTTGTTTATTTTCTATGACTTGGAAACGACACAAGAAAATGAATCAACTGACGGAGCTTTCCAGCAAGAACCAAATTTATGTGTTTATTCAAAAGTATGCCATAGATGTGAAAATGAAAGTAAATTAGTATTTTGTCAGAATTGTGGATTCAGACAGCAGATATTAAGAGATAATGTAATACCAAAATTCATGGAGGAGGTACTAACGTTAAGAAAGAAATTTAAAGAATTAGTTGTTATCGCTCACAATGGTGGAGGTTTCGACCATCAATTTGTTTTAAATTACATTTTGACCAAAACCGATTTGAAACCTGATCTGATTATGCGTGGTATGAAACTGATTCTAATGACGGTGGGAAACGTTAAATTTCTGGATTCGCTTAACTACTTCCCGATGCCTCTGTCTTCTCTACCGAAAGCTTTTGGATTCTCAGAGCTGAAGAAAGGATATTTTCCACATCTCTTCAACAAAGTGGAAAATCAAAAGTATATTGGACCATTACCTGCTTTGGAATTTTACGATCCGGATAATTTAAAAGAAGACGCATGCAATGGATTAATAAAATGGTACAACGAGAGAAGTGTTGAAATTTTCGACTTTCAAAAGGAAATTGAGGAATATTGCGTTTCGGATGTACAGATTTTAACACGGGCCTGTCTCAAATTTCGTCAACAACTCATGGACACGTCAAACGTCTGTCCCTTCACCGAGGCAAGCACCATAGCTTCTGCATGTAATAAGGTCTTTTGGCGAAACTTTTTGGAATCAAACACGATTGGAATAATCCCTAAAGGTGGATATAGATTCAAAGACAAGCAATCGAAAATAGCTCTACAGTGGTTGGTATGGGAAGAAAAGCAGAGAAATATCAACATCCACCATGCTGCCAAGGGTTCAGAGGCTATTGTAGTAAGTGTAAAGGTAGACGGTTTATTTGAAAATCAAGTCTTTGAATTTCATGGCTGTTATTATCATGGTTGCCCTACATGTTTTAAGTATGACAGAGAAAGTCCGTTAGATGATGACATAACTGATTGTATGGAAAACCGATACGACAGAACCCAAAAAAGAATAAAACATTTAGAGAGTAAAGGTTTTGGAGTGATACAGATGTGGGAGTGCGATTTTCGTAAAAATATAACACCCAAAATTGAAAAATTCACAGAAAATCACCCTTATGTGAAACAATTACCGGCCAGCCCTAGACATTCGTTTTATGGGGGTAGAACAGGAAACACTGTCGAGTATAATAAAGCAAAAGAAAACGAGAAAATTAAATATGTTGACGTTTGCTCTCTCTACCCCTGGGTGTGTAAATTTGGCAAATTTCCTATTGGTCACCCTAAGAGAATTTACGTAGGAGAAGAATGTAGGTTAGCAGACATTTCACAAATGTCGGGTATAATAAAATGTAAAATATTACCGCCTACAAATTTGTATCATCCTGTACTTCCGACTAAAATGAATAAAAAATGTATGTTTGTTTTGTGTCGTAAATGCGGTGAAGATTTTATTCAGGGTGATTGTAATCACAATGATGATGAAAGAAGTTTAGAAGGTACTTGGGTGATTGAAGAAGTTGTGAAAGCTATTGAAAAAGGATACAGGATGATGGATATTCACGAATTGTGGAGTTACGACACAATACAACTTAGTAAAGAACAAGACGGTTTATTCTCTGCTATGATGAACAGATTTATTAAAATTAAACAAGAATCCTCAGGATGGCCCAAAGAGATTGCGTCACAAATGAAGATAAAGACAAAAACATTGAGGAGTTTCTTCAAAGGGAAGACATTTTATTGGAATTTTCCAAAATATCCGAGAATCCGGGTCTAAGATCACTGGCTAAATTAATGTTAAATTCGTTTTGGGGTAAATTTGCTCAACGCGAAAATTTACCTAAAACATCAATAATCAGAAATTCTGCGGAATTTTATTCAATGATGACGAACGCTGCAATAAATGTAAACACTATTCTTCCGGTAAATGAAGAAACGTTAATCGTGACATGGGAGCATAAAGAAGAGTTTCATGACCTTTCCTCTACTGTAAATGTTGTTTTGGCAGCCTACGTTACAACTTTAGCTAGATTAAAATTATTTAACTACCTGGATCAGATGGGCGAAAGAGCTCTGTACTACGACACAGACTCAATTATTTATATTTCACAACCTGATTTACCCGACCTACCCACAGGTACTTGCATTGGAGATTTAACAGATGAATTGAGTGGTGGGTACATTACAGAGTTTGTAAGTGGTGGGCCGAAGAACTATGCATATAAATATATAGTTAATGGAAAAGAATCAGTTTTGTGTAAGGTTAAGGGTATTTCACTGAACTATAACTCCTCACAAATTCTCAATTTTGAAAAAATCAGGGAAATGGTTTTGAAAAAATCAGATCCTATTTATATTACAAACAGACAGATTATCCGTACTAAATATCATGAAGTGATTACGAAAAATACTCAAAAACAATATAAACCAAATTCAAGTAAGAGAAAATTCCTTTCTGATCACACTTCGCTACCTTTTGGATATAAAAAACTGAAAAATGAGTAATTTTTGAGAATTTAATGAATTGTTACACTTGAAAAAAATATCCAAACATGTAAAAGATGATTGAAAGATGATCTCTTTAATCATCATATAAAAACTGAGTAATTTTTGAGAATTTAATGAATTGTTACACTTTAACCCATCGATGTGGCAAAGGAACTGTTTTCAAATTTAAAGTCTTTCGTGATGCCATTTGAACTAACATTTAAAAGATGGATAGAAAGATCCAACTAACAGAAAAGATGGTCTTTTCCCTACATGGCGAATTAAAGAGCCGTTTCAAGTAAATTTGAAATAAGTGCTCGTGATGCCAACTAATATGTAAAAGATGGATAAAAAGACCCAACTAACAGAAAAGATGGTCTTTCTTCCCTAAAATGGCAAAGAACTTAAATTTGAAGCGTTCGTAATGCCGTAGGCCTGTCTTTATGACGGGGAATCTTAACGAGGCCTTAAACATCTCCGGTAAGCCTTATGCTTACTGCCCCCTGGGTAGGCCCTGGAAAGAGATGAAATTTTTTTACTGTACATATTTTGTGAAAACTTGTTTATTTTTTATAACGAAATCAGAGTAATAATTACTAATTTTTAGAACGGTGATGAGGAAGCGGTATTTAGATAATTTCTGCATGAAGATCAAATTGCCACATCCTTGCTCACATACGGAAAAATGGTATGTGGTATAACGTTTCTATATATTTAAAAAGATAACAAAGTCAGAAACCGTTATTTCTCTCTAACGGAAAAAATTAATCATACTCTGATTAGAATATTTTAATTAATATCATTTTGTGGGTTCCGTAAAAAAATGTAAAGTGATATCATATTTCAATATAATGGAGGTTTATTCAAAATTTAACAGTATTTCAGATTTAAGTATAAGATATGTATGAACATTTTTATAAAAAGTATACAAGAAAATCAAAATATGAAACATTCGTTTTGAAGACTTTTGCATTACAACAATTGTTGCAAATCATGCTAAAAACCTTAAAATATTTGAGCTTTTCGTTTAACACACTTCCGTTTATGTAGTCTTTTTAGTAAATAAGATAAATGTAGAAATAGAGAGTTGAATAATACGTCATATATTCAATACATATTATTTTCAGTACTAAATTTACGATAGTTTTATTAAAAATAATACCGATATGACTGGCAACGTCATTCTTCACATGACGTTCGTACTGAGCAGTTGTAACAGACGCTAATATGAAAGATCTTATGCGCAAAAACGTTCAACTCAACCTAATTAAAACATGTATTGAACAAGAATTTATTAAAAACAATTATTGTGGAGTATGTCTTCCGACAAGTTTTATTTTGTATGAGATAGCTAAGAAATATGGAATATCAACTAAGGTGTGTGTCGGAACAAAGTTTTACTCGAATGGAGTTACAATTACACCACATTTTTGGAATGAACATGACAATGTAATATACGATCCTACAGATGCAATTACCAAACACTATCTGCCTCACGAATTCGAATTTGTGTTGAAGAAGGCGATGTTTATGTGTAAAAACTCTGAAGATTCGACAATGATTGATATTTTTCGAACATTTAAAACAAAAAAGTCTACAACAGAGTACTTTGATGGAGCGCCGAGTGAATTATTAACTATCCGTAAAAAAATACATGATAATGCAGCTAAAATATTTGAAAAATAAAAAATGTAAATGTTACCCTGATTTTTTTTTAAATTATCCTTTCCAGCATTTACCATACATTTTCTAGTTTTCATCTTTCAATTTTTGCCGTTTGTCATTATTTTTGCTGTATTTTTAAAACTTTTGTTATATCTAACTAACCTTCATACACTGATATCATTGTTTTAATCATACGCTTACATTATTTCATTTCAATTATCTCTTCATGTGGTCAATCATACGCTTACATTATTACATTTCAATTGTTCTACCGTTAATCATTATTATCTTCTATTACGTCACGTCTCCAGGCCTCCAGAAGTCCCCTCCGTGGGACATCCTATACGGTATCTGTATCCGCGCCCGTCCTCTAACGGCTGCGCACTGTTCATTTCCTCGACCCCAAGCAACATGGTATATTAATTACACCCTGTATATAAGACTGCGAACGTCAGCGCGCCCTTATGGCCCGTAGCGCCTCCCGACCGTAGCGCCGACCTCCCCGTATGCCCCTGTCGACCGTAGCGCCCGGCATTTTGATCCTGTATAATCTTCCTTACATCCCACGACCCTAATCTTTTCCTGTATATCTTTACACCCTAATATTTTTACGACTACACCCTGTATAATATTTGCATACCCTGTATACGAATGGCGTTCGACCCGATCAGAGATGCAAGTGCCCGTACATCCTGTGTTATCCCGACCGTAGCGCCCCCGATCCCCCCCGACTGGCCCCCGCCGACCGTAGCGCCTTTACATCCTGTGTTATCCCGACCGTAGCGCCGAACGCCCCGTAAATCCGACCGTAGCGCCTTTTGGCCCTTAAAAACAGTAGAAATAACCATAGGAACGCACCTGTTATTTTAATAACATGAATGTAAGGTGTCTCTTAATTTCCTCGCGTTCGCCATTCTCTTTATTTTTATACCTCGATGCAAGCTAATGTATCTGCTTTTACCGACACAGATATGTTATTTAAAATATATTTTATGTATATAAAAGCGATTCGATTTCCTACCTTGAAAATAGTTGCAACACACGACCATTATTTGAATAACTTGAATTTTTGTAGTGAATAAGTTCCAGCCGTTTGAAGATGAGTTTCTTTGTTATTCTTAAAACAGTGCGTCAATTTTGTAACGAAAATAAGTTGTATTATTCATTTAATTTTGGACAAATATGTTAATTCCCTCTAGCCATGAGTTTTTACTTTAAATTTAAGAAGCAATTAAAAGACAAAAATGTGCGAAATTTTTTTAACGAAAATAAGTTGTATTATTCATGTCATTTTAGACAAATATCTTAATTCCCTTTAGCCATAATTAAATTAAAATGAGTTTTACTCTATATTTAAGAAGCAATTAAAAGACAAACATTTTTATTGATTTAATTTGATGAACCAAAGCCTTTATTGTTTCTAATAGTTGGTGACAAATCAGTAACTTCTAGTAGTACAGGATAACACATTTTTTCACATATTAAATGCGCAACCTTGTCTCCTCTAAAAAAATGTACTGGTACTGCTGAGGTATTAAATATTAAAACTTTTATATTCCACGATAATCTTCATCCAGTAATGCAGCCATTATGTCAATCCCATGCTTAAGAGCCAACCCAGATCTTGGAGCAATTGGTCCATATGTTCCGTTCGGTAATTGTAACTGAATCAAACAATCCAGTAGAAATCTCATGTGCGGTAACAATAAAGTCAATAGGTGATATTAAATTCAAACCAGCCGATTTCTCTGTAGCTCGTGTGGGCATAAAAGCCAAATCGCTGATTTTCACAATTTTTAAAATCTAAAATATTATAAGATAAAAGAATACAGAAATAAAATAGAACCCTACTGAGTTTTGCAGTGACGGGTTTTGCAGTGACATCATTGCTTAAATATAAAAAATTTATTATTTTTAAAACGCTTAAATATAAAAAAAATTTTATATAAAGAAAGGTGTGCTACGGACAGTAAAAAAGAAGGGGTTGTGGACGTGGTTGCTGGGAACTGTATAAAGTTACTATCTCAGCGTTCAGCACTACAGTTAAACAGTGAGCTTTCAAACCAAGCAGCCAAAACATAAGTCAACTTTTGAATTGTAGTGTTTCTCAGTGTGTAACAATTTTACTTGTAGATGGATCTTTCTACACTAAACAAAAGTTCTGTAATTGTAGAAAAAGATCAAAAGCCAATAATAAAATTAAAAGATTTACCAATCTCAGAACCTCAGAAAATAGAACGAGCTGTTATTGTAAAAGGAAAATTTGGAAAGTGTGTTTTACTTGAATTGGAAAAGAACGTAACGTTTCTTCCTACAAGAGTCACTGAAGACTACCGAAAATATATCGAATGTTCCTCATCGAAGAAGTACTCCATTGTGTTCCTTGGATTAGTGGATATTGGAAAACCAAAAGCAGCAGCATCTTTTTAAATTGTTGAACATTAGTGGTGAGATAATTTTTTTATAAGTTTTACAGTATGGAACAATTTAAAGAAACGTTAACAAAAACTGATGACACTTTAAAATTAATTAAAGCTAATTATTCACCATCGCTAGCAAACTTTGTAATAAAATCAATTGCTTCACACCTAAGAAAATGTAATTTAGTTTTAAAAAAGTATAAATTATCAATTGGTCAAAAACGAAAAATGTTAACAAAAATGGGAGAACTGAAAAGAATGGTGTATTTTATTAAAAAATTAAGTACATAAGCATGTTGGATTAGGTTTTAAAAAATGTGTTAAATGGATAAATGTTAATGCTATATTCAATAAAAGAATTACAACAGGGCTTATTATTAATTTAAGACATAAAGAAATTAAAGACTTCTTTGAAGATTCGTTTAAAGTTATTAAACATAAATTAACAAACGAAATAAAAAAGCATGGTTTATTAAAAGTTAATTTTACATTTTGTGGTGACTTCATTAGACAATCAAATGATAATGAATTAGTAGATCGTAAACATTTTAGCACCCCAAATTTTATTGTGGACTTGGGAACAGATTCGGTAGAATATTTTGAAATACATGTAATAGATGTTATCTTAAATAAACTATCTGAATTCGATCAGAAAAATAGCGGGTGGGCGTTACGTAAAATAATTTCTTTAGAAGTTGCAATAAATAAATATGAAATAGGTAATGGTACCTCCTACATTGAACTACCTAAACAAATATTTAGCGTACGTGCTTGTGTCAATGTTAAAAACGATGATGAAGCATGTTTTTACTGGAGCATTGTTAGTGCTTTGTATCCTGTTAATCAAAATTATCGCAGATTAAGCAAATATCCTCATTACAGAGACGTTTTGAATATTACAGATTTACCAGTACCTATGAAAATTCCTCAAATTTATAAATTTGAAAGACTGAATTACATTTCAATAAATGTTTATTCTTCAGAGTTAGATACAGCATATTTTACAGTGGTACCTACGAGATTAACTAAACACAAATTAGACCGTCACGTAAATCTGCCTTTAATTCAAAATCAATATTTTCCAAAACTGAATGACTATGAACCCCCTCCGCAAGACGAAGAACATATTGAAATAAAATACCACTATGTGTGGATTAAACATTTATCACGATTGTTAGCAAAACAATCAAATAAAAATACAAAGAAAAAAATTTACTGTCACAGATGCCTCAACTATTTTTATAATATTGATCAACTAGATAAACATACTCTTTCATGTGTAGAAATGAACAATGAAAGAATTTCTTTTCCAAAATTTGATTATGTAGAGTTCACAAATCATACATACAAACAGAAATGTCCATTTATATTGTATGCTGACTTTGAACCAAAGTTAGAAAAATGTAATGAAAAAATTTCAAAATTTACTTTAAAATACCAACGTCATGTAGCATATAGTGCTGGTTTTTATCTAAAATGTTCTTTCGATGACTCTCTCTCGTTTTATAGGGCCTATAGAGGTGAAGACTGTATGGAGTGGTTTACAAATAAAATTTGTGATGTTGCTAAATTAGTAGAATCTAAATTGAAATACATTGTGCCAATGCAAGTAGATCATAATATTATTGATGTAAGGGACTGTCATATTTGTGAGAAAAATTTCAAAGACCAAGATATAGTTGTAATTGATCACGATCATTTTACGGGGAAGGTACGAGGTTATGCACACCAAGCATGTAACCTCAATTTTCAAAAAGTTTTTACTGTACCTATTGTGTTTCACAATTTATCTGGTTATGACAGTCATTTCATCATTAAAAACATTGCTAAACGTGGGCGTGTGATTGTACTTCCATTAAATATGGAAACATATATTTCATTCACATACTTCGACACAGAAACTGATATTAAATTTAGATGTATTGATAGTTTTCGCTTTATGGGGGCTAGTCTTGATGAACTTGTTAAGACTTTAAAAACGAATGATTTTCAAATCTTGAAAAAAGAGTTTTCTCATTTAAATGATGATCGATTTGAGCTTTTAACTAAGAAGGGTGTTTTTTGTTAGGACTACATTGATACTCTAGATAAACTAAATGTAACTGAGCTACCCCGAAGAAAATATTTGTATAATAAGTTGAATGATGAACACATTTCAGATGATGATTATGAACATGCCCAAAATGTTTGGCATGCTTTCAACATAAAGACACTTGGATATTACAGTGATCTGTATTTGCGCACAGACATTATTCTTCTTGCTGACGTTATGGAAAATTTCCGTCAATCGTCAATGGCAATATATCAATTAGATTCTGCCTTCTATTATACTATGCCAGGATATACATGGGACTGTATGTTAAAATACACTAAGTGTAAACTAGAAATTTTAAAAGATGTTGTTATGGTTATGTTCATAGAGAAAGCGATACGAGGGGGAATTTCAATGTGCTGCAAAAGGTACAGTGAAGCTAATAACCAATATATGTCTAATTATGATTCAACGAAACCTTCAAAATACATAATATATTTGGACGTGAATAATTTATATGGACAGGCAATGAGTCAGCCCTTACCCTACGGAGGATTCGAATGGGTTGATACTAATTTGGATGTTACTCAAATAGCTGATGACGCTCCAGAAGGTTACATACTTCAAGTAGATCTCAAATATTCTGAACATTTACATGATAGTCACAAAGATTTTCCTTTTTGTCCAGAACACCTTGTTCCTCCCAAGTCAAAATTACCAAAATTAATGAATACTTCAAATGATAAAAAAATATACTTTACATTATAGGAATTTAAATTAAGCATTAGCGCATGGTTTGAAATTTACTAAGATTCATAAGATTCTAAAATTTAAGCAAAATAATTGGCTAAAGCTTTACATTGATTTAAACACCCGTTTAAGGGCTCAGACCACTAGCGAGTTTGAAAAAAACGTAAAAAAGTTGGCAAACAATGCCGTGTTCGGAAAAACAATGGAATCTATACGCAATCATAGAATAGTAAAGCTCTGTTCACGATATGAAGGAAGATACGGTGCAAAAAACTTAATTGCCAGCCCCCGATTTCAAAATAGAACAATATTTGATGATGATCTCATAGCTATTGAATTAAAAAAGGCAGAGTTAGTCTTTAATAAACCTCTCTATATTGGTATGGCTATACTTGATTTATCTAAAATTGTTATGTTTGGTTTTCATTATGATTTTTTGTTGCCTACAATGGGAATAGATAACTGTAAACTGATGTACACTGATACAGATAGTTTCGTATATGAAATAACCTGTAATGACGTTTACAAAGAATTAATCAATTCTCACATTGAAAAGTTTGATACATCTGACTATGCTCCTGACAATGTTTACGCCACACCTTGCGTTAACAAGAAAGTTTTGGGCTTAATGAAAGACGAGAACAATGGAAAGATAATGACCCATTTCGTTGGTTTACGATCTAAAATGTATTCATATAAAGTGAATATGTTAGATGATGATCAAAGTAAAGAAAGAGAACGTTTAAAAGCAAAAAAGTTAAGTAACAAACAGGTGGAAAAGGAAATGAAAAATTTTGGTGTTGGTAAAAAATCAAAAGTAATACGCAAATGTGTTGTAAAAAATAACATAACATTTGATGATTATGTAAATTGTTTAAAAGAGTGGACAAACAAGTGCGTGACCCAAAACACAATTCGTTCCTATGCTCACAATGTCTTTTCTATCGAACAATCAAAAATAGGTCTAAGTCCACATGATGACAAACGACATCTAATTCCTGAATCATTTGATACGCTTCCATGGGTCACTATAGAATTACAAACGATTGATTTTTTTCAGTTAACAATGAAGCCTGACGGAAAAGTGGTACCCAAATTACAAAACCTGTCAGCAAGTTGTATATATTGGTACATAAGAAATTCAAAAAAAGGAAATATTTGTTTTCATTCTAAAGTTAGACCCTCCATAGGAGTAGACATCTGGTATTCAAAATCTCATCTTACTTGTATTTTTAAAATACCAATTATTTTAAAGCATGAACTAAATTACAGTTGTATCCAAGAAATTAAAAAACAAATAGTGAAAAATCATGAATTCACGCTTTTGGATCAAGGGTACATAATGCAACGAAAAATAAAAGCTCACACTGAGGTCATGTAAATTTACTGTATGACTTTTAATTAAGTTAACCACCACCTCATTGTATTATGTATTAAATAAACATAAATTATAAAAAACGTGTTTTTCTTTTGTACTTTTATGGGCATGACGGAGGAGAAGGAGGAGGAACAAGAGGAGGACGATTCTAATAATTTAAAAAAATAAAACACACATTTTTTAAAATATTTATTAAAAATTTTCTAAAGAATAAACAACATTTTGCTTATAAAAGTAGATATACTCTCTGCATTACTTAACAAAGTATCACTGGACTCCTCACAAAAAGCACACAATAATTCAAGAGTATTTAAATTAGTATTATTATTCTGAACATATGTTTCCACTAAATCAATGATATTTTTATAATAAGAACAAAAATTTAAATTGTCCAAGTAGATGAATAAGTGGGGTACCACTATAGATATAGGGAAAACAATGTGTTAGAGAGAGAGAGAGTGTGGTGAGAGAGTGTGTGGGAGAGAGATAGCTGCTTGTGTCGTTGGCGGGTGATTGCTGGGGTCACGAAAACAATATACGGGTTGTTGACATAAGGTGGGAGGGTGACGATACTCGCCATAAAGGAGTGTGTCGACGTAAACGGGGTGTTGACATGGCGGGAGGGTGACGATAATCACCACAAAGGGGTGTGTCGACGTAAACGGGGTGTCGACAAATAAGATTTCAAGAAGGCGCACTCTGCTACTATTGGTCGAACAAAGGACATTATGATAGGTACGTCACAACGACGTTCGATCAATATACAGGGTGTCGACATAAAGATGTCAAAAGGGGTATGTCAAAAATGCACTCTGCGTCGAATCAGCTCAAGTGACATCAGAAGTGGAGATAAAACAAAATAATTTCAATCAATCAATTTATTACATTATCTAAATCGTTCACAACTTTTGGTTCATAGAAATATATAAATTCTCTAAGGGCCACTGACATTATACTATTACTACAATCACAAATGTTGTACAATAGTTCAAATTTACTCAAATGTCCATTATTTTGAGCGAAATTCCTGATAATTTCAATAACATTTCTATAGAATTCACAAAAATTCAGAGATTCGAAATGAGCGAGACGATGGGAAATGAGAAAATTATCAACTTGTATTATTTGAAGAACATCTTGTATTCGTAGAAGGAAACTTATGTCGTGTTTAGTTACTTCCAACCATTTAACATCATCAAATATTAGTTGCCGAATAGTGCAATAGTCTCCACAACGTATCGTCTCTGGTTTATATTCTTCGTATAATACTGGAAGTGGTGCACTTATAAATGAATTATTATTTAAAATATTGATAAACGTGTCCCATTCGTAAGTGCTGAAGGAGATTTTTGTATCAGCGTATGCGAGAGTGATTACACTACTGAACGTCCGTGCTGGACTTAGACCACATCCAATTCGAAAATTCGTATTTGTAGAATACTCGCTATAAAGTAAATAGTGCTTTTCCATTTTGCAAGCAATTTCATACTTTTCTAAAATATGATTTAGTTCAGCATCATAAGTATAACTTTCTGAAGCACTACTACTACTACTACTATAACCACTATCTTGAGAATTCATATTGACGACTAACAATCTAGCTTGCTGCTCTCTCCAATTTATATCCACTCCTATCTCTTTGAGGATAATAATGCCCCCGCTACAGAACCTTGTATTCTCACGCGACAATCAAAGTGGAAGTAGTTACACAACAACATCTGTGCTTTCTATCCAACTGTTATGTTTTTTGTCTAAACCCAACCATTTAACATACATCTTGTTGTTGCCTTTTCTTCTAAGCACCTTTTCCACCAAGTAAACGTCTGGATTTAACGTTTTCTGCAGCTCTTGCTCGTAAAATCCTCCACTGATTGGTATACCATACATGTCTTCAAGCAAATACGTGATAGGATTGGTAATTTTGATTTTAACGATTTTGAAGAGTTCGGTTGTCCAATTGGGTGTATATCCTTTTTAAAAGACATGTTTGGACTTGCTTATACGAACAATATCACCAACTTTGAATTTTCGCGGTCCTGCAATCTTAAGATGTTTATAGGTTTTGTTTAAAATAGTTTTTTCGTTGGATTTATTGACTTGGGAAGGTTTATACTTCGTAGTTGAATGCTTTGTATAATTGTATTTCTTAGTTATTTCGGGTAGAATGTCTATCCATTTATAGTTACCATTTAAACTGAAATGCTTATACAGTTTTGATTTCAATGTTCGTATTACTCGTTCGGCCATAGAAGCCTTTTTCGTACTAAGTACACTATAGTGATTAATTGCATGTTTTTTCATTAATTGTTGAAACTTGTTGTTGTGAAATTCCGTTCCTTGGTCTGATTGAAGATTTTTAGGAGTTCGTCTTGTGTGAGCGAGAATTTCTGAGAATGCACGAGTTAGCTCTTCACCGGTCTTTGTCTTTAGTGGACGTGTCCACAAAAACTTTGAGAAGCAATCGATAACGACTTGTATCATTTTATGGTTTTATTTTGATGAGCGTAAGGTCGCATTTCAGCCAAATCCATTTGCCATAAATCATCTATGCCTCTGACAATTGTACGTCTGCGCGGATAATTTTTACGTATCGGTTTGTGGAGTTCGTTTACAAGCTGAATTTTGGATGACATGCTTCGTAAGCGCATACACGTTCTCAACTGATGATATCTTTTCGATACTATTTGATACCTTTCTTCAAGTAATTTGTTCGTAATTCATTTATGGATACTTCATGCTCATTGATTTTTCCTTGGAGTTGTTGTATATCTTTTACCACAAATCGTCCAAGCCTTTAATGATGGTTCGACGTCTTGGATAATTCTTACGGGCTGGTTTATGTAATTCGTTAACGAGTTGAATCTTTTCTTTTGATGTCATTATTTGTTCTCTAGAACTGCAAGTCTTTTATCTAGGGTTATTGTAATGAAAGATAGTTTTTCATTAATTTTCAATTCGAGATCTAAAATTTCTTGTTCAATATTATCTATATGTTTTTTAGTTACGTTGATTTGTTGAATGTTTTTTAAACTGTTTTGAATCGTATTTAATATTGTTTGATGATTGGATATTAATTGATCTACATATCCTTTAGTGGTTGCATCGAAAGTTGTTGTTGGTGGTTTTACGTTACACAGTTTTACGTTTTTAATATCAAGATCTCCATCAGGAGTGTGAGGAAATGTGACTTAGGGATTTGGCTGTAGGGAGCTTCACCAGAACGACGTCCGAATTTGTCAAGACTCATGTCTAAAATGTCGTCATCACTTCACGTTCACGTATTATATGTGCTTCAATTAATTCATTCATAATTGCTACTATTTCGTTTTCTTGTGATGTATTTCCGGCACGTTTTGAAGCAACTAACAGCTTTAGTCGATCCACCAGTTCATTAGGATCGTCTCAGTACACGTATTCTATAGGTTTTTCGTTATAAATCAATTTGGCATTTGGTAATCCTGCAGCTTCTCGAGGATGAAACATAGGTCGGATCATTTCCATGTACTTTGCTCTTCGTGTACCTTTCCAATGTCCTAAAGAATTTCGATGAACGTTTGTTGCTTCCAACATGATTTTGTATGCTTCTAAATCATCTGTAGCATAATTAGGGTCATCATAAAAAATTAATTGATAAAGGCCTGGAGTTCCTCGAAGCCAATACCACTGACCATTAGATTCTAACAATTTAATTGCTCCAGTGCTGATGTCGAAATCGATACGTTTGTTGCCCAAAAACCACCAGTCTTTTTCCGCATCGTACACTGGACCATACACGCGATCGATTCTATCATCGTTTTGCCAGTAGTCTTGAACGACGTTTTGACTCATTGGTGGATATTGATCGATATATTCTTCAACGGCTTCTGGGGCTAAGTGTACTTGAGGAGTTGTCTCAACATCATCATCAATTTCACTGAATTGCTCAGTATTGTCTTTGTTTCCTTCCCATGCTGCTACGTCCTCTAACGATATGAAATTGGTTTGTGGCTCTTTTTGAGAATTGATTTGTGCGGGTGACGACGTTTTTTGTGGATTGAATTTTGTAATTTGTGACATTTCATTTTTCGGTTCTATTTTTACTTCCTCTTTTTTAACAGAGTACTGGGGATACTTTACAATTTCTTGTAGATATTCAGATATCGGTTTAAAATGTTTCTTAAGAGACTCATCTTGGTCTGTTTTACCTCGTTTCAATGCTAAGCATTTTTTTCGAATCGTTTTAGCAAGTTCAGCAATTTTTCTCTTGTGAGTAGCCACAGCAACTCGCTTGTCTAAAATCATGTTAAGTAGTGATATTTATTTTATTTCTTTTACATTTCTATATATTTATCAAAGCCTAAACGATAGCAACCGCAATTAAGAGGAAAGTCTTTTACTATAACTACTGCACCATATGGTTCAGTCCAACATTGTGAACACATTTTTTTAAATTCATCAAAAGTCAGGTCGGGTGAGACGTGTTCGTCAAATATGTGTTTCAAATTAATTTCATTTTGTTACAGTTACAGTACAATTATGTTACAGTTATCCCTTATTAACTGTTTTGGTATTTTTGAGTAAGTTTGACAGAGGTATGCGGCATCTATATTTTTATGTCTACACATGGAATAGTATTCGCGAATCTTTTGTTGTCCATCACAAGCCACATCATCAAATATGAATATAGAATTGCTTTTCGCTTTGTTGGTACTCACAATAGCTTCATTATGTTTGAATGGGAAATATCCGACGCCTTTGACTTGTCTTAGGACGTCTCGTAATAGCTGATACTTTGGTTGGTACAATGACTTCGAATACAAATAGATATTCTTAAACTTGACACCATTTGAACTGAAAATTAGTGACAACATGACATTAGTCTTTCCACAACCACTTGGACCACATATAATTGCTCTGAAAGAATTTGGTAATAATGTACCATGCTTATGACTATCTTGTTCTAATGTTATATCTAAATTTTCTATTGGTAACTTCTGCTTCTGTTGAATGAACTTCATCTTTTAACACTTGTGTTGTTAAATCATGTCTATAAATAGATGCTACGCTACGTTTACCTTTCATTTTCAATGTTGGTGTATCAAGGTGAAGGTGTTGTAAATTCTCTTATAAATAAATTACCGTTTGAACTTCACCTACCCAGCTATAATTTCTGTGGTCGTGAGTATTCGTAATATATATAAATTGTTAAACGTGTTAGGTAACTAGACTTATTTTTTTTTAGCGGGAACAAAATTACAAAAACGTCTTGCACGTGGAGATCTAGGCATTAATCCATTAGACAGCGCCTGTAAAGAACACGACATTGCATATTCCCAAAATAAATCCGTAGACGAACGGCACAAAGCTGATCAAATACTTGAAAATAAAGCTTGGGAGAGAGTAAAGTCCAACGACGCTACAGTAGGTGAGAAAGCAGCCGCCTGGTTGGTTACCACAACATCATCGTCCGGTTTCTTTTAGACGGAGTATCATCGATAAAATTGGGACGTCTTTGAAGCCGGGAACAACCTTAAAAAAGTCTGCTTCAAATGCTTTAAAAGTAGCAGAACTTATAGTGAAAAAAGCTGGAGGTCGACGTCGAATTAAAGTGCCTAGAATTATACCACTTGTCAAAACTGGAGGAATTCTACCACTGTTACCAATTTTCGCTGCTCTCGGAGCTCTCGGCAGCCTTGCTGGTAGAGCTAGTGCCATTGCGAAAACTGTAATTGATACTAAAAATGCTCAAAAGAAGCTCGAAGAAGATACTCGTCATAATAAAGCAATGGAATCCATCGGCAAGGGATTATACTTGAGAAAGAATAAAAATGGATTTGGTTTATATTTAAAACATCAAAAAAACTTCCCATAAAGCTACCTAATCGACCATTATCTGATAGAGACCTACTACATTATAGCATTTTACTCAAAATACCTCATTTCAGAGGTGTTTTTATGCGAGATACTCTACCTAAATCAGGTCCTCTTCAGTATGAATGTGCTATTTTAAATTTAGATATATCAGATAATGAGGGAAGTCATTGGGTAGCTCATAATAAGATAAAGAATAATGTAGAATACTTTGATTCATTTGGTAATTTGAAGCCACCGAAAGAACTAGTCACATACTTGGGACGTAGTGCAAGAATTTTCTACAACAACGACTCATATCAAACATTCAACCAAGTTAATTGTGGACATTTGTGTTTAAAGTTTCTAAACAATGCAACTCACTGATTTAATGGAGACAATTAAAATAATTCTTTTAAGAAATGCTGAAAATCTAAGTCAAATTTGGTACACTCTACCTATCGAATATAGAAGAGGATTGGTGCAGCTTTTACCTTGTCAAAATGATCCACAACGACATGAATGGTCTGACGTATGCGGCTTGTATATGAAATCATATTGTGAACTTTGTTTGATGGAATATCCGGAATGTTCATAAATTGTATGTTATTTAAATACTCACCTGATTTGATTTGTATCATTCACAATGTCACTCTTGCTGAGAGTAAACAGCAATAATCATATTTTTTCGTTCAAACCACAAACGCCCATTGTTCTGAATCCCAAACAAGAATATGAGTTAGCTTTGCGGTCATTTCATTCCTACCATTCGATTCCAAATATAGAAAATGAACAAAAATTTTATTACTACGATAGTCAAAATGTGTTAACTACTATCACTTTTCCTACTGGATGTTATGAAATTTCAAATATCGAAAAGTTTATACAAAGCAAGATGGATCTCGAAAACGATGTAGCTCCTGAACGCACTTTTTCATTGAAACCTAATAACAATACGCTTACTTGTGAAATACAAAATATCGTTTAAGGAACCAAACAACATTGGTCACATTTTAGGGTTTTCCCCACAAATACTTGACCCACTTCAAATACATTCTTCAGACATACCTGTAAAGATTATAAAAGTATCGACTATACACTTTGATACTAACATTACATCAGGTGCTTTTGACGGAGACAGACCTACGCATACCATCTACGAATTTGCAATAAAAGTAGATCCTGGATATGCAATTAACGAATCTCCAGCCAATCTACTTTATTTACCAGTTATACCACAGAGAGAAATTACTAATATTACAGTGTTGGCTTTAGATCAAAACAGCGATCCTATTAACTTTCGAGGAGAAATTAGTACTGTTGTCTTGGAACTTAAATCACGAAACAGATGGGATTAGTTATAAGAAGTAACACTAATCTTAAATCATCAGTGTTGGTTAAACCATCTAGGTGGAGACGTCTAACTACTTCAAACATTTTGTTTCTTCACTCACTTGGATACACAGTTAACAATGTACAAAAGACGAAAAACTGAAAACGTGGTTGCTGATGCTGCAATGTTTGACATTTATCGTTCTCCAATATTTGATGAATCAATTCGAAAAGCAGAATATAGGTATTATACACCGTTTGTAAAGTCGTTCAATTGCAATGACATTATTGAGTTTTCCATCAATCAAGTAGATTCTTTTTTTTTCTATGAAAGATTCCCTACTAGCAATTAAAGGAAAAGTTGAAGTAACTGGTGGAGGTGACGTATCTTTATCTCCTAACTATGGGTCTTTCTTATTTGATTCTTGTACCTACAGTGAGAGTGCAAAAGAAATTGAGACTGTTCGTGATCCAGGCATAGTAAGCACCGTTCGAGCTTTAACTTGTTATGCACCAGAAGATTCACGATTTAAGGGTATAGCTGGATGGAATTATCCATAAGGTTCTATTATTAATGCAGCTAAAAAACATTCAGTTTACTAATTCCTCTAAAAAATATTTTTAATATATTTAATGATTATTCAATGATTACTTATGGAAGACAGACAATTCGACTTGTTAGAGCTCGCAATGATAATGATTGCGTAATTATTAAAGAAAAGACAGGCAGCAATCCTACGACAGGAACAAAAGCGCAAATAGTGATTGACAGTATTGAGTTGAAAATCAAACATATCTATCCTAGTGATAGTGTGAAAGAACGCCTTTTGAAAGCAATACAGTCTGATAAACCTCTACTTATCCCATTCAGGAAATGGGAACTTAATGAACTACCAGCAATTACTGCAAATACACGTAGGGAAATTTGGAGCGTTAAAACAAGCACATCTGTCGAGAAACCTCGTTTCATGATTATATTTTTTCAAACAAATAAGCGAGATGCTGTTGGAGAAGATCCCACCTTATTTGATCACATACATATTAATGGTATTCGAGTGTCGTTGAACGGTGAATACTATCCTAATGAACGTATGCAGTTGGACTTTGCAAACAGTCACTATACAGAAGCTCATTTCAATTATTCAGAATTTTTCCCAAGTTATATGAATTCTTCAGAAAAGCATTGTGTATTAGATTATGCAGCATTTAAAAACCGTGCTCTATATATAATAGACTGTTCTAAGCAAGAAGAGACTATGAAATCATCCACCGTAGATGTGAAACTAGATATTGAAGCGGATGTTGGATTTCCTGCAGACACTAAGGCATATTGCATTATTATTCATGATTGTTTGATGGAGTACTTCCCACTATCGGAGGTTATTAAAAACATAATTTAAAAGTAACCAATGTCATTTCACCTAAGACCATCATGAGGATAGCATTCGTTGACATTCAAGGGTTCATAGTTAACAGTATCTTCTATGTGAAGGAACTACCGATTGAGATTGGTTTCAAACAACATCATTCACTTTTTACTTCCCCAGTACCATTCAATGCATTGGATGAAAAAGATAAACGAACCACTAGATATTTGGAGAAAAAAATTCATGGTATTAGGTACTCTTCTGGAGATGTTGATTTCTCAAAGTTAAATTCCATATTAGAATCCAAGTTAATGTACGCTGTTGATTACATATACGTCAGAAGAAATCAGAAAAAAGAACTTTTAAAAGAAAAGTGTCACCAACTCAATGTATTTCCGACAATTATCGACACATGTGAATTTGATGGTACACCTTTAGCAACAGGAAATTTTATTCCCACTTCTTCATGTTGTGCGAACCACGCTAATGGATTATTTAGTTGCACCCAAAAGAATGTTGAGCATCTCCGCCAATGGTTTATTAATGATATACTATTTAAAATACAATTGTAATGTTTTTTTTTAAAATAAAACAAAAACTTGAATATTGAGTATTTATTTCACCATTTTGTATACATTCCTGCATTTAACAATAAATTTTAATAGTAAAATTAGAATTCCTTATAATATGATGAAGGATAATATACATCTATAGTGTGAATTTCTCTTTGATGTGTCAAAAACGATTGATCTTCTTTAATTTTATGCCAGTAAACTTGATCTTGTAAAACGAACTATTAGTTTTTGGTATGTCTGTGTATAGAACCGGTAGTTCACGATGATCGATTACATTCCTTCTTTTCATCATTAAAACAAATGGCAACGTTCTTTATACCATCAGAATCATTTACAAATAATACGTCATTCAGAACGGCAGTAAGTAGAACAAAAGTTAATGGTTGCAGCATTTTTAAGTGTAAATCTCTCATTGGGAAATTTTCTTCTAACACCGTTGTCCCACAAACTTAAATTTTCCAATTGTTTCAATAGCTTCTTTTTATCTCCATACAATTTGATATCTTTATTCAAGTTTTGAATCTTTTCAGAAAATTTTTCCAACTTGTTTTTGTATTCAGTATTCATTTGATGACTTTGAGTAGACTCCGATTTTGTTGTGTTGCACTCTTCTCTTATAGTTTGTTTTAAACGTTAATAAATTCAAGTTATTTAAACGATTTAATATTATATATTAATAATAATAAATTGATTTTTGAAATGAATGACATTTTTTTATTAAAACACCTTGTATTTGCTTAATATCTATTTATCGATTATAAACTACATTACACTGGCTTGTTTGAGTTTAACAATTTTAATAAAATTTTAAAATAACAAATATTGGTATTAATGTTATACATGTCATTTTTCATGTTGTAGAGAATACTGCTGGTGGAGGGTTGTGTGTTGGTCATATTGAACACTTGTAGGCTTTATTCGGTTCAATGGATATGTTGTTGTTTGAGGTGTCTGACGTCCAAAGATGTGATCTAAGGCACTTGCAATCTCCTGTTGTTGTTCTCCGTTTTTCAATTCTTCAGGTATCCAATTTATCGTAAGCTTATCCCATATTCTTTGACTTGAGTCAGCTAGACATAGGTTTTCAATTTGCTTCATAACCTTTCTCTTATCTTCATAAAAAGTAACGTCCTTATTCAATTCATTTATTTTTATTAAATATTCCTCAATTCGATGTCTATATTCTGCGAGAGACATCCTGCAACTATCGAGTACTCCAGATTGAATGATATAAAATATGAAAAATCATCATGACATTGATTTGAATGTTGGTTATACACATTTACACAAGTTCAAGAATATTCCACCACACCTGTATATGAATTCGATGAAAATTCACCATTGTCAGTATTATTATTATGATGTTTTGAATTTTTGTAAAGACCCGTACAGTTTAAGTCCTCTGCAATTGTTGCATGCATTTTGTTCTTTAATGTCGAATGATATGTTAAATAGTGCTCATAAAGAATTAATTTATTTTTATAAAATTAAAGAAATCGATGATTTAAATAATGTTTGATGTAGAAACGTTGTGTTGAAATAAAAGAAAAAATAGATAAACATATTTTTATTTAAAAAAGTGGTTATAAAGAGAGATAGAGAGAGAGAGGTCCATGGATACGTTAAAAATTACTGCATATATACCTCAAAAGAGTCAATATCGCTATCCACATCAGAATCATCAAACCGAGAATATCTGGGTGTTTCATGTAAAGCATAAATACATGAATCAAAGCTTTTTAATTCAAATAAAACGTTTTTAAAACAGCTGTGACACCAATAATATGGCTCTTGATATACAGATTCAACAATATCGTTAGCATCATAAATTTCGTGAGAGTGATCATAGTTGACTAATATGTACTGATTTAAAGTTTCATGTACCTTTCTAAATATATGAAAACACGATTTGCATACGTTCAGACGATGTTGTTGGAGCCAATATCCACTCAACCATACACAATAACTTGACTCTTCTTCTTCAAATATATACCCCCAATCTGTTTTTCCTAATACCATATTTCTTAAATGTGTAGGTATTTGTTTGGAGCAGTGAATAAATTCCACTCCTCTATATGTGGGATTAGGGTCATTTTCGGCTTCGCTTACAATCATATCCCATTTATATGTGGAAAATCGTTTCAAAACTTTCTTGGTTAACTTCCAAGGAAGAGGGGACTGCTCAGCAAAATCTGCAGCCGTTACTATTGTTTGACAAATGTTTTTGGTACATAATTCCATCAATGTTGGAGCATTCATCTATAACAAAACCTCTATTCTAAAATACTATAATGCCCCCATGGTAGCGTATCAAAACTATTGGGGATCAAATATCTTTTATCATCATACGGACTTAACCCGATTTTTGTTTGTTCTATGCTGTATACGTTATGAGCATACGATCGAATACATCGTTGAGTAATATTTTTTTCTTTCAAATCACTTAAACAGTTTATGTAATCATCAAAATTTATTTTGTTTTTAACTACATTGTATCGAACTCCCTTTACCTTTTTAACTATTTTACCTGATTGAAGTTTGAAAGAATACATTTTAGATCGTAACCCTGCAAAATGGGTCATAATTTGACCTTGGTTTTCGTCTTTCATAACCCCCAAAACTTTCTTATTCACCTGTGGCATATCAAAGATATTATTAACAGGGTAATCTGATGTATCGAATTTTGTTAAATCAGCTTTAAGAACTTCCTCATACGCATCATCACAGAAGAGCTCATAAATGAAGCTGTCTGTGTCCATATAGAGTAATTTACATTTATCAATCTCCATTTTTGGGAACATGTAGTCATAATGAAATTCATACATACGTAACTTTGATAAATCCAAAATGACCATGCCAACATACAAGGGTTTATTAAAAACTAGTTCCGATTTAGTGAGTTCTATTGCACATAAATTTTCACTAAAAATGGTTCTACTATGAAATCGTATACTTGCCAACAGATTTTTGGCACCATAACGCCCATTCCAAGATTTAACAAGCTTTACAATCCGGTGTTTCCGTATATTTTCCATCGTCTTACCAAACACAGCATTATTTGCTAATTTATATAATTTTTCTTCAAATTTACTCGTAGCTGCAGCCCTCAATCGCGTATTTAATTCGATATAGGGTCGCAGCCACGCAGATTGTTCAAACTTCAAAATTTTGTGTATCTTTTTCAATTTCAATCCTTTGGCTAACATTTGTTTTAAATTACGATAGTGAACTGTGTATTCTTTTTTACAATGAAGTGTTGTCATTAATTTTGAATGATTTGAGCCTACAGGTTTGCGGTGTTCGGAGGCAAATGGAAAATCTTTATGTTGATCGCGCAGTTCATGTGGATACTCCAAGTCTACTTGTAATATATACCTTACAGAAGATTCATCTGACACAGACATGATATCCAAATTTTTGCTATCTACCCATTCGAACCCTTTGTAGGGCAAGGGTTCACACATGGCCCAACCATATAAATTGTTCACATCAAAATAGAGCAAGTACTTTGAGGGCTTCATAGGATCATATTCAGTCATGTACTTATTGTGAGCCTCTGACATTCTACCACTGCAAACTGAAATTCCTCCTAGAATTGCTTTCTCGATAAACATTATCATGTCAACATCACGCAATAGCTCTAATTCACATCCCGTGTATTTCAACATGCAGTCCCATGTATACCCTGGCATTGTGTAGTACCATGTGGGATCTAAACCGTAGGTTTTCAAACACTTTTTCCGAAATTGTTCAAATACATCTGATAATATTAATATATCGGTCTTTAAGTACATATCTGAATATTGACCCAAATTCTCAATGTTAAATATATTCCAAACTGCTTGAGCATGGGCATACTTCTCATCAGAAATATCTTTATCTTCCAGTTTATTATAGAATGTCTGTATGGGTGGTAATTCAGTGGTATTCAATTTTTCCCAACTATCAATAAAATCATAGCAGAAAACACCTTTTTTGGCAATTAATTTAAATTGTTCGGCACTAAAATTACTAAATTCTCGTTTGGAAATTTTGAAATCATTTTCATTTAATGTGGAAGCTAATTCTTCCAAAGAAGCACCTAAAAATCTTAGTGAATTTATGAATCTAAATTTTATGTGAGTATCCGAATCGTTAAGGGTGAATGATATATATTTTTCTTTATTAATGGGGAGTAGACTGATGTTTCCTTTTTTACTTAAGTCTCTGATCATAAAATGGCCGTCATACGAGCTCATATTGTGAAAGACTATTGGCACAACAAACAGTTTCCGAAAATTTAAATTACATGCTTGGTGCGCAAACTTCCCCGTAAAGTGATCATGATCCCTAACAATTGTATCTGTAGAAGAAAATTTTTTTTCACATATGTGACACATTACAATCTTACTTAAGTCGGGTTTTTCTTCCATAGGTACAATCGTTTTAATTTATGATTGAATATTTTTAGCTAAATTCGACAATTCATTTGCAAACCAATCCGTGCAATCCATACCTCTGTTGCTCTTGAAAAAACTCAGTTCCTCGTTATAGCTACATTTTATATAGTTACCAGCACTGTATGCAATATGCTTTTGATATTTCTTTGTTTTAATATGAAGCGGTGTTTTATCGGTAATATGTTCTAGCATACACTCAAAGTCAGCATATACTACAAAAGGTGTTGTCTGTTTATCTATATAATTTTTAAAACTAACAAATTCATATTTTGGGAAAGACATTTTATAATTATTTAAGTCACGACACAATTTTATATGTTCATTTAATCTACTTTCACTACTAAAATAATTTATACATCGATCACAAATATATTTTTTTGTTTTCTTTTTATTCAACTGATTAGTAATTAATCGAGATAAATCTTTAATCCAACAATAGTGATATTTGATTTCAAAATTGTTATCATCATTCTCTACAGGAGGCGCCTCATAATCATTTAGCTTAGGAATATACTGACTTTGAATTAAAAGAAGATTTACATGTTTCTCATATACTACTTTAGTAAGTCTGGTCGGGTATACTGTGTAAAATGACTTTTCTTTATTTTGTATTAATTCCAAGGCATAGACATTTATTGAAATATTATTGGATTTTTCAAATTCAGAAATTGCATGCAAAGGCATTGGAGAGTCGAAGTCCTGCGTTTTCAATACAGTACAGTACCATGGGTATGAGGAAGTGAGTGCTTGATTAGATTTAGCCGGAAAAAGTGCTGAGACAATTGACCAATAAAAACACGCTTGATCGGAATTTTTTATATTAATACAAGCCTGCTTCTTTTGAATAGGTTCAGGAAGTTTGATATATGATGAGCCATTCCCAATTTCATATTTATTGATATTTACTTCTAAAGAAATAATTTTATTTAATGCAAAACCAGAGTCTTTCTCTTGAAATTCTGATAATTTATTATTAATTTTATCTTTAACATTTTCAGAAAACCAATGCTCTATATCTGTCGATATGTCAATGACATCATTTTTTGTGTTGAAATAATTAAGAGAGAGAATTTCATTTTCACCAGATTTTTTAATAAACTCTCCACAAAAGCAAACATTAACTTTAACAACTGGATGATTTTGTTTCAAAATTTCACTAATTTTATTTTTAAAAATGATTTGACAATCATTTAAAAATTGTGTCAAGTCCTTGTGATATAAATTCACTATAGCACCAGTCCTAATTCTTCCCGAAAACCCCGAAACTATATTTTCCCATCTAACCCTATTTTTTAGTTTACTACCCACCCCCATACCAATATGTCTATTCAAAATCAGTTGTTTGAAATGCTTAAAATGTTCTACACATGTTTGTAATTTCCTAATTGTACCTATATGCATACCTCCTTTTTCATTGTCCCCTTTTTTATTGTATTATTACAAGCTCTAATTTGTTTTTGTAACCTTTTTAACCAAAATTTTGCGTCCCTAGCTGTGAATTTGTCAAACAATATTTTTCTAACTCTATTGATAAATAGCAGTAATTTTTCAGATTTTTCAACAATATCCATGGTACTTACCTCTCTCTCTCCGTGTATTTCTTACAATTTCTCTATTTTAAATAATATCATTGGATGATGTTTCCCCACATCTCTCAGACCTTTGAACGTCACAGAGTATGTTCCAGCCGAAAATTCCTGTAGGTGTGGTCGATACACTTCTGTTACACGCTTTGGCAAAAACACCACTTCTTCCTCCAAATTTAACAGCACAGATTCCCCAAACTGTGTTGACACAACTCTAGCTTCCTCAATTTTTTGCGGTGAATTGAGTGGTAAATCTTGCAATTTTCGTACTGGTTTTCTCTCTGCAAGAGACATCTTATTAATTTTAGACAGATCCATCTGTAACAGAGAGAGAATCGTTGTCATACTACTTTTTGGGGGAGCATAGAATGAAAAAACTTACATTTTTATGTTGCTTTCACAAATTTTTCGGTTGGATGTCTACAGTCAAATCTCTCAGGCTTGCTGTAAAAGAGAGAATCGTCGCTTTTACACACACACACACTTTCAACTGAAACAAATTTTCTGACTCTTCAGCAAAGAATAATCTCTCTCGCCCGAGTTTGCCTATTTATATGTGTCTCCCCCATGACACTTCACGATATTTTTTTTCATTCTAAGATTGTGACTAGTGGCCCTCAACCTTTTTCTAGTATTTATTTAATGTATTAATATAATGCAAACGTGACGACTGTGCTTCAAATTTAAAAAGAAATTTGTTTGAGAACCACTGACTATGGAGTAATTAACCGCATCTTGTTTATGTAGTTGTGGGTTTTGCAAAATTGTACTTGTTTTTGTGGTTAAAAGCTTCTTATCTAAAGATTGTTACTTCAGGTATTTTTATGGTTATGTATATGAGAATTTCTTTGAAAAACAAGTTCAATTATTTTGTATAGTTCATTTTGAAATATACACATTTATTATTGATAAAATGACTATGGAGTAATTAACCGTGTCTTGTTTATGTAGTTGTGGGTTTTGCGAAATTGTACTTGTTTTTGTGGTTAAAAGCTTCTTATCTAAAGATCGCTACTTCAGGTATTTTTATGGTTATGTATATGAGAATTTCTATGAAAAACAAGTTGAATTATTTTGTATAGTTCATTTTGAAATATACACATTGATAAAATAAAATTATTTTTGTTAATAAAATCTTGAGATGATTTAAAACGCCATTGGAGGGGTATGGGTTATCTAACGAATTCCAATTAAAGGATCCTGCTGCAACAAGTTTTAGTAAACTTCAGATATATACCATGCTCATACATTTCCAGTCCTGATATGTAATATGTTGCGAATTTCTATGTTTTGTTAGATTTGAAGTTCCATTCAATTTTTGTGTAATACACATATTCGGTCGGAAGTTCTTAGTTGAAGTTTCTGAAAAATGCATAGAAGCAATTTTCAAAAGTATCGCTGTCAGATATTGCATGAGAAACCGACAGTAGTTCAAAATTCTGGATGTGAAATTTATTTGTTTCGATATTTAAGGAGGAAGCGACAATCGTGATAATAATAATAACAGAAAAAATATCTCTATAATGGTAGTATGAAATCTACTAGCAACATGTTTTTGTGACTAGTAAAAAATTCATAGTTACGCTTATTATAAAATCTACAATGTAGTCCATAACCACCAATCAAAATCTGGTTAAAATCTAAAGCTTGATTTTTGTCTTTTGTACAAAATGTTCGACCAATAGTAGCAGAGTGCGCCTTCTTGAAATCTTATTTGTCGACACCCCGTATACGTCGACACACCCCTTTGTGGTGATTATCGTCACCCTCCCGCCATGTCAACACCCCATATACGTCGACACACTCCTTTATGGCGAGTATCGTCACCCTCCCACCTTATGTCAACAACCCGTATATTGTTTTCGTGACCCCAGCAATCACCCGCCAACGACACAAGCAGCTATCTCTCTCCCACACACTCTCTCTCTCTAACACATTGTTTTCCCTATATCTATAGTGGTACCCCCCTTATTCATCTACTTGTCCAACATTAACACATGATGAGAAATAAGACATCTGTCAATGTCTAGTATCTCCAGGACATCTTGTTGAGATAGATAAAAGTTGACACCATGTTTGTGAACTTCAAGAAATTTTTCATCATTAAAGATCATCTGAGTCACTTCACATTAGGATTTTCTACTAGCTCCTCAAAAAAGTTGCTAAGTTTTTCTTGAAACATATCACATAAAGTTGCCCATTTGTACGTATCAAAAGACAGTTTTTCTGGCTTGTGTGATTGAGACAAAATTATAGCGCAACTGACACTTCTTGAGGGTCTGAGACCACAAGCCACTTCGAAGCAACTGATTGGAAATTTTGTATAAAGTAAATAATTGTTTTCCATTTTTGCTGCATTTTCGTACGTTTCTAAAATTTTGTTAACTTCTTGATAGTAATCTTGAGTGTAGTAACCAGAATCAGTAGAGCACATGTTAACAGTACAAAAGGAACTAAAATAGCATTTACTATCTAGCTTTTATTTATCTTCCTCTACCACATCTTTACTTTCAATCCAACTATTATGTTTTTTATCAAGGCCAAGCCACTTTACATAAATTTTATTTTCCTTTTTACGTAAAATTTTTTCCACTAAGTAAATGTCAGGGTTGACGGTTTTTTGTAATTCTTCATTGTAGAAAGCTCCTTTAATTGGATAACCTTGCATGTCCTCAAGCAAATATGTTGCAGGATTAGTAATGTTTATTTTGATAACTTTAAATAACTCAGTAATCCAATTAGGTGTGTACCCCTTTTCGAATATATGTTTAGCTTTGCTTATGCGCACAATATCGCCTACCTTGAATTTTCTTGGTCCTGCCATTCTTTAATGAGTATATTTTTTATTAAGAATAAATTTCTCGTTCGATTTGTTTACTTGAGATGGTTTACAACCAATACTTCGATGTCGGGTGATATTGTATTCGTCAGTAAGCTAAGGTAAAATATCAATCAATTTGTAGGTGCCATTTAAACTAAAATGTTTATAAATTTTATTTTTCAAAGTTCGTATAACTCTTTCAGCAATAGCAGCCTTCTTAGTACTATAAGTAGTGTAATGATTTATGCTATATTTTTTCATTAAGCTTTGAAATTTTGAATTCATGAATTCTCGACCTTGATCTGTCTGAAGAAGCGCAGGACAGCGTTTTGTATGTGAAAGAATGTCTGCAAATGTGCGGGTAATTTCTTCACCTGTTTTAGTTTTAAGCGCACGTGTCCAGATAAATTTCGAAAAGCAATCAATAACAACTAAAATCAGATTGAAGTTTTTGTTTTGGTGTGCGTAAGAACGCATTTCTGCTAAATCCATTTGCCACAAATCGTCCAAGCCTTTAATGATGGTTTGACTTCTTGGATAATTCTTACGGGCTGGTTTATGTAATTCGTTAACGAGTTGAATCTTTTCTTTTGATGTCATTATTTGTTCTCTAGAACTGCAAGTCTTTTATCTAGGGTTATTGTAATGAAAGATAGTTTTTCATTAATTTTCAATTCGAGATCTAAAATTTCTCGTTCAATATTATCTATATGTTTTTTAGTTACGTTGATTTGTTGAATGTTTTTTACACTGTTTTGAAGCGTATTTAATATTATTTGATGATTGGATATTAATTGATCTACATATCCTTTAGTGGTTGCATCGAAAGTTGTTGTTGGTGGTTTTACGTTACACAGTTTTACGTTTTCAATATCAAGATCTCCATCAGGAGTGTGAGGAAATGTGACTTTGGGGATTTGGCTGTAGGGAGCTTCACCAGAACGACGTCCGAATTTGTCAAGACTCATGTCTAAAATGTCGTCATCACTTCACGTTCACGTATTATATGTGCTTCAATTAATTCATTCAAAATTGCTACTATTTCGTTTTCTTGTGATGTATTTCCGGCACGTTTTGAAGCAACTAACAGCTTTAGTCGATCCACCAGTTCATTAGGATCGTCTCAGTACACGTATTCTATAGGTTTTTCGTTATAAATCAATTTGGCATTTGGTAATCCTGCACCTTCTCGAGGATGAAACATAGGTCGGATAATTTCCATGTACTTTGCTCTTCGTGTACCTTTCAAATGTCCTAAAGAATGTCGATGAACGTTTGTTGCTTCCAACATGATTTTGTATGCTTCTAAATCATCTGCAGCATAATTAGGGTCATCATAAAAAATTAATTGATAAAGGCCTGGAGTTCCTCGAAGCCAATACCACTGACCATTAGATTCTAACAATTTAATTGCTCCAGTGCTGATGTCGAAATCGATACGTTTGTTGCCCAAAAACCACCAGTCTTTTTCCGCATCGTACACTGGACCATACACGCGATCGATTCTATCATCGTTTTGCCAGCAGTCTTGAACGACGTTTTGACTCATTGGTGGATATTGATCGATATATTCTTCAACGGCTTCTGGAGCTAAGTGTACTTGAGGAGTTGTCTCAACATCATCATCAATTTCACTGAATTGCTCAGTATTGTCTTTGTTTCCTTCCCATGCTGCTACGTCCTCTAACGATATGAAATTGGTTTGTGGCTCTTTTTGTGAATTGATTTGTGCGGGTGACGAGGTTTTTTGTGGATTGAATTTTGTAATTTGTGACATTTCATTCTTCGGTTCTATTTTTACTTCCTTTTTTTTAACAGAGTACTGGGGATACTTTACAATTTCTTGTAGATATTCAGATATCGGTTTAAAATGTTTCTTAAGAGACTCATCTTGGTCTGTTTTACCTCGTTTTAATGCTAAGCATTTTTTTCGAATCGTTTTAGCAAGTTCAGCAATTTTTCTCTTGTGAGTAGCCACAGCAACTCGCTTGTCTAGAATCATGTTAAGTAGTGATATTTATTTTATTTCTTTTACATTTCTATATATTTATCAAAGCCTAAACGATAGCAACCGCAATTAAGAGGAAAGTCTTTTACTATAACTACTGCACCATATGGTTCAGTCCAACATTGTGAACACATTTTTTTAAATTCATCAAAAGTCAGGTCGGGTGAGACGTGTTCATCAAATATGTGTTTCAAATTAATTTCATCTTGTTTGAAGAGTACAATTATGTTACAGTTATCCCTTATTAACTGTTTTGGTATTTTTGAGTAAGTTTGACAGATGTATGCGGCATCTATATTTTTATGTCTACACATGGAATAGTATTCGCGAATCTTTTGTTGTCCATCACAAGCCACATCATCAAATATGAATATAGAATTGCTTTTCGCTTTGTTGGTACCCACAATAGCTTCATTATTTTTTAATGGGAAATATCCGACGCCTTTGACTTGTCTTAGTACGTCTCGTAATAGCTGATACTTTGGTTGGTACAATGACTTCGAATACAAGTAGATATTCTTAAACTTGACACCATTTGAACTGAAAATTAGTGACAACATGACATTAGTCTTTCCACAACCACTTGGACCACATATAATTGCTCTGAAAGAGTTAGGTAATAATGTACCATGCTTATTACTAATGTTATATCTAAATTTTCTATTGGTTCTTCTGCTTCTGTTGAATGAACTTCATCTTTTAACACTTGTGTTGTTAAATCATGTCTATAAATAGATGCTACGCTACGTTTACCTTTCATTTTCAATGTTGGTGTATCAAGGTGAAGGTGTTGTAAATTCTCTTATAAATAAATTACCGTTTGAACTTCACCTACCCAGCTATAATTTCTGTGGTCGTGAGTATTCGTAATAAATATAAATTGTTAAACGTGTTAGGTAACTAGACTTATTTTTTTTAGCGGGAACAAAATTACAAAAACGTCTTACACGTGGAGATCTAGGCATTAATCCATTAGACAGCGCCTGTAAAGAACACGACATTGCATATTCCCAAAATAAATCCGTAGACGAACGGCACAAAGCTGATCAAATACTTGAAAATAAAGCTTGGGAGAGAGTAAAGTCCAACGACGCTACAGTAGGTGAGAAAGCAGCCGCCTGGTTGGTTACCACAACAATGAAAGCTAAAAGAAAGTTAGGTATGGGTAGTAAGCGTCATCGTCGTCCGGTTTCTTTTAGACGGAGTATCATCGATAAAATTGGGACGTCTTTGAAGCCGGGAACAACCTTAAAAAAGTCTGCTTCAAATGCTTTAAAAGTAGCAGGACTTATAGTGAAAAAAGCTGGAGGTCGACGTCGAATTAAAGTGCCTAGAATTATACCACTTGTCAAAACTGGAGGAATTCTACCACTGTTACCAATTTTCGCTGCTCTCGGAGCTCTCGGCAGCCTTGCTGGTGGAGCTAGTGCCATTGCGAAAACTGTAATTGATACTAAAAATGCTCAAAAGAAGCTCGAAGAAGATACTCGTCATAATAAAGCAATGGAATCCATCGGCAAGGGATTATACTTGAGAAAGAATAAAAATGGATTTGGTTTATATTTGAAACATCAAAAAAACTTCCCATAAAGCTACCTAATCGACCATTATCTGATAGAGACCTACTACATTATAGCATTTTACTCAAAATACCTCATTTCAGAGGTGTTTTTATGCGAGATACTCTACCTAAATCAGGTCCTCTTCAGTATGAATGTGCTATTTTAAATTTAGATATATCAGATAATGAGGGAAGTCATTGGGTAGCTTATAATAAGAAAAAGAATAATGTAGAATACTTTGATTCATTTGGTAATTTGAAGCCACCGAAAGAACTAGTCACATACTTGGGACGTAGTGCAAGAATTTTCTACAACAACGAGTCATATCAAACATTCAACCAAGTTAATTGTGGACATTTGTGTTTAAAGTTTCTAAACAATGCAACTCACTGATTTAATGGAGACAATTAAAATTCTTTTAAGAAATGCTGAAAATCTAAGTCAAATTTGGTACACTCTACCTATCGAATATAGAAGAGGATTGGTGCAGCTTTTACCTTGTCAAAATGATCCACAACGACATGAATGGTCTGACGTATGCGGCTTGTATATGAAATCATATTGTGTACTTTGTTTGATGGAATATCCGGAATGTTCATAAATTGTATGTTATTTAAATCCTCACCTGATTTGATTTGTATCATTCACAATGTCACTCTTGCTGAGAGTAAACAACAATAATCATATTTATTCCTTAAAACCACAAACGCCCATTGTTCTGAATCCCAAACAAGAATATGAGTTAGCTTTGCGGTCATTTCATTCCTACCATTCGGTTCCAAATATAGAAAATGAACAAAAATTTTATTACTACGATAGTCAAAATGTGTTAACTACTATCACTTTCCCTACTGGATGTTATGAAATTTCAAATATCGAAAAGTTTATACAAAGCAAGATGGATCTCGAAAACGATGTAGCTCCTGAACGCATTTTTTAATTGAAACCTAATAACAATACGCTTACTTGTGAAATATACAGCAAATACAAAATATCGTTTAAGGAACCAAACAACATTGGTCACATTTTAGGGTTTCCCCCACAAATACTTGACCCACTTCAAATACATTCTTCAGACATACCTGTGAAGATTATAAAAGTATCGACTATACACTTTGATACTAACATTACATCAGGTGCTTTTGACGGAGACAGACCTACGCATACCATCTACGAATTTGCAATAAAAGTAGATCCTGGATACGCAATTAACGAATCTCCAGCCAATCTTCTTTATTTACCAGTTATACCACAGAGAGAAATTACTAATATTACAGTGTTGGCTTTAGATCAAAACAGCAATCCTATTAACTTTCGAGGAGAAATTAGTACTGTTGTCTTGGAACTTAAATCACGAAACAGATGGGATTAGTTATAAGAAGTGACACTAATCTTAAATCATCAGTGTTGGTTAAACCATCTAGGTGGAGACGTCTAACTACTTCAAACATTTTGTTTCTTCACTCACTTGGATACACAGTTAACAATGTACAAAAGACGAAAAACTGAAAACGTGGTTGCTGATGCTGCAATGTTTGACATTTATCGTTCTCCAATATTTGATGAATCAATTCGAAAAGCAGAATATAGGTCTTATACACCGTTTGTAAAGTCGTTCAATTGCAATGACATTATTGAGTTTTCCATCAATCAAGTAGATTATTTTTTTTTCTATGAAAGATTCCCTCCTAGCAATTAAAGGAAAAGTTGAAGTAACTGGTGGAGGTGACGTATCTTTATCTCCTAACTATGGGTCTTTCTTATTTGATTCTTGTACCTACAGTGAGAGTGCAAAAGAAATTGAGACTGTTCGTGATCTAGGCATAGTAAGCACCGTTCGAGCTTTAACTTGTTATGCACCAGAAGATTCACGATTTATGGGTATAGCTGGATGGAATTATCCATCAGGTTCTATTATTAATGCAGCTAAAAAACATTCAGTTTACTAATTCCTCTAAAACATATTTTTAATATATTTAATGATTATTCAATGATTACTTGTGGAAGACAGACGCTTCCACTTGTTAGAGCTCGCAATGATAATTGCGTAATTATTAAAGAAAAGACAGGCAGTAATCCTACGACAGGAACAAAAGCGCAAATAGTGATTGACAGTATTGAGTTGAAAATCAAACATATCTATCCTAGTGATATTGTGAAAGAACGCCTTTTGAAAGCAATACATTCTGATAAACCTCTACTTATCCCATTCAGGAAATGGGAACTTAATGAACTACCAGCAATTACTGCAAATACACGTAGGGAAATTTGGAGCGTTAAAACAAGCACATCTGTCGAGAAACCTCGTTTCATGATTATATTTTTCCAAATAAGCGAGATGCTGTTGGAGAATATCCCACCTTATTTGATCACATACATATTAATGGTATTCGAGTGTCGTTGAACGGTGAATACTATCCTAATGAACGAATGCAATTGGACTTTGCAAACAGTCACTATACAGAAGCTCATTTCAATTATTTAGAATTTTTTCCAAGTTATATGAATTCTTCAGAAAAGCATTGTGTATTAGATTATGCAGCATTTAAAAACCGTGCTCTATATATAATAGACTGTTCTAAGCAAGAAGAGACGATGAAATCATCCACCGTAGATGTGAAACTAGATATTGAAGCGGATGTTGGATTTCCTGCAGACACTAAGGCATATTTCATTATTATTCATGATTGTTTGATGGAGTACTTCCCACTATCGGAGGTTATTAAAAACATAATTTAAAAGTAACCAATGTCATTTCACCTAAGACCATCATGAGGATAGCATTCGTTGACATTCAAGGGTTCATAGTTAACAGTATATTCTATGTGAAGGAACTAACGATTGAGATTGGTTTCAAACAACATCATTCACTTTTTACTTCCCCAGTACCATTCAATGCATTGGATGAAAAAGATAAACGAACCACTAGATATTTGGAGAAAAAATTCATGGTATTAGGTACTCTTCTGGAAATGTTGATTTTTCAAAGTTAAATTCCATATTAGAATCCAAGTTAATGTACGCTGTTGATTACATATACGTCAGAGGAAATCAGAAAAAAGAACTTTTAAAAGAAAAGTTTTACCAACTCAATGTATTTCTCCGACAATTATCGACACATGTGAATTTGATGGTACACCTTTAGCAACAGGAAATTTTATTCCCACTTCTTCATGTTGTGCGAACCAAGCTAATGGATTATTTAAGTGCACCCAAAAGAATGTTGAGCATCTCCGCCAATGGTTTATTAATGATATACTATTTAAAATACAATTGTAATGTTTTTTAAAAAAATAAAACAAAAACTTAAAAATTGAGTATTTATTTCACCATTTTGTATACATTCCTGCATTTAACAATAAATTTCAATAGTAAAATTAGAATTCCTTATAATATGATGAAGGATAATATATATATTAATACACATCCTCTATTTAAAATCTAAATAACAAGTAAAACATAAGGAAATTTATTTAATTTAGTTGTCATACTCTCTATACACACTGTACTCTACGTAAATTCCTAAATTTTGAAAGATTCTGTAGAAATATCAAACATGACGTTTCATAATTTCGATGACATTTGAGTAGAATATATCTAATGATAGATAGAACATAATAGGATTTGGAGAAAATATTTGAAATTGTAAAATATAGAGGTCTCTGCTAGCAAGATTGCAAATGTAATAAAAGAATTTCAAAATCTCACTTGGTTATTGAAAATTATAGATTAGAAACTTTTTCAAAAACAAGAAAAATCGGTAACCAACAGAAAGGAGAATTATTTATTTTGTAAAAATTTAGTCAGTAGCTTTTTATCCTTTGAAGAGACAACATCAAAATAAGAGTTGTTCTCGAATGTTTTTGGTAGATTGCATAAATTGCATATGATACAATCAGATAAATAACCTATATTATAAATTCAGTGCGTACATAAATCGGAAAAGAATTGTATCGTAAAAGTGTATGTGGTTCCAGTTTTTCTAAATCGTATATATTCAGAAAGTTGCAGTATTCTAAATACGTTAGAATAAGTACGAGATTTCCTGATCCATTGGGTGAGTCCTCTCCAGTTTTAAATTTATTTCTCGAGAAATATCAGGCCTTAAATTCAATACAGTTCAAAGATGCATCTATATATAAGAAAATTTGAAATATACCAAATTTATTGATACCTATCATTTACAACATCAGGTGAATAGACCATTTTGAGCAGAAGTTTCGGTATTTGACATTGATACACGTCAAGTGTAAATTATTATTTGAACGTTTGAAAATAATTCATTAGGTTAAATTTTAGCATAGTTGTATTCTAATTTTAAGTTCTGTAGAGGTTACGACTGTTGTTCTCTTATCATAATTTCTGGGAATAACAATTTTGTTAATTTTGCGTATCTGATAGTATAATATATAATTTTGATTCTAACTACCTGTATTATTCATTCAGTATCCAATCTCATTGAACTTATCTTTTTTTTTACATTCATAAAATTTTCAATTTAATAAGTGACATTTGGTTGACATTTTTAGTGACAGTAAATTAGTAAATGTCATAAAATAATGAAATGGCCTTTTATAATATAGAATTAACAGTTATTTGAGAGTTTAATAATAGTGAAACATTTAATTTGGGAATATCTTAAAAAAACAAATAAATTTGAAGAATTAATTTTGAACAATTATGATCTCACCCTGAGATAGGAGTAAGAAGTTGATTGTAGATAATTTCATCTTTATATTAATATTTATTGGCGCCGGGCATATTTAATTTGACAATTACTGTCAAATTTGAAATTCAATACGTACTTAAGTGGTATGCACAATAATTGTCGCTGCGACAAGATAGTATAATTTATTTACATATCGTAGGGCAATTATATCTAAAGAATTGAAATATTCGTGGGAAATTATATTCAAAGGTTTGAAAATATAACAATTGTCACCCAACGCGGGGCAATTACAATTATAAGACTGAATATATAACAATTTGGCGCCAAACGCGGGGCAATTACAATTATAACACTGAATATATAACAATTTGGCACCCAAAACGTGGAGCTCGATTAAAAATTTGCATATAACTATGAAAATATAGAAATTTATTGCTATTATTACATAAAAAAATCAAGTATCGACCATGGAAAGAAGAATGACATTAAGGGATGGTAAACAGGTAGGAGTTGAAAGTGGATCTGATGAAGAAAGGGAAGAAAGGAGTCATGGAAGAGGAGATTTTCAGGTGCAGTACTTGGAACAAGGAAGGGAACAATCAGGAGAAGTTTTGACGGGAGATGAAGTAGCAGAGCAGGAGGATAGAAGACAGGAAGCGCAAGGAAAAAAAAGTCAAGATCATCAGATGATGGAAATGATGCGACAGTTATTTGGAGATTTAAATAAAAAAATTGACAAACAAGATGAGAATATGAACAACATGAATGAGAATATGAATAATATGAGGGGAGAAATGAATGAGAATATGAATGAAATAAAGGGGAACATGAATTACTTGGAAAAGAAAATTGATGATGTGAAAATGGAAACCTTAAATGAAATAAAGAAAATTAGAGATGAAAACGAGGAATTGAGTAAACAAATGGCAGATATTAGAATAGATATGAATGACAAAATAAGTATAAATGATGATACAATAGACCAAGAAATTGGAGTTAGAATGAAACAAGAATTTGAAAAACAGGTAGTAGAAGAAATACAAGAAGTAGATAGATGCCTAGAAGAAAATTTATCTCGAGCAATTCAAGTGAAACTAAACAAGCAAAATAAGAATATAAGTGAGGAGATACGACTTATAAAAATACAAAGTTTAATACAGATTAAAGAAGTTGAGAAGGAAATTGAAGAGATACAGGCTATTAAAGTACAAAAACAAACAAAAGATGATATGTTAGACATTGATTTACAGAACCTAGGAAGTGGAGAAGTTATGCAAATTTATGAGAAAAATATGTATTGGAAAATAAAAGACTTAGATGGTAATATAACGAGAAAAACCTACAAACCCTCACAGTGCTCGTTATAGGTATGCGGGTTGTCTCACGTGGTACAACCCGTGCTCGCCAGTCGACTAGCTTCGAGTCGAAGAAGGGGTGGATTCTTCAAAAAAATTATTGAGTATACATAAAGGGCGCCAGAGAAGTTTTGGCAAGCACCCAAGACTTCCTAAGTTAGCCCACAACTCCTCAGTGGGTTAACAACACTCACTACACACTCCAAAGGTTAAACTGATAGGTAAATTATCATAAATAAATAAAAGTCAGCAAATACACCCTGATTGAAATTTTAATTAATCTTGGTGGACCAAAGGTCTCTTTTCAAAATATATGATACAATATCATTACCAAAAGAAAAATATTATAAAAAAAAAAATCGTCTGAGCTCAGCTGAAGGCTGTAATCTCAGGGTGCAGTAGAGCTGAGGGCCCCAAACTACACCGATGTCTCAAAGCAAAGATTCTAGAGAATCGATCAAATTGTTCATGTACAAAATTCCAAAAATTACAACGATAATATATTATATATATGTCCAAAAAAACACCAATGTACAGTTACAAGGGTTCACACTTCCGCAATTTATACCAATATAATGGTTGCATAAGCCAGAAATTTAAATTACAACGGGTTTAGCGTTGCTGGAGAATATACAGCTCAAAATTATATACGGCACGTTGGGCGCCAAAAACATATAACGAGAAAAACCTACAAACCCTCACAGTGCTCGTTATAGGTATGCGGGTTGTCTCACGTGGTACAACCCGTGCTCGCCAGTCGACTAGCTTCGAGTCGAAGAAGGGGTGTAAAAAAAACGGTAATTTGTGAAGCATAGATGTGAATTTACTACTGAGTTTAAAGAAATAAGAAAGGAAAACTGTAACCTTTCCTTTCCCGGCACCAGAACAGGAACTGAAATTCCTCCAGATTAATCCAGGCCTCCTGGAACTGGTCTCACCGACCCATTAAATTCCAATCAGCGTTTTTATGTCCATATACTAAAACCCCCCTTTTTAATGAATCCAATGCCGTCTACGGAAATTTACCACGTGTTTTCTTAAATCCATCAATTCTACTGGAATCCTTCGGTCATCGGCACCCCCTGGTCCAGTATATTATTGGGTCAGACCTTCGATTAGTTAAATCGAGCGATATTTTCTTCCCCTATGTAAAATTTATCAGGCTTTCCGTGAAATAGCGTTATGGCTCCCAGAGCACATGCAAATATCTTTTGTTCAGATGTGTGTTCACACCTTGACGGCAAATGGAGGACTGAAATTTTTAACTCGGTTCCGACAGCGCTGTGACTTCTCTCAGTCGACAGGTTAGCCAAATTAAATTTACAACGGCTCGGCGAATTTTTCGCGTTACAGATTCCCCCCCTTTCGTCAAAGAAAATTAACCCGGAAAGGTTAATTTTCATCGTCAGGCGGTTGCGTAGAGTATGGTTTCAAGTCCTTGCAGTGCCATACTCCTGCCGTAGCTCCATCCTTATCGTGTAACTCATACGTCCACGGAGATACCCTCTTAGCTATCGAGTAGGGCCCTATATACTTAGGCGCTAGCTTACGCGTGTAATACCTCGCAGCATCCGAAAGGACAAAATTCCTCTTCCACACTAAATCGTGCGGGAGATACTCAACATGCCTACGCCGCAGATTATGGCTATCACAAGCCTTCTGATTGGCATCCTCTAACCGTTTCCTGATGTCAGCGAACAATTTCCTAAAACTCTCATTACGACTACTCTCGGGAGTTCTCACACTATCTCCCAGATCTAAATCTGAATTATCAACATAATCGGCCCCAGACAACAGCATAGACCTACCAAAATTAGCGAAATACGGTGTTACCTTCGTGACTTCATGAGTAGATGTTCTAATCGCACATCCTATCTGAGCGAGATGCTCGTCCCAACAACGATGATTATCCGAGACATAGGAAGCCATCATAGTCTTAATCACACGGTTAACTCTTTCACACGGGTTAGCCCTCGGATGATAATTGGCATTCAGCTTGATACGACAGCTATATCGGGAAGCTAAACTTCGGAAAAGATTACTACGATATTGGGGACCATTATCACACAAAATCACCTTGGGTACCCCATATACAAGAAATACTTCATCTTCAATCTTACGGGCAACGGCCGCTGCCGACGCTGTTCTAAGTGGGTATATCAGCACATACTTGGTCAAATAATCCGTAACGACAAGGATGAAAGAATTACCTCGTTTCGACCTAGGAAGAGGCCCCATCAGATCTGTGCAAATCATTTCCCACGGCCTGCTAGGCTTTGGATGAGACGCCATCTTATCAACAGGTTTACCTTGTGACACCTTATGCGCCGCACACACCTCACAACGATTAACATACCTAGCGACGTCAACCCTCATTTTCGGCCAGTAAAAACGCTCAGCTACTCTGTGGAAGGTTTTAAAAATACCCGTATGTCCAGATGTGGGAGGGACATGGGCTTCCATGATTATACGCGACCTACCAGCCTTGGGAACTACCAGTTTCCAAGATTCACCAGGCGACAGCGGTTGTGTGTACTTATTGACAACATGTTTGAAGAGGAGATTATCCTTCACACGCCAATCCGGGAATTTAAGTTGATTACTAGCGACATTCTTCACCATCTTACAATACCACTTATCATTGGTTGTATCAAACAGAGGGGGCGGTACCTCTTCAGATGAAACCTCTACAGACACCTCATCGACCACAGGGACGGACCGAGAAAGGGCATCTGGTACCACGTGTTCACGACCTTTGCGATGTATAATTTGGAAGTTATACTGTTGCATTTTGACTGCCCATCGGGCTAGACGACCCTTCGGACTCTGCAACTTCTGTAGCCACAGTAGGCTATAGTGATCCGTAATGACGGTAAAAGAAACACCCTCTAAATAAGGCCGAAGTTGTTCAAGTGCCCAAACCACAGCGAGACATTCGCGTTCAGTGGTGGAAAAATTCCGTTCTTGGCGAGTAAGAGATCTACTTAAATAGCAAATAACCTTGTCACCATCCTCGTGAGGCTGACTCAACACAACCCCTAAACCAAAACCACTACTATCGGTCTGTACAACAAAGGGTTTATTAAAATCGGGACACGTAAGAATCGGCGCAGAAACCAAACATTCCTTAACACGACGAAACGAAGACTCACATTCAGAAGACCACACAAAAGGACGATTTTTCCTCAGAAGACCCGTAATGGGGACCATGATGGTTGAAAAATTAGGTATAAATCTCCGGTACCAGGAGAAGGTTCCAACCACACGACGAACTTCCGTAATATTACGAGGAGTCGGTAACTCCAACATTGCCTTCACCTTATCCGGATCCACATGCAACCCAAAACGATCAACTACATACCCAAGATACTTCATTTCAGGACGACAGAACTGACACTTATCCACGCTAACAGTAATTTTAGCATCCGCTAACCTCTTAAAAACCTCTTCGAGTACCCGTACATGTTCTTCGAAAGTTTGCGTACAAATAACCACGTCGTCAAGATAGACAAAAACATGCGGTTCAAGATCATGGCCTAAAACATTGTCTATAAGCCTCTGCCAGGTAGCTGGGGCATTATGTAAACCAAATGGTAGTCGTTTGAACTGGAATAGACCCCTATTAGGTACCGTAAAAGCCGTGTATTGCCTTGAAGATTCGGCTACCGGAACTTGCCAATAAGCGGACTTGACATCTAAACTAGACAAATATTTAGCCTCACGCAACTTCTCTAAAGTATCCGTTACCAGGGGAAGAGGGTAGCTATCTCGAACAGTGACAGCATTCAACTTCCTGTAATCAACGCAAAATCGATAGGAATCATCCTTCTTCCTGACCAACAAAATTGGAGAAGCCCACGGACTATTGCTGGGTTCTACAACACCTAACTGCAGCATCTCATCCAATTCAGCATCGATATGCCTCTGTACAATGGGATTGACCCTATAATATCGCTGCTTGATGGGGGGACTAGAAGTCACTATCACGTGTTCTACTCTATCGGTACACCCTAGACCTTTTCCCATAATTTCCATATTCCTATCAATCACCGCTTGAAGTCTCTGCTGTTCCAAAGGAGTGAGTACCGTTCTAGACGACACATGTTTCACACTATTTATCAACACAGGATCTGCCGAAAAATGCCACTCGTCATGGCGAAGATCTGGGACGACGCCCATCAAATTCCAAAAATCTATACCAAGGATCAAAATATGAGTTAATTCAGGGACAACCAGAGCCTCAATCAACCGCATACGACCCCTCAAAACCACGGGCAACACTACGGTTCCAATACTCTGTAACACATTACCATTTGCCACTGTACAATTAGTCGTCCTACTTTTATCCAAAGTCAACCCTAAACAAGAAATTACCTCATATCCCTTACCTCCTAAAACAGTTCTTGAAGCGCCCGAATCCAAAAGTCCTAATAAAGTTTTCCCTAGGATATCTATCTTAAGATAAGGACGTTCATCATTCGCAGCGTGATCCAGTACGTAATCTATGGCGACACGGAAATCATCGACCGGGGGGTTTTCACTGACGCACTCTACCCGATCATTCAAGCACGTCTTGGTTCGTTTCCCCTGGTTGGATCTGGGAGAGCAAACAGGACAAGTTCTAACTGTGTATCCCTCCTTTTTACATTTAAAACAATATTTTACACTGGCAGCCTGCAGACACCCTACAGCCCGATGTCCAGGCTGTTTACAACGAAAACACACCGTCTCTCTAGGGGCGGAAGACGAGATGGAGTTATGTGACGCTCTGATCTCAGCCACTGGTTCCACTTGCGAGGTTACATACGCGAGGTCTGGCTCCAAACAATTCGATCTCCTCGAAGGTACACTATAATTTTCAATAGCCGATTTTCTGGCTTCCAGTCTACGACCCAGAGTCAACAATTCCCGCACACTATTAACCTCTACTAGACCCAAATGATTTTGATAATACGGCGCGATATTCCTCAACAAAATTTTGAGTTGCGTCTCCTCTGAAATAGGGCAAGACAGCCTTTTAAAATAACCAGACATCACAGCCAAGTAGATTCCCATGCTTTCGTCCGGACCTTGAGTCCTCCTTTTGATTTCCTCGAACAGTTTCTCATTGTAATCTACCGATAAATACTCTTCCCGTAATAGATCCACGAACTCATCCCAAGAGTTTACCTCTTCTCTATAAGCTAAATAAAACTGATAAGCCCTACCAGAAAATAAATCGATACCACTAGCTAACAAAATTTCCTTATCCACATTACGCGAAACTCGATACTCTTCCACTTTTTCCAGGAAGCTCGATAGTGAAATACCTTTGGGATCTCCAGAAAACACCAAACCCCACTTGCTAGGCAAGGTCGTCTTAATACTAGACAAGTTCCTCGACGCATTACCAGGATTAGGAAGTGGTCTGACTTCATTGAGAGTCGATCTACGGATAGTTGACAAATTTGCAAAGGACGGCCCAGGTTGAGAGAGGATTTCCAATTGGGGGGGTTGAGATTGACGAGAACGCTCATGTCTAGAAGCCTTACTTCCCAATGATTTGTATAAGGAGAGAGCTTTAGCCATTAGTTCATCTACTTTTGCCCTCTGTCGAACACCAGCATCACCTGCTTCGAAATTAGTCGCACGTTCCAACCGACCTATGACATGCACCAACTGACTCTGTAACTTCTGGAAACTACCACTCACACGAGTTTCGTTGAACTCTTCTACACCGGGCTCAATCTGATCTAACTTATTCTCAACTGCGCTCAAGTCTTCGGCAGCTGTATACGGATACTCTGGCGGATCTATACTATCATCTTCCTTCTCTACCTGCAACGCTAAAGTTAAACTACGCCGCATCTCAGACACCGTGCCACTTGCAATACCACGTATTGTCAACTCATACACAAGCTCATCCTGAACCAACCGATTAACCACAAACCTACGAGACATTTCTTCTTTTTAAGTTTAATCTGACAAGCAATCCAGGCAACAAACCAATTTCCAACCTAGCGGAACAATAATTCTTCACCGACACACCTGTACCTCAAATGGTCTCCCTCCAACTGAAACCTAATAAGGAATTTAAAACCCAAATCCAGATACCGAATGTCCAAAAGTCCCTATTTGTCCAAACAATATCTCCAACCCACAGAGTTTCCACGAAGTGTGTACTTCTCGAACCGACGCAACGTTCCTTCCTCAAAAGCGATTCCAAAATACAGGAGTCCACAAGCCCAAGGCACCACTTCCAAACACCGACCCGCTAAGGTTCGAACCCACAATGCAGCCTACAATCGTCGAAAGTCAAATAAACTTACCATAAAGCAAAGTATTTACGAATTCAGTTACTGTTCTGATACTAAAATTTATACACAGTGTGACCCAATATGTAACTCACCTTTTAAATTTACAATATCTATAAATTACAAATATTATACAATAGATAATCAAATAAAATTTTCAAAATTACAATTTTTATTGAAACAATAATATCGATATCAGAAATCTTCTTAGTCACTTGCTACCTGAAAAAGAAGAAAAAAAAACAAAACGCATCAAACAATGAACAATCTGTCCGTTTCCTGTATTGAAACTTCAATTTAATATTTAACACTGCTTAACAAAATTAGGTGAATTTGTTTACCACTTACGCCCCATAAAACAATTCCCTTCAAGACCTCAAACCCCAGATTTACTACAAACACTTAAATCTGGCACTATCAATAACTAATTAAGAGAAATTATTTCCGGGTTACGCCCACAATTGAAACAATTACCTTCAAAGTTAAGCAATCCCCAGATTTACTATAAAAAAAACCCAATTAAATCTGGTGCAATAGATTACAAAAGATACAATAACTGAAGTTAAATCTACAATGACTGAGTTTCTAAGAAAAAGTTGAAAATTTATCAAAGTTTAAAAAAAAGATAAAATCTACAATATTGAATTTTTCAAAATTCCAATAATCAATCAGTATGAAAAGAAAATAAATGTTGCCCACGAACCAATAAACTCTTTTTTGATTTGTACTATAAAATTTTCAGTTTGATATATATTATGATCTCACAGAATAAGGTAAGTTGCTTACAAATTACGTCCAATAAAACAATTCCCTTCGAATTGAACACAACCCCAGATTTACTAAAAACACTTAAATCTGGCACAATCAAAACATATTAAGAGAAATTATTTCCAGGTACGCCCCAATAAAACAATTACACTTAAATCTGGTGCTAAAAATAAACTGAAAATAAATCTGCAAATTTAACTTATCAAACGTTCAAGTTTAATCAAATGGCTACAACTGAAATTTTGATTTTTAAAGTTTAAGTTTAATCAAAGATGCTAAAAAAAAATTTAATTTCAAAAGTTTAAGTTTAAATTACAGGATATGTATTGCTGACAATAAAAAAAAATACTAACGGCCCCACGTTATGGGCACCAAAAACATATAACGAGAAAAACCTACAAACCCTCACAGTGCTCGTTATAGGTATGCGGGTTGTCTCACGTGGTACAACCCGTGCTCGCCAGTCGACTAGCTTCGAGTCGAAGAAGGGGTGGATTCTTCAAAAAAAATTATTGAGTATACATAAAGGGCGCCAGAGAAGTTTTGGCAAGCACCCAAGACTTCCTAAGTTAGCCCACAACTCCTCAGTGGGTTAACAACACTCACTACACACTCCAAAGGTTAAACTGATAGGTAAATTATCATAAATAAATAAAAGTCAGCAAATACACCCTGATTGAAATTTTAATTAATCTTGGTGGACCAAAGGTCTCTTTTCAAAATATATGATACAATATCATTACCAAAAGAAAAATATTATAAAAAAAAAAAATCGTCTGAGCTCAGCTGAAGGCTGTAATCTCAGGGTGCAGTAGAGCTGAGGGCCCCAAACTACACCGATGTCTCAAAGCAAAGATTCTAGAGAATCGATCAAATTGTTCATGTACAAAATTCCAAAAATTACAACGATAATATATTATATATATGTCCAAAAAAACACCAATGTACAGTTACAAGGGTTCACACTTCCGCAATTTATACCAATATAATGGTTGCATAAGCCAGAAATTTAAATTACAACGGGTTTAGCGTTGCTGGAGAATATACAGCTCAAAATTATATACGGCGCAAAATTATATACAAGAAACCATTAGAAATAGGCAAAAAAAACTACTAAATACCGCTATACTAGGTACGTACCAAGTGTTCCAGCGTATCTTAATCTATGCGCAAGATTTCAAAATATTTTAAATACAAAATTCAAGTAAGGAAAAAAAATAAATAAAACTTAATATAAAAAAAACGGTAATTTGTGAAGCATAGATGTGAATTTACTACTGAGTTTAAAGAAATAAGAAAGGAAAACTGTAACCTTTCCTTTCCCGGCACCAGAACAGGAACTGAAATTCCTCCAGATTAATCCAGGCCTCCTGGAACTGGTCTCACCGACCCATTAAATTCCAATCAGCGTTTTTATGTCCATATACTAAAACCCCCCTTTTTAATGAATCCAATGCCGTCTACGGAAATTTACCACGTGTTTTCTTAAATCCATCAATTCTACTGGAATCCTTCGGTCATCGGCACCCCCTGGTCCAGTATATTATTGGGTCAGACCTTCGATTAGTTAAATCGAGCGATATTTTCTTCCCCTATGTAAAATTTATCAGGCTTTCCGTGAAATAGCGTTATGGCTCCCAGAGCACATGCAAATATCTTTTGTTCAGATGTGTGTTCACACCTTGACGGCAAATGGAGGACTGAAATTTTTAACTCGGTTCCGACAGCGCTGTGACTTCTCTCAGTCGACAGGTTAGCCAAATTAAATTTACAACGGCTCGGCGAATTTTTCGCGTTACAGTAATACAGAAAAACAAATCGTGATATATGATGAAAGAAATAATAATTATAATAGGGGGATACAACTTAATTGGCAGTTAGAGGAAATGAATAAGATACTACAGGAAACTAAGGAAGAAATAGAAGAAACCATAAGACAAAATATAGAAAGAATAATTTATGCAGAAAATTTCGAAATGAGAGTAAAACTTAGCAGAAATATGAGGATAATTGATCCAAGAATGTTTAATAGGACAATCAAAAATGAAAAGATAGGAAGTGAGAGTATTATGGGAAATAAAATGATAAAAAGAACAATAATATGAAGGATTTGGAAACGCAAATTTTGATGAATTTATTCGGAGAAATTGATGAGATATGGGACAACAAAATTAAAAAGGACATAGTGGAAAATTTAATTAAATCTAGGAAACCGATAGAGAATCAAACAATAAGAGAAGAGAATAAGACGAAGTTTAGGAAAAGAAAATAAAATTGAATTATATGAAAGGATTATAGGAACTAAATCTAGGAACGAAAAAGAAATTGTACATGGTAAACAATGGATATAAAAACGATATGTAAATAAAAGGTTTATGATTAACAAGTAATATTTGAAAAAATATTTAAATAGAAATTATATAAATATGGATTGATAATAGAAGAAATGATAGACATGTTGATATGAATTATTGAAATGAAAATAGAAGTTACAGAAATAAAAAACGAATATATGGAAATGGAGATAAAATTTATGACAACAAGTATTGTGAGAATAGAAGATATTTTAGAAACTTTGATAGAAGAAATGATAATGAAAATATAAATGAAATTAAGCAACAAAATAGATGGACAGGATGAAATAATTACATTTATAGGAACAAACGGACGGAAGTTATATGAACTAGGCAAATATATGATACAAAATATTGAATTAAAGGATGAAAAAGAAGTTGATATGTAAGCATAGTCGATGAAGAAGTTAGAAACAGACATAGTTATTGATGAATTGATGAAAATTAAGGAAATAATTGATTTTGAATAGATAGATATAATTAAATGGTAAAATAATTGAATTTGAGGAGGTAAATATGGAAGTATTGGCAATTGAAGAGGATAATAGGAAGTTATGGAATATAAAGAGGAATGGAATTATGGTAGAATTGGAATTAATGAGTGGAAATAAGGAATATGAAGAGAAAGTGAAGAGTTTGATGATGAAATATGAAGGATTGATTGAAAAAGAAATTAGACTGGCTAACTATTATGAGTGTGAGATAGAATAAATAGAAGATGTGAAAAGTAATGGTAATTTGACAGATTGTAATGAAGAATATTATGAATTTATAAATGAATTATTAAAGACGTATGAGAAAAGAATTTTGAAGGAACTAAGGGTTGTTCAATGAAAATATGGATATAATAAAGGAGAAGAATACTGAGAAATGGTAAAGTAAAATCATATCCAGTTCCATGTAAGTTGTTTAGGCGGAATAGAATAAAAGTGAGTTGGAAATATTATAGATCATAAAAAAAATTGATCAACATGTACATAGGGAATTTTAAAATAACAAATATTTGTATGTTACGTGAAATTTTAATATAGATATAATATAGTTAATGAGTTTTATGAAATTAGTAACAATAGTTTAATTTGATTAAAAGAAAATTTTTTTATTAGTTAATAATCATTTTCAGAACAGTACTAGTATACTGAAATAATAGGATAATATTTGGAAAAATTTAAAGATGAAATTACAATGATATACAATAATCGATTTATCATTCTTTTATTAGGGGGATTTAATACACATCCTCTATTTGAAATCTGAAGAACAAGTAAAACATAAGGAAATTTATTTAATTTAGTTGTCATACTCTCGATACACACTGTACTCTACGTAAATTCCTAAATTTTGAAAGATTCTGTAGAAATATCAAACATGACATTTCATAATTTCGATGACATTTGAGTAGAATATATCTAATGATAGATAGAACATAATAGGATTTGGAGAAGATATTTGAAATTGTAAAATATAGATGTCTCTGCTGGCAAGATTGCAAATGTAATAAAAGAATTTCGAAATCTCACTTGGTTATTGAAAATTATAGATTAGAAACTTTTTCAAAAACAAGAAAAATCGGTAACCAACAGAAAGGAGAATTATTTATTTTGTAAAAATTTAGTCAGTAGCTTTTTATCCTTTGAAGAGACAACATCAAAATAAGAGTTGTTCTCGAATGTTTTTGGTAGATTGCATAAATTGCATATGATACAATCAGATAAATAACCTATATAATAAATTCAGTGCGTACATAATTCGGAAAAGAATTGTATCGTAAAAGTGTATGTGGTTCCAGTTTTTCTAAATCGTATATATTTAGAAAGTTGCAGTATTCTAAATACGTTAGGATAAGTACGAGATTTCCTGATCCATTGGGTGAGTCCTCTCCAGTTTTAAATTTATTTCTCGAGAAATATCAGGCCTTAAATTCAATACAGTTTAAAGATGCATCTATATATAAGAAAATTTGAAATATACCAATTTTATTGATACCTATCATTTACAACATCAAGTGAATAGACCATTTTGAGCAGAAGTTTCGGTATTTGACATTGATACACGTCAAGTGTAAATTATTATTTGAACGTTTGAAAATAATTCATGAGGTTAAATTTTAGTATAGTTGTATTCTAATTTTAAGTTTCGTAGAGGTTACGACTGTTGTTCTCTTATCATAATTTCTGGGAATAACAATTTTGTTAATTTTGCGTATCTGATAGTATAATATATAATTTTGCTTCTAACTACCTGTATTATTCATTCAGTATCCAATCTCATTGAACTTATCTTTTTTTTTACATTCATAAAATTTTCAATTTAATCAGTGACATTTGGTTGACATTCTTAGTGACAGTAAATTAGTAAATGTCATAAAATAATGAAATGGCCTTTTATAATATAGAATTAACAGTTATTTGAGAGTTTGATAATAGTGAAACATTTAATTTGGAAATATCTTAAAAAACAAATAAATTTGAAGAATTAATTTTGAACAATTATGATCTCACCCTGAGATAGGAGTAATAAGTTGATTGTAGATAAATTCATCTTTATATTAATATTTATTGGCGCCAGGCATATTTAATTTGACAATTACTGTCAAATTTGAAATTCAATACGTACTTAAGTGGTATGCACAATAATTGTCGCTGCGACAAGATAGTATAATTTATTTACATATCGTAGGGCAATTATATCTAAAGAATTGAAATATTCGTGGGAAATTATATTCAAAGGTTTGAAAATATAACAATTGTCACCCAACGCGGGGCAATTACAATTATAAGACTGAATATATAACAATACATATATATATATATATATATATATATATATATATATATACATATATATACTGTTGCAGGCTAATATGGACTCCGTTATACCTGTAGTCCAATTTGGGCTCCTAGCGTATATTTCATGTATACCACTATATAAGTTGACGTCTTAGTGGGATCCGTTACATATAGCGGTTACAGTAGGCTCCGTTGGTGTATATTTCCATACTTCAAAAGCAAAGTAGGCTCCGTATATGATGCATTTCAGGTAATATGGACTCCTTGCGACGTTGCCACATATACTATCGGCCAGTTAATACATACAATCAAAAGAATAATTGCCAGTTCGGTGTTGACATTGTATAAAACGTTTGCAATCGGCGTTCTTCGTAAGAAATTTTTATCTGAGACTGAAATTGTTAATTTGAAACAACAACTATGAGAAATAAAAATTATAAATTACAAACAATTGACTTATATTAAACTGAGATTGTTTATAACATGAAAGAACGAATACGTAATAATACCTATAAATTAGCATATTTGCATATCATATAAAAACCTGTTGACAAAAATAAGCTCAATAGTCGAGCTTATATTATATATTTTTATGGAAATATACATTTACATTTTTGACTGATGCATTTACAAGAATATGCTACCTTCTCCCTCCCATTTTATGCACACCTAATTTATTTTGTATTAATAGTTGATCCGAATAAGGACCCTACAATTTTTATGGAAAGTGGCGACTGGTATCTTTCTTTGAAAACTTGATATGCATTTGTACTCGATCCAGTTACGTAAATTGCTGATAGGCTCAGCTCAATTCTGGATAATGTCTGTAAGTTTTTGTTACTAGTTTTGGTACTCAATGAAAGTGTTGAATTCTTAAGATTTTCCTATGATCAGTTTTTGAAATATACATTTTTAAAGTCATGAACAATTAAGATTCTGTTATGATAATTCCCAGTGTAATACAATATAGAAAATATATTTTAGATGCAGTTTTTGGAGATCGTAAAATAATATAAAAATATGCTTATTTATACAGAGTGTTCTTAAATATATCGACTAGGTAAGTAATTAATGAGTATTTTTAAATTAACATGCTCAACACATAACAGAGGATTTTTTTCTGAAGTGATATTCAGTGGTTCAAATCCATTATTTAATCAATTAAACGCTTTTTCAAATTGTTTTCGTTGTACGAGTGATCAACAGTGAAATAAATAAGTTCTCAATAGCTCCTGTGTCAAAAACTAAAACATTTAAGAATTGGTGGCTAAAATCGTAAATGAAAAACCCGGCAAAATTGCTTTACACATAGGTAGGCTATTGAATATCACTTATATAGTATAAAAAAATTAAAAAGCTACCATACGTGTTTAGTATGTTATTTTAAAAATATCCCTCAAATATATGCCTCTTTTTATTTATATATACAGTTGTATAATATAAAAAAATTAAGTATATAATCTATTTTGTATTACATGGTAATTTTTGACGCAAACAAAATCCTGATTGGCACTAACTTTAGAAACGTATATCTCTAACAAGTACCAAAACTAACAGTAATAACACAAAAATGCAGAAATATACCGACGACATTTCTGAATATAGGATCATTTATAATAAAATTGCAATTTCGGAATATTTACCGTCCTTTATTTTTTGTCTCACACTGTATGAAATAGTATTGCAGAAAATAGCAAAAAATAAGAACTCCTAAGAATTTCATTTCAAATATTTTTTCACTAACCTTATAACTATCTATATTTTTGGGTCGAAAATCAGTCTAAAACTAATGCCGAATGAGTAAGGATTAACAGCCCTGCAAAATATTAATAATAAAAAGGCTTACCAAAACGAAATAGTACTTTCGATAAACCGCTACATTCCAACTTTAACGGCTTGTATCGTACAAATTGTTAGGTCTATTTTAGCAATGAGAGAATTACATCACCTGTCAGTGTGTTTAGTACTCCGCTCAGTCTTAGAGGATCATTTAGGCATAACCGTTTCACCTTTGCTTTGTGATCTTAAAGGTTTTTTGGGATCAGGATTCGAAGGACATTTTTTTACGTGCCGCCTTAAAGACTTATTGGCATAATATCCTTCGCAAAATTTACAAGAAATACTACGGTTCACATTGCTTTTCTTGTTCTCGCTAATCGGAATTATATCATTACAAAATTTCAATGACGTCGAATTTGATCCAAAGCGTGTTTTCGTTCGTAGTTTTAAGCCCTTGTGTAAAGATAAAAAACTTTGAACATCAAATTCATCGGAATGATGACGCATCAAATGCCTTCCAAAATTCTGAACATCGTGTATACAATATGGGGAATCATGTGGTCGTCGCTTTTTCTTAGATATTCTTGGCAATTCTTGAACATCAGAACCAAGAGGTTTGGATTTTTCTGTTGATTTATCCAGTGCTGTATGTTTTACTTGTTTAAGTGATGAATTATATTCGGATATTTAAGAGCATACTGTATCAAGTTCAAATGAAAACGACATCTGTTCTAGATGTGAATCATTATTTTTTTAAAACGTAGAATCTCCCAGTGTTAAATCACGTGTTACGATTTCATTTTTGGAATTGTAGTGGAAATCCAAGGAAGAGTTTTATAAAACGGCATAGCTTGTCAACGGCACTTTATTTTGTGGGATCGTGATACGCTCTGATGAGTCAAAAAGATTGTTTTCTCTGTTTGAATTATTGAAAAAAAACTTTCCTCGGATGGTAAATATTCAGAACCAGATGTTTCCATGATACTGAGACATTGTCCAGTGCTAACAAACAATGTCTTTCATGAAATTAGACAATTTAAATCATTTATGAAAATAATACAGTATCAAACTTTTGTCAAAACTACCAATTTTATGTTTTATGTCAAATGAGTTTCCATTTTTAAATTTTATGAATTTTAAGGATTGTTTCAATATTCACACTTCTTGTCAGTACACGAGATTAATTACTTATAATTAATCTGCACAACTTTAGGCGGTGTGCAAATTTAAATGATGCCTGCTGTATTCTGTAAACAGATAACCCATGACTCTACATTTCAAAATTAAAAAAGTATATTTAAAGTTCCCGCTAGAGGATGTAGTCGCATACGGAATAAAAAGTATTCAAAAACTAAAACCCAACTAATGAAAAAAGTATGAAACAAGAAAATATTCTCATCTATAATAGTTATGAACAAACTGTTCAATATTTATCTGCTATTAAGTAAACAGCTTACCCCTAATATATTATGATTTATTTGATACATACTCATAGTTATGTTGCAGTCCACTTCGTTATTCCAAATGAAACACCCAGTATATTTTTAACTTTCTAAATTGCTGATATAATTATCAACAACTTATTATGACAAACTAATATACTTTCGTCTCATGGCGAAATGATAATTATTTTATTACGGACATTTCTGTTTGACTGTTATTTATAAACTATAAATTTGATGATAAATTATAATTACTGAATTTCCACCACCTACATCGGTCACTGTAAGGTAACTCAATAATATCCCGGAAAAACGTGTTCCATTTTTTATACAGGGTGAAGTATAATTAACGTAAATTTTGGATAATGAATAATAGTAATAACTGTGTGTTTTTAAATGGCAAACATATATTTTGTCGCCTCAATTCTATATTAGATTTCAACCATATATTCTTAACATTTCCCTATGCCTGAATGTAATGGTTTTCGAGATTTTTTTGTCTTTATTATTTATTAAAAAATAATTATTATTTGTATATTAATAGTCATTTTTCAACGCCCTATCTTCGAAGTACCTTTTATTGTACCGCTTTGTTGCGCTTAAGACGGATGTTTATGGTTATTCTGTACACAGTTCAATTTTCTTCACAAAGTGTTTCAGACCAGAAAAAATTAATATCTCGCAAGCTTATTAATTGTTTTCACTAAAATAATTTCATTTGAGATATGAAATAGTGTACATACTCGTATACTTAATTTCCTCCACATTAAATTATTTTGACGACAAAGAAAAACGACACAGAAAAAGAAGATTTAAGCATGTGTTTGAATAATTGTAGACATTTTAGTATCTACAATTATTCCACTGGATAGTTTTTCGTACGACTTCACCTTTCAATATAAATAGCAGGAATGCCATTTTTCATTCCTTTCCAACCGCATACATCAACCCTTGAACCACCATATTTTTCAGGGTTATCATAAACCTTTTTATCATTCTCACTCATAAAAGTTCAGGTGTAACAGTTTTTCATTATTTTTACTAAATTAGTTATTCCGATCGTTCTAGGTAATTGAAGCTACATAAACTAAATACAAGCAAACACAGAACTTTTCACATCTACGTAAAAACTTTCTGATTTAACATAATTTAGTAGAATTTTGACGTTCTCGTAAAAATGGTGTTTTTCACTTGTACAACAGTCATATTTATACAGAGTGGTTCATTAACAATTGTCCATATAGTAACTGGAGAAACCTTAGCACAAAATATGAAGATTCGAGAACACTTCAGTAAAATATTCCTTCTTACTGAGATCTAGGGTGTTATATCATAATTATTTGAAATGATTGTAGTCCATTGTTTTTACACCTTCCACTTTTTATATATTAGGTTACTTCAATTAGTGGTAAAATATAATTTTCCTCTATCTCTAGAGGCATGCGGTAGGGATAAATACTTCTTTTCCCCCTACAATCTACGCCACTATCGTAAAAATGATTTCAGCATGTTTTCTCGATACTCCGTTACTTTCCACGTAAATATTAACCTCCTGTCTCTATGCGATACAGTACGAAGTTTTCAAGTTATTCGAGATTAAATGGAATGTTTATAATACCTAATTTTATTTTATCTCTTATTTCGCACTAGTCAACACTATTTTGCTAATTTGGTTATGAAATTTATAAGTTTTAGTTGATTCCATCTCAAATGATCTTTTCATATTGATGTTTATCAAATTTTCACTCTAAGAACTATTATTTTTATTCTATCCCACTGGACGCCTATGGTTATAGCGGGAATATGTTACCACTAAATGCATATGTGAATGGTTTGCCAAGTACGCACAAAAATATTGGAAGGTGTCAAAACAACGGGATTAAATCGTTTTATAATATTTATAATAAAACTTTCTGGGTATCGGTAAGGAGGTATAGGTACCTCCAGTTACCATATGAACAATTCTAAATGGAACACCCCATAAAAAGCATATACAGATGCAACATAATTTGTTGAAAGTATCTCGTGCTCGTAAGAAAAATTGAAATTCTGTTTCACTTTATCACTATTGAAATTAAAGACCTTGTTAAACCTTTTGAAATGAAATGATGAAATTGTTGGATATCTCCGTAAAGAGATTTGAAACTATCCGATTTGTTAATCATTTGGTAAAAAATTCTACCAATTTTGTTAAATTCTATTGAAATAAACGGGTTATAATCATTCATTTATTTTGTCCTTTCGTACACCAATTATTTGAGGATTTTTTATTCAAAATAATTTAGAATTGATTGATGATAACAAAAGAGGTATTGTTGATATTCCATAATACATAATACTTTAATTTAAATCCAATTTTCAGTAATTTCTCTATCAACGATTATCGGTTCTCCAGATACAGCCAGCCGTCCTACTCGATATGGAAAAGTTTTAAGAAGTAAAATATTTTGTTTTCCATTGGATATTTTATCAATGTATTTAATTCTGACCAGCTTTGTAATAGCAGATTTTATATGGTAATTCAATCTTCCACAAAAATAATACTTTTTCAAAAACATTGTGGATGTGTTATATGATGGCTTTTGTTTAGCTTGAAAACAATGTAAAAATGTTTCAGAAAAATTGACTCATTTTCTAAAAGTAATAATATAAACATTATTTGTCATCACACACTTTGTAAAAATACTCACACACTTTGTAAAAATACTTATAATCTGGAACCCGATTTAAAGCCAAATTTAATATTCTCTTAAATTGAAATGTCATCGTGGACATTCTCACACAATACAGATAACAATTATACAATAATTGTTTCTAACCACGTGCCTTGTACAGTACATGTTTGTACTCCACTGGAGCCCGAAATAACTGCTATATATACTGAAAAGATATCGCGCTGTTTTATGCAAAGAGGCGTCCATTTTTTAGGACTTTGGTATGTTATATTTACCCTAGTTTGCTAGATATGGAGTAGTAAAGTTAAAAAAGTACACAGTTTTGGAGTTTTTCAAACTTACGAGCTGAACTAAATTTATGTTGCGCACACACTACTACATGTGTGGATATGTATAATTGCAAAAATTTATTCAACTTCACAATAATATATAATAATAAAATTCCACTTTGTTTCGTTTTAAATATTGAATTTGTTTGAATTAAAAAAAAACGAATCTTTTGCAGCAAGATAAGTTACATATCAGCATAATATTTAATTTGACGATCTACGTCAACGAAGTCGCGGGTACAAGCTAATGAGTCTACATATTTGTGCTGTTTCCCTTATGTTCGGCAGGGTAACATTCATTTCACCGTCTGATTCATTTTTCATATTAAACTTTTTGGTAATTTTAATTCAGTATAATAATTAAAATACTAGCTATCAGCTGTACTGTAGTCGCTGGAACTCGCCCTGCGACGGCCTGTCTGGGATTTGTTGATTATCAATACTTATTATTGACTAGTGAATAATGAACGTCATCATTCTTAGGAAGCTCCACACGTAAAATGTAAACTTTATCAATTATCAAACAGCCGTGGACAAATTTTGTTATGACATGACAATTTAATTACTGCCAAAATTGTCAGAAACATTTGAAGTTATATTCAACGTTTCCAAATGAAAGTTACTATTTCTGTAGTCGCTAATAGTTGCTATTAATTATTACCGATTGGTTTGTTTTAAAATTTATGAAATTTCATTGGTCAATGGAATGTTATATTAATAGTAAATTTATCAAAGCCCTCGAGCGGAAGCTTTCGATTTTTAATTAGATTAGTAATCTCAAAATTATGTCGAATCAACAAAAACAGAAGAGTGTTGATCAAGATCATGCTATAATTTGAATACTTAGCTTCGGAAATAGATAATTTGTTCTTAGTATTTCCCATTTCAAGAATCAGTGTAGCGAAGCATGATAAGTTTTTAGCTCTAAAAATATACTGGGGTTGAACAAGTATAATGTTTGTTATGGTATTTATAAACAACTTTTTTGTTGTGTTTGGACACTTAAAATTCTCATAATTTCATGACGCCAACTTAAAATGCAAGTATGAAAATTATATGAAGAAAACGTAAATCGCGTAAAAGAATTTTGATGTTTACATCGTATGTGTACAAGAAATAAAAGCTAGAATTGGAAAAAAACTCTAACTCAGTTGGGATGCAAATTAGATATATTTAGTAAATAATTTTTGGTATCGTGTATGTATGAATGTTTACTGGGGTGATATTCACTGAGACCTAAGAGATCTATTGTGCCTCCTTTTTTCTACTTAGTTCCTGAGGAAAGTCTGAGCAACTAGAGTATTTCCTTTAGTCCTATTTCCTAGAAAATTTTTAGGATATCCGAAGGCTTCAGCTTAGGTAATTGTCCCTCTTCATTGGTATAGTCTAACAGTCTCTATATGTAATTAACGTAATATTTGGTTATATTCATTCAGTCTATCTAGCCATAAAATTAAAGCCGGTAGATATAATCTATAAACATAATGAAAAAAACGAAAATATATATGCCAAATTGAACTCAAACCTAAATAGGAACAAAAAGGCAATGAAATGAACATCGTGATTAATCAGCCATTTTATAATTCAAGAAGAACTTATCTATTAAATCAGTAAAATTATAATCCGAAAAAGTAGATTATTAATTTCACACTTTCTATTTACAATATAATAAAAATTGTTATCACCTCGAGTCAATAAGATATACAATGTAATTGAAACGTTTTGAATATTTTTATTAAAATTACTTTCAAGATTCAAAATGACAGAGTTATGTTATCTAAATGAATTAAAATAATTATAATTTGCATTCATATCTAAAACAAAAAACAGCCAACTCCAAAGCTCCCGTTACCGAATCGTTGAAGATGTCAAATTACTTGTGAGCCCTTGCATGGTATACGTATCTCATTCCTAAATATATATTTAAAAATAGACTCATAACTTTGATTTTCTTGAATAATACTTTAACTGTAACAAGAAATAACCGATGATGTAAGTCTTTACCAATTTAGTATAATAATACTAGAAGGAGCTCACTCTGACCGCTACAGTGATGTGGTACTCAACTGCAGTGGTGCCAAAGTTATCGGATCCTTGTTTGACCTAGAAATATAACATAAAATGTATATCAAGTTTTCAACATATCGCCATCTAGAAATATACACGCGCACTACAAAAATATACAAATTCACGGAAACGGCCAAAATTAGCTCCTTCTAAAAACTATGCCAAATCAATCTAGACATAAATATAAGGTAGTTGATGCTTTTTTTAGGACTTGGTAAACTGGGCTCCGTATATCGGAGCCCATTTTACCGTGGAGCTCACTTATACCTCAGATTTAACATGGGAGGAGCCCACCTTGTATGTTAACTATAATATATATATATATATATATATATATATATATATATATATTGTTAGCTCAAAGAACAATGGACTGTATATTTATTCAATTATGCAATTAGCGAATCGACAACATGTAAAATAAGCTCCAATCAAATTGTACTTACCAAAGATTTCACGATCGATCGTTTGGATTACAGTTGAATATAGTGAAAGTCCTGGCCTTTGTGACACTAATTAAAGTTTATTTTAACGTCTATATCTGCGAATAATATCACAAGAGAATAAAAGAAGTTGACAAAAAATTTTTATTTTAACTGAAATTGAAACGAATTGTTCCTCGGCGATAGCGGTAACGATAATGACCAGAATTAAAAACTAGTACTTTATCAAAAAATGTACAAGAACTCAGTTTAAAATTTAATGAAAATAGTCCATGAGCGGCGCGCCGAATTTTTATGAAAACTAAGGGGGTGGCGCGAACATACCGCCCACCAAAATTGGAATGGTTGTCCAATTTTAGCACTAGGGAGATAAGCGAAACTTTAGAAAATGGAGGAACTAATAAAGAAAGTTACCATGCGTGGTAACAAAACAAGATACAAAACAAAATAGAACAGACAAAAAAAATAAAGAGAATAAAGAGAAAATCATTCCGGAAGTGGAACGAGCTTGTTAACTGGACGTGTAAGAACGCCAGTGGGAGTTTGAAGGACGACAACGCGTGAAACACCGTCTTGGCCGTACTTCAGTTCAGTAACGCGAGCCAAGGGCCAAGATAAGGGAAAAGAGTTCATTCCCTTCAATATTACAACGTCGCCCGTTTTGAGCGGATGAGCTGATGTAGTCTACTTAGTACGTTGAGTCAAGGTATTGAGGTATTCCCGAGACCAACGACGCCAAAATGATTGTGAAATCTGTGAAATAGTCTTCCAACGGGAGGTTAAAGAAATGTCTTCCGAGAGCGGGATTTCAGGTCTTGATAAGAGAGGGACACCAATAAGAAAATGACCTGGACTGAGATACATGGATGTTTCATTGGGGTCTGAGGACAATGAGCATAGAGGTCGACTATTGAGAATAGCTTCGATTCGTGCAAAAAGTGTGGCATACTCCTCCGCAGTGAAGGTAATTTCAGCACACAAGCGATATAACAAATTCTTGACAGATTTTACGGCTGCTTCCCACATGATGATGAGTGCTAGGGGACTCGGTTTGAACTCTAATAAAGATTCGGAGTTCAAATTGGTACTGCGAAAGGGAATAGGCCATCGCTGGTGGTAATCGGTCAATAGCGGTGGACCTCGAGTCCATAAGTGAAATATCTTGTCTTGAAGAAAATTAGAAGCAGATAACCCACGTGATGCCATGTCAGCGGGATTGAGAGCAGAAGGACAGTGGGACCACGTTAAATTAGGAGGTGAATGACCGACAATATGAGCAATTCGATGTGAAACAAAAGTTTTGAGAGTATGAGGGGGAGTGTGTAACCATGTAAGTACTATTTCAGAATCCGAAAAAAGTCTGATATCAGATAACGGTTTCGGATACCGAATATGCAAAACCGAATTGATTAGATCAATTAAAAGTACTGCGGCGCAAAGTTCAAGTCTAGGGATAGAGAGTGTTTTTAGTGGGGCAACACGAGTTTTGGCCTTCCACAAAAAGGAATGGCGCGAGTTGGCGGATTCGAAACATATGTACACTACTGCAGCATAAGCAAGAGACGAGGCATCCGCGAAACCTATCAGGTGTATTTGATCGAAATACATGTTAGGAATGACGCAACGAGGAATATTAAGCGTGGCGATGCGATCAAGATTATTGATAAGATGGTTCCAATGTATTGCAATTTCAGAGGTAACTGGTTGATCCCAATCAAGTTTAGCGAGCCATATCTTCTGGATAATAATTTTAAAGAAAATGACGAGAGGAGACAAAAATCCATTTGGGTCAAATATTTTAGCTAAGAAGGAAAGCATGTTACGCTTAGTACAAGCCGCTTGAAAAGGTTGAACCCTGAATACCAAGCAGTCTCGAGATGGTTCCCAATTCAAACCTAAAACTTTTAACGAATTGTACTCATCATTAAACTGTAGAGGAGCTTCTAAATGGCTAGGAGGCAAGTCTCTGAGAAGCTGAGGGTGACTAGACAACCATTTGCGTAGTTCAAACCCTCCAGACGAAAGTAATTGTATTAATTGCATTTGCAAATCCAATGCGGATGGAATGTCGTCCGCACCGGAAATGATATCGTCAACATAAGTCTGGTTTAATAAGGCTTGTGAAGCTGAAGGAAAACGATGTCCTTTATCTTGAACGAGTTGCTGGAAAACGCGCATGGCAAGAAAAGCGGAGGGAGCTAAGCCATAAGTTACGGTGTTTAGCTCAGCTTCTTGTTCAGGAAGATTGGCTTTGGGTTTCCAGAGGATATGCTGCATTTGACGATCTTGTTCATGTACCAGAATTTGTCGATACATTTGTCGAATGTCGCAGCAAAGAGCAATTCGAGAAAGTCGAAAATTGAGTAATATGTCTGACACAGCTGACTGTAACTTGGGTCCTCTGATTAGGCAAACATTGAGGGACAGACCATAAGAGTCGGGACTAGATGCATTGAAAACTACTCGGATTTTGTTGCCATGATTTGTAAGTTTAGTGACTACATGATGGGGAATAATATACTGAGTGGGTTGCAGAGACTTGGACATGTGCCCTAATTCTAAATACTCTTGTAGAAATAGTTCGTATTCCAATTTGAGTGAAGGAGTCTTATCAAGACGTTTGATAAGTTGAACAAGTGAATAACGAGCAACCTTCTGGTTATTAGTTAAAGGGGCCGCGTGAGCGGTAACGATAATGACCAGAATTAAAAACTAGTACTTTATCAAAAAATGTACAAGAACTCAGTTTAAAATTTAATGAAAATAGTCCATGAGCGGCGCGCCGAATTTTTATGAAAACTAAGGGGGTGGCGCGAACATATATATATATATATATATATATATATATATATCTATATATATATATATATATATATATATATATATAGTGTGAATTTCTCTTTGATGTGTCAAAAACGATTGATCTTCTTTAATTTTATGCTAGTAAACTTGATCTTGTAAAACGAACTATTAGTTTTTGGTATGTCTGTGTATAGGACCGGTAGTTCACGATGATCGATTACATTCCTTCTTTTCATCATCAAAACAAATGGCAACGTTCTTTATACCCTCAGGATCATTTACAAATAATACGTCATTCAGAACGGCAGTAAGTAGAACAAAAGTTAATGGTTGCAGCATTTTTAAGTGTAAATCTCTTTTTGGGAAATTTTCTTCTAATACCGTTGTCCCACAAACTTAGATTTTCTCCAATTGTTTCAATAGCTTCTTTTTATCTCCATACAATTTGATATCTTTATTCAACTTTTGAATCTTTTCAGAAAATTTTTCCAACTTGTTTTTGTATTCAGTATTCATTTGATGACTTTGAGTAGACTCTCTTATAGTTACCCATCAAGGTCACGTTATGTTTTGTAAGAATAACAAAGAATTGAAACTTATTTTCGTTCAGGAGGTTGAAACTTATTTTCAATAAAAAATTCAAGTTATTTGAATGATTTTATCTTAAAATCATGTGCCGCACTTTATGTTTTAAAAATAACAAAAGAAAACTCACACCCAGGGGACTGAAACTTATTTTCGTTAAACAATTCAAGTTATTCAAATGATTTTACCCTAAAATCATGTGCCGCACTTTATGTTCTCAAAATAATAAAATAAAACTCACCACCGGGGGGTTGAAACTTATTTTCGTTAATAAATTCAAGTTATTCAAACGATTTTACCCCAAAATCATGTGCCGCACTTCATGTTTTAAAAATAACTAAAGAAAACTCTCCCCCAGGGGGTTGAAACTTATTTCGTTAATAAATTCAAGTTATTGAAACGATTTTACCCCAAAATCATGTGCCGCACTTTATGTTTTAAAAATAACTAAAGAAAACTCACCCCCAGGGGGTTGAAACTTATTTTCGTTAATAAATTCAAGTTATTCAAACGATTTTACCCCAAAATCATGTGCCGCACTTTATGTTTTAAAAATAATAAATTTTCACGTTTCTACTGTCCTTAGCACACCTTTCTTTATATAAAAAATTCTTTTACATTTAAGCGTTTTAAAAATAATAAATTCTTTTACATTTAAGCGTTTTAAAAATAATAAATTTTTTATATTTAAGCAGTGATGTCACTGCAAAACCCGTCACTGCAAATTTCAGTAAGGTTCTATTTTATTTCTGTATTCTTTTATCTTTTAATATTTTATATTATTTTAGATTTTAAAAATTGTGAAAATCAGTGATTTGGCTTTTATGCCCACACGAGCTACAGAGAAATCGGCTGGTTTGGATTTAATATCACCTATTGACTTTATTGTTCCCGCACATGAGAGATTTCTACTGGATTGTTTGATTCAGTTACAATTACCGAACGGAAAATATGGACGAATTGCTCCAAGATCTGGGTTGGCTCTTAAGCATGGGATTGACATAATGGCTGGAGTACTGGATGAAGATAATCGTGGAAATTTAAAAGTTTTAATATTTAATACCTCAGCAGTACCAGTGCATTTTTTTAGAGGAGACAAGGTTGCGCATTCAATATGTGAAAAAATTTGTTATCCTGTACTACTAGAAGTTACTGATTTGTCACCAACTTTTAGAAACAATAAAGGCTTTGGTTCATCAAATTAAATCAATAAAAATGTTTGTCTTTTAATTGCTTCTTAAATATAAAGTAAAACTCATTTTAATTTAATTATGGCTAAAGGGAATTAAGATATTTGTCTAAAATTACATGAATAATACAACTTATTTTCGTTAAAAAAATTTGGCACATTTTTGTCTTTTAATTGCTTCTTAAATTTAAAGTAAAAACTCATGGCTAGAGGGAATTAAAATATTTGTCCAAAATTAAATGAATAATACAACTTATTTTCGTTACAAAATTGTCGCACTGTTTTAAGAATAACAAAGAAACTCACCTTCAAACGGCTGGAACTTATTCACTACAAAAATTCAAGTTATTCAAATAATGGTCGTGTGTTGCAACTATTTTCAAGGTAGGAAGTCGAATCGCTTTTATATACATAAAATATTTTTTAAATAACATATCTGTGTCGGTAAAAGCAGATACATTAGCTTGCATTGAGGTATAAAAATAAAGAGAATGGCGAACGCGAGGAAATCAAAAGAGGCACCTTACATTCTTGTTATTAAAATAGCAGGTGCGTTCCTATGGTTATTTCTACTGTTTTTAAGAGTAGTGTTTTGGGACATATATAGACATACTACTCATCTTCAGGGCAGGGTACTCCAAATAGGCTCCAAGTAAATCGTTTCGCATCAACAACTTTACGAATATATTCACTGTATTTGTAATATGTGTCTTTGTAGAAAAAGTAAATGTGACCATCCGTATAGCGAAATGCAGACGTTACACCTTCGGGAACTCCTGGAAATACGTCATGAAAATGTTCTCTATTAAGGGTATGTCCTTCTGCATTAAATTCAATGTAGGAATTGTTATTGTACAGCAGATACATATGTACGCTATTGCTTTGAAATAGAGCATTAATTACGGTATATCGGGGTATGGGAAGCGTTAAAGAGTCGTGTATATTTAAATTTGGAAATGCAGCTGCATAATATTGATTGTTGCTGAATGTAACTAAATCCCCCACGGTGTTTTGGAACACGTGAGAGACATTTGAGGATGCTAGTTCTATTGGTAGGTAATCAACAATTAATTCTGGAGTTTTTGGTATATGCAAATCGGTCAAATCCAACCTCCATAAATATTTTTCGTATCCCACATACATTCTATAGTTGGGAAAAAGTGGAGCCATTGCGAGAAACATAAAGTCCGGAGTGCGAATTTCACACAGGTTCTTTTTAGTTCCTCCTCCTCCTCTTTCGATTGACATAATTCTTCTTCTGGCTTCAGGTCGTAGCGTTGATTTTACTGTCGTCGTCGTCGCCACCGTCGCATTGAAAGTAGAATTTTTTTCGTACACCCTATACAAAGCTATCATCCCGTTTTTATCATCTTCATCCAGTTCTACTCTATCCATTTGATACCACGGGTACATGATGGCTGTTATAACATCGCTGTATGCTAAGCCGATAACATGTCCAATTTCATGAGTTAGAACCATAAAAAACTAACCATTCCTTCTGGAACCTCGTATCATCTCCAAAATACTATTTTTGGATGATATCTAGATGAATTTCAATACATTTACTACTATATGGGTCGGGATAATAAGAGTGGCCCAATACACTATCACCAAGATCGAATGAACATTGATTAGTTCCATGACAATCGTTTCGAAAATAGTGCTTTCTATTGGCGAAGGTTATAGTGATGTCGGGTTTTAATTTAGGTATTTTCACATTTTTAAACTTGAAATTGGATGCTGATTGCGACGTATCAAAAGCGTGCTTCGCCGTTTTTAAATGTGTGTCGGTAGCTTGCGGAAAATACCAAAGTAATTCTGTTTTGTTCCATTTTGAATGTGCAACATAATTATTATCGCCCTTTATACATCGAGGTCTCTGCATCAAATCAATAGTTTCTTTATTAGGTGTTCCATCCACAAGAAGATTATACTTTTCTTGAAAATTAATCAGAGCGGATTCAAAGTCAGTTAGTGAATTTTGACTTGAATTCATGTAAACATACTTTTCTAATAATGATGATGCGTACGACGCACCATCATTTTCGGTGCATGAAGCTGTATAAACTAGGATCAATACGTATATACTCTTCAACATCTTGAATGATACTGATCATTAGAGAATACAAAAACGTTATTTTATGGAATGATTTGCATTTTTTAAAACATCCTGTATATACTCAATCAATCAGTAGATTATATGACAATTGAAGTTTAACAATGCGGTCTACTAAAACAAATATACCGATAATGATTTATTTGCCACTACTCGTATGGTGTTTACATAGGTATCCAACTCGAAATACAATAAGAATGCAGATAACGTCTTTTTAACTCATGAATATTACCTTTTTTGTTGTACAATCTGAATTAAAAATAAATAAAAGTAATTATTTTTTTTCTAGTTAATTTCAAAATATGTATATTGAAAATTGCGAGATTCCCACGAAGTATGGTATACGTACAGTAAATAATAAAATAAAATTCGCAAACCGCAAAAAAATCAATAACAACTAACCACTAGAAAATCAATAACATGATCAAATTTGTGACAAACAATAATCGTGGCTTGAGAAATGTAGAAACATGAAAAACAATTAACCACCAGAAAAACAATTGAGGTGTGTGAGAATCAGAAAAATAAGATGAAAAACAAGTATTATAACAGTTTTCAAAACCATATAAATACTCTGATATCCAGCCAACAATACGCATTCGTTCCAGTTTTTAGAAAAAAGAATATTCATTCGTTCCTGCTGTTGCTAGAAAGCCTGCTATAAAGAAAAAAGGTTTTTTTTTGTTAAATAATTTCTAATTGCTAAAGTTATACTTTTCAAAACATTTAAACATATTGTTTTCTTTTTTTAGATGGATCTAAGTGAAATTAATGCGGCATCTTTAATTCTAGAAAGAAAAAGTATTATCAAATTGGACAATTTGAAAATTGATGTGCCTTATAGAATATTGAGAGCAAAAATTTGTAAATCATCTTTTGGGAAAACAGTAGTATTAGAATTGGAGGATAACGTTACATTTCTACCTCAGCGATTTACGGAGAAATACCGACCTCACATTAAAGAATTTGATGGAGGCAAATATTCGGTGGTTTTCAAAGGATTGGTTGATGTAGGAAAACTGAAACCAGCACAGTCTTTTTCGATCATAGAATAATTTTTTAACTGCATACTCGAGGAAAAGAAGGTAGAAATTTTTTAAGTCATACAAATATGAATGTGGTTACAAGATCAAATGATTTATTATCGAAAATTGAAAAGTTACGTAAAACTTTTGTTGATAAATTTACTGCAAATTTGTTCATGTAATAAAGTTATCAAAAATAATAATGAAAAATTGTGAGTGGAAACTTTGAGAAAATTACAGTCAATTATAGGATGTCTGAAACATTTCAAAAATTTGATTTTAAACAGACATGATGGATTGTGGCTTTCTACAACATTAAGAAATAGAGTAAAATGGGGTTATCATAAATTTGAGTCATAAGGTCAATTCAAAATTTTTAAACAAAAAGTTAAAACTAGCTTGAGTTTGTTTGGATTACTTAAAATATATACAACATTTTGCGTTGAGTTTATTAAGAAAAAATCGAGGATCAGGAAATTTTATGTTTAAATCGAAAGGTGTAAAATATGATGTTAGAAATAAAAATACCTACGATGATTACGAAAAGTGTCTGAAAGAATCTGAGGAATATACAGCAAACCAAAAATGTAGTCCTTTTGACACAATATATAATACCATAATATTCTTTTTTGTGTATTGCAGATGATGCAGCCCCAAACATTAGAAAGGATATGCATAAAAACGATTTGTTGTAGTATAAATAATCTAGCAAATTTTATTGAACATACTCCATTACCGAAAAATTCATTCACGAAAAATGTCGCAAAAAAAATATTCATCATATAAATGACTTGCAATTTGTCGATTGTTATAAATGAATGCCAATCTCAATGCGAAATACTGTTTTGTCAGCAGAAGACGACGATCATGAATATGGTGATGATGAAATGTGTATATGGGCTGCTTATTATAAAATCAATAACTATAAAATTAATGTTTGTAAAGATTGCTTTAAAATTTTTAAATCTGCTCATGAAAAACATAATCTCTTATTGAGTGTAGTATTTCAGCATTATCACGATGTATATGATAGCGACTTTATACTCAGAGACATATATCAATCTAAATATTTTTGGTGCCAGAGTTGTTTCTAGTGGGTTTTATTCGTAGCCAAAGATATCGAATCATGCACACACTCTCTGCATGTAAGTCCAAAAAATCATTGATTTATAGGCTCAGACGATAGCGAATCTGATATTGATAATTTTAAGGGTTACTACACTCAATGCATGACTTAACGCTTCGTATGAAAAATATTATCATCGTTTCTTTTATAATAGCAAATGTTAACTGCTAATTCTTTTCCTCTTTCTTTTTAAAAACAATTGTATTATTTTTATTATGAAAAAAATTATAACTATACAATTTAAATAACTTAACGCCTCGTATGACTTAGAAAATATTATTCTCTACATTCTTTTTTGATAGTTGTAGAAATGTAAGTATTTTTTTTATAACAATTTCAATAAAAATGTTTTAAATACTTGATGCATTGTGTATAATAATGATGAAAAAATGTTGAATTTACAATTTAAATAAAAAATTGTTTAAACTATTTCGTTTTTTATTTTTTCTCCAAATCATTTACAACTCTTGTTTTATAAAAATAGATGAATTCTTTGAGAGCTGCATTTAACAAGTCATTTTGCACTAAACAACAAAAATCTATAGCAGTATAATAATATTCACATAAATTTAAATTTCCTAAAAGAGATATTCGTTGAGATATTATATCATTGTTTAATTTCAAAATTTGATGAACTTCTTCTTCAACCTTATAATAGCTTTTATCGTGTTTGTGTGTATAAAAATAACTACACAAGTGGTGGTAATTTTTTGAGAATTTCAACTAGATGTACGAATCATTGCTTTGTTCTTATTACAGTTGACTCTCGTTAATTCGAAACTCGAGTGTTTGAAATATCAATGGTTCAAAATTTTTGAGAGAAAAGAAGTCAAACTTCGAATTATTGAGTGCCGATAATCATGTATTTATTATTATTTGCTATTCTTTAACTATGACAAAAGTTAAGAGTTACATACATTGTACATATTCATAATGTGAATTAATTAATACATATTTCGAAAGATATCTGTTATATTGGTTTGCTTCAAAGCACAGTGCTGCTCAGACTGCTCAATAATCTTTTTGAAAAGTAAAACTACCTGAAAAGCTTTTTCATCACTTTCGTTTTGTATACAAAAGCTTTGTAAGATGTCTAATTAGGCTCTTGCTACCTTAACTGCCACTTCTGCCAAAGGTTCTGATGTATCATCCCCATCTGCATCGTTGCTTTTTTCATTTGTATCTGTCGCAGATAAAATTTCGCCATCGGTAAGTGAACCTGAGACAGCAAGATCTTCATCCACTCGAACAAAGTCGGGAAAACTCACACCGCTGATGTCAACTAGTGGTTCTATTGCTGGTGCTTCATCATCCATACTTTTTGCAAGATTTTCCCGATTTTCTTTCATGAAACCGGATTTTTTTGAAGCGGTTGAAAATCAATTTGGGTGTTACAGCTATCCATGCCTTGTCAATCAGTAAAATAGCCATCAGATCCGTGACATTATTCGCAGTTATCTGCTGGTCGAGAGATTTTAAAATGATCTTAACAATTTCTTTGCGTTAGTACGTCTTAAAATTATGGATGATCCCTTGGTCCAATGATTGCGATTTGGAAGTTGCATTCGGCGGAAAGTAGAAGAGTTCTACGTTAGAAAATGTAGGAGAGGACTGTTGTGGACAGTGCAGTTATCTAAAAAGAGTAAAATTTTCCTCTTTTCTCGTTTCATTAACTGTGAAAAACCAATTTTCAAAAAGTTCTGTCGTCATCCAAGCTTTTTGTTCGCACGATAATCAGAAGGAAATTATTTTACTCCTGTGGAACATCGCGGTTTCATTGCTTTTCCTATCACTAAGGGTTTAAGTTTTCTCGATCCGTCCATATTCACTGCAAGTAAAACTGTCAACCTATCCTTACCATGTTTTCCCCCATGACATTTTTCTTCTTTAAAAGCAAGCGTCTTGTCCGGTAAACATTTGAAAAATTGGCCTGTTTCATCAGTAATAAAATTTTTTCGGGAATCATAGTTTTCAAAGTATTCAATATACCGTGCCAATCTAAACAAACTTCATCACTAACACTTCCACTTTCCCCACAAACTTTTTTAAATGCAACTCCGTTTCTCTTTCTGAAATTTGTAAGCCACCCTTCACTTGCCGCAAACTTTTTTATGCTTAGAATAGACGCGAACTCTTTTGCTTTTTCTTTCAACAGGTTTCCGCTAATAGACACTATTTGTCCTCTACACTGTCTTAGCCAAATGACCAGGCTTTCTTCCAGACGAGGATTCACCTTTATTAGTTCTTTTTCGTACCTCAACAGCCATTTCCTGAAACCTCAGATTTTAGAGATGTTACAGTATTCCACGAGATGTGCGATATATGTGAATGATATTTTATTACTAGGTGAAGACAAATATATAAAAGATACAATGAAACTATTAATAACTAAAATTTCTTAGACATGAAAATACTAGAACAAAAGTAATGATAAAGATCAAACAGGAAGGTCTTATAGATAGATAGAACTGCTCTAACTCTAACAACTTATAACAAAGAAATTAGAAAGGCGAAACGGGAGTCTTGGAAGAAGTTCTGTGAGAGTATATCCGACATACCTCGCAGTACTAGAATACACAAGATTCTCTCTAAAGAGCCGATTGCCGAGATAGGGTCGATGAAACGACCAGATGGCACTTTTACGACCTCTAGAAAAGAAACGTTAGAGCTTTTGATTAAAAACCACTTTCCCGGAAGTTTAACTCTGGATAACAACCGACCTCCCCACTTGAGGGCGCAAGGCGGCCCAAAAAGAATGATTGGGAGGTCGCCAAGAACGTTATCACAGCACTACTGCCTTGAAGAACGTCTTGTTTTACGGTGCAGATTCACCGCATGAAAACGATATGGGATAGGTTGGTAGTTCATCGTGAAAGATATCATCCATCTTTTGTGTAAGTATGGTAATAAGGACGGACCACTCATAGACGTCGAATGATATTTTAGCTGGTTTTAAGTGTTCTCTAAAAATCATTGTAGGTGAAAATGATTTGGTTGGACTGATACCACAACTAATGTTATAATGGCAAACTTTGTACGTTGTTTGGAGTAGATAATTTAGTTCATTTTTCGCAGTCTCTTCATATGAGTTAACGGTTGTGTCTATATTTATTAAATTGTACTCTTCAAGAGTGGATTGTGAACATCATCGTCGGTGGTATCAAGACTTTGTGTGTCTAATGGGTGAACCAAAAAATTGTTTAAACTATTTCGATTTTTATTGGAATAGCAATAATATTATTTTTTCTCCAAATCATTTACATCATTTATTGGAATAGCAATAATATTATTTTTTCTCCAAATCATTTACAACTCTTGTTTTATAAAAATAGATAAACTCTTTAAGAGCCGCATTTAACAAGTCATTTTGCACTATACAACAAAAAGAATACAATATTTGCAATGGACTTAAAGACTCATTAACATTATTAATACAAAAATCTATAACAGTATAATAATATTCACATAAATTTAAATTTCCTAAAAGAGATATTCGTTGAGATATTATATCGTTGTTTAATTTAAAAATTTGATGAACTTCTTCTTCGACCATATAATAGCTTTCATCATGTTTGTCTATAAAAATAACTTTACTACCTTGAAGAATGTCTTGTTTTACGGTGCAGAATTCACCGCATGGAAACGATATGGGATAGGTTGGTAGATCATCGTGAAAGAAATCATCCAGCGTAAGTATGGCAATAAGGACGGCCCACTCATAGACTTCGAATGATATTTTACCTGGTTTTAAGTACTCTCTAAAAAACACTGTAGGTGAAAATTATCTGGCTGGACTGATACCACAACTAATGTCATAACGGTAAACTTTGTACGTTGTTTGGAGTAGAAAATTTAGTTCATTTTTCGCAGCCTCTTCATATGAGTTAACGGCCGTGTCCATATTTAAATTGTACTCTTCAAGATATGGATTGTGGACATCATCGTTGGTGGTAACGAGACTTGGTATGTCTAATCGGTGTGCCAAAAATGCATCCATCTCTCGATCATAATCCTCATCGCTTGATGAGTACTCGTTACTGCTCCACCTCCCCCCCTATTTCATATCAATATGAGGTGAAAAAGAAAGTAATTACACTACATGCATGTTTTCTATCCAACTATTATGCTTTTTGTTTAACCCAAGCCATTTAACATACATTTTGTTGCCTTTTCCTCTAAGTACCTTTTCACACATTTACGGACGACACATATGACAGATGACACATACGACGGAACGCACATACGGCACAGAAAAATCATAAAGATGGAGCACATGAGAGTACAATCACAGAACAGATGGGGCATACGACACAGTTGACACACGTGACGGGGTTGACAGATGACACATGCGACGGCCAGGCGCGTGCGCAGACGGCACATACGACGGATGGTATTGATGACCTTGAAAGTGCTCCCGTACAAACGTTGCTCATCTACTATAACCCCATTTCAAATTTGTTTATATTTACTTCGAGAAACAGATTTTTATCTAAAGCCCACCCACTATCACGTTTTTGAAATTCCGATAACTTATTGAATATCACATCTTTAACATTATAATCGAACCAGTTTTCCACATCTGTACCACAATCGATAACTTCATTTTTACGATTGAAATATTTACTTTCAATTATATTTTCAGCATTTACATTTTTTTAATGAAATCACAACAAAGTGATGTGTTTACTTTAAGCATTGGCATTGTCTTCAATATACTTTTAATTTTTATTTTAAATAAAACACACGCTTTCATGAAAAATTTTTGTAAATCTTTATGCTTTTTGTTTATAATCACTCCGGTTTTAATCCTACTATTGAAAACTCAAATCAATTGTTTCCACAAAACGCCCCTTGATTTTAATCCCTCACCTATTGGATGTAAATTTTGAATCGAGACTTGAAATTGTTTCGAATGTGCTATATTAGTTTGAATTTTTCGTAATATACCTATCGACAAATCAACATGTTTGATGGCTGAATTGCAGAGAGAAATGCGTTTTTTGATTTGATTGAGCCATATGTTTATTTTATGTTGAGAAACCCTCTTATTCAATGAAAAATATTTTTCAGCTTGTCTAATTTTTTTTACAATTTGATCACTAAGCATACCTAGTTTGTGCGAATTCATATTAAAAGTAATTTGTTAAAAACTTACAAAATAAGGATGAAGAAGAAACAGCTATGTTAATTTTCAATTATTTCAAAAATTGTAGCTGGATTTGGCTTGTTGACGTTTTTCGGTCCTTTATGTACTAGAGAATATTTCCCTCTCACAAATTCAGTAACGAAAGGTTTAAATTCTTCTATAACCCTTCTAGGTAAGAAGACGAATTATCTTGCAGCTCAGTTAAGATGGTTTCCCCATACTTGGTACGCACCACACTAGCATTTAAAATTGGATGAGGAATGGTAATTGGAAGCTCTGATAATTTTTTGCTCTCCTTGTGCTCCCTATCTGTAAGTCCACTTGTTTTGTTGATTTTTGTTAAATCCATCTAAAAGAATAGTCATTTTATTTTGCTGTTAGAAACTACATTTAGTAAAACGGGAAAATGGTAAAAACTTAAGAGAGAGTACTTACTTTTATCGTCTGGAACCACTTTTCACACACGCTTATTTAATGTTTCTTTTACCACTGTTAGGTTGACAATGATAACATAAAATATTTTCTCTTCAATTTATATTTTGTATCCCTCGTTATTTTTGTATGCTTCACTTACCTCGATACTATGCTGACAATGCTAATGTATCAGTTTTTGATGCTATTTATAGTTATTTTATTACAAAATTTTCGGAAAAAAACCCAGACAACAAAGAGGCTGTTATTGTTGTTTCAATGATTAATGAATATCTAATTAATGAATTAATTCCAATCATAAAAATATGAAAATTCGACAGTCGATTACACGACGCAAAAGGCGCACCTCAGATACCCTTCCTCCCCCCGTTCCGGCAAGAAACGTATTTTCATAAAAATTCGACAACTGATTACACGACGCAAAAGGCGCACCTCAGACACCCTTCCTCCCCCCGTTCCGACAAGAAGCGTATTTTCATAAAAATTCGACAACTGATTACACGACGCAAAAGGCGCACCTCAGACACCCCCCTCCCCGTTCCGGCGAGAAGCGTATTTTCATAAAAATTCGACAACTGATTACACGACGCAAAAGGCATCGCAGACATCCCCCGTTCCCAGCTGCGGGCGAGAAATTTGTCACCCCGCTCGCCCCCAATTTCAGATGTAACAAAGTACTTGGAAAGCATTCATAAAATTCGGTGCACCCCGAGGGCAACGACTCTGACTGCGGGCGCCCCAGGTGTTGACCGAGAAATACATGGAGCCAGAACTGTAATCGAACTGTGTTAGAACTGCCGAGAGTGGGCTAGAACATACATATCTCCACTACTGTATTAGAACTGTCAAGAGTGTGCTAGAACATACATATATCTACTACTAGTAAACTATAACAATTGTCAGAAATATATCAAAATTATTTTTTGGTTTATATTTTGTTATAAAGTTGAATATCCTTGAATAGTTTAATAACAGCGATGATTTTATGCGGCTCATTTAATATGATTTGAAGATCTTCTTCGATATTTAGTTGCTGCCTTCTCATTGTATGCTGATGGGTTTAACAGTCAGGAGGGATTGGCAGAATTGACACATTGGTTAAGCACTTGTTACCATGCGTTAGTTTTGTATGGCCTAACCTTAGTCTTCTTAGAATGACCATCTCTTTTCTAGAAAGTTCAGGAAAGGTCGGTGGATCAAGATTCGGTCGGATTTGGTAGAGTTTTGTATGGTTTTGGTGCCAATGTAATTGCCAACATGACATGTATAACATTAATACCAAAATTCGTTATTTTAAAAGTTTATTAAAAAAATGGTTAATCTTAAACAAGCAAGTATAATGTAATTTATAATCGATAAATAGATATTAAGCAAATTCAAGGTGTTTTAATAAAAAAAAATGTCATTCATTTCAAAAATCAATTTATTATTATTAATATATTATATTTACAAAAGTAATACACTATTGAAAAACCTGCGTCGGAGATGTTCTACGTTTCTTTGTGTGCAGGAGTACAGTCCAGTGGCGTGACAGGGATTTGGATCACGTTCAAAGTTTCCACTAGCACATGATGTACCGTCAAACTTGCAAACATCAATAATATGTGGAAACACATTGAATATATGGCATTCCTTTAGTAGAAATTCTGCTTTTTGTTGTCCGCGTACGTATATGAAATCTGCAGCATGCGATAGCTTATTTTCCAATATATCATCTAATTTGGAGTACTCGATGTCACCCGAAGAGTATCGAATACCATGCACATTCTTCTCCAAGTATGACACAGTCTTCTTATCTTTGTTGCTCAACGTAGCAATTGATTGGAGTGGTAAAAATATGTAATGACTCTGTTTAAATCCAATTTCGATGGTAAGTTCTTTAGCAACAAACAGATCATTTATAACGAACCCCTGAATGTCTACGTTGCTACTCTCATGATGACTGTTTGAATACTGACTTGCAGCAGCCAAACACACTTCAATTTAAAGTCTTGACTATTTCGGTGAGAGGGAAGTACTCCATTACGCAGTCGTGAATTATGATACAAAATACTTTAGTGTTTTCGGGGAAACCAATGTTTGCTTCAATGTCAAGTTTTACATCGACAGTAGATGCCTTCATGCTTTCTTCTTGTTTCGAGCAATCGATAACAAACAAGGCGCGTTTCTTAAAAGACGAATAATCCAAGAGAGGCCGCTTCTGTGTCGAATTCATATAGCTGGGATAAAATTCAGTATAGTTGAAATAGGCGCCATTGTAATCGTTTCTACTAAAGTGCAACTGCATTCTTTCATTGGGAAAATATTCGCCACGATAGACGTATACTATGAATGTCTGCATTATCGAGCAGAGTGGGATCGGCTTTGCTGTTGTCACGTTTGTTGGTTTGAAAGAAAACAATAACATATCGAGGTCCTTCGACTGAGTTTGTAGTTTTAACAGCCCAAACTTCATTTTAGCATTTCTGGTAATTGCAGGCAGTTCGTGTATCTCCCACTTTCTAAACGGAATAACTATAGGTCGATCCTTTTGAATGGCCTTCATAAGTTCCAACTTAATATCGTCATTAGGATAGATATGCCTGATTTTGAATTCGATGTCGGTAATTTCAATGATAACAGTTGTATTAGAAGTCACTTCAGCAACAGTTTTTTCCGTGATTATAATAATAATCAGTACCAAAACTACGATCAGATCAATTGTGGATATTTGTGTTTGAAGTTTCTACTTCAACAGTCATCGAACAATGGGAGATCATTATATCAAATAATTAATGCATCACCGAAAACCTCTTAGAAGTTTTACTGCTGAAGAACTGAAACAAGTGCCCATTCGATATCTGATAGAATGTGTTGGTCCATCTGAATTGTTAGATATTTGGCAAATTCTGAGCTATAAATTCGTCCGCCGTGCTTCGTTCACTATAACCGCCCTGATTTGACAACGCATTACGATGGTCCTGCAAGTTCTCAAGCATCTTGTTTTCTATGTCAACGTGTATTGAATAAATCTTAATTGTAGAGTATTCTTATCATTATTTAAAGCACCTTACAACCCTCGACTTGCATCAGTCATCATGTCGCAGTTGTTGCGAGTTAATAGCATAAATCACGTATTTACCTTCCAACCTCCTACACCTATTGTAATACATCCGGAGAAAGACTACGAATTAGCGCTGCGTTCTTTCCACTCATATCATAGCATACCAAACATTGATAATTGCAAGTTTTACTACTATACTGGACAAGTTAGACGGCAGCAATTCACTGAGACCAGAATCAATATTTGCACTAAAACCTAATAATAATACGTTACAATGTATGATTTTCAGTAAATATAGAACTTCGTTTGAACAACCCAACAGTCTGCGTAACATATTCGGATTTTCTGCAAAAATACTCAAACCCAAACGATGGCACTCTTCAGATCTACCCGTCAAAATTATAAAAGTATCTAGCATACGTTTCGAATGTAACATTACCACTGGAGCCTTCGACGCAAACAGACCTGCTCATACTATTTACGAATTGGTCATAAAAGTAGATCCTGGGTACGCCATTGACGAAACACCACATAATTTACTTTATTCACCTGTTATACCACAACGTGAAATAACCAACGTTACTGTGTTGGCTGTAGACCAAGACGGACGTCCCATAAACTTTCGTGGTGAAAAGAGTACCTTGGTGTTGGAGCTTAGAGCGAGAAGCAACAGATGGGATTGATAATTAATTATAAAAGACGTTCCGACGTACATTCTGTCATTAGTTACGCGACAACCTTCAAAGCAGCAGCTTACCTTTGCTGACAAATTGTTCCTGCAGTCTTTAGGCTTTTTGTTGAAATAGAAACAACAATGACGACAATGTATGGAAAACGTTCTCGTATGAACGATATGCCACCAATGTTTGATATTTACCGTAACCCGCAATTTGATGAGTCAATCCGTAAAGCTGATTACAGAACATATGCACCGTTCATCAAATCGTTCAGTTGCAGTGATATTGTAGAATTTAGCATCAATCAAGTTGATTCGTTTTTTGCCATGAACGAAACATTGTTGTGCATCAAAGGGACACTCGATGTACAAGGAGCTGGTGATGTAAAACTGGCTAATAATGTTGGTGCCCTCCTTTTCGATTCGTGTACATACAGTGAAAGTGCAAGAGAAATGGAAACGGTTCGAGATCCTGGAATCGTGAGCGCTGTACGTGCCATGACTTGCTACAATCAAAAAGATTCCAATCATATGGCTATAGCAGGCTGGAATTATCCTAAAGACCCCATCCTAAATTCCATCGACAAATAATTTAACCTTCAAATTCCTCTCAAACATATTTTCAACATGTTCAATGACTAACCTATGATTACGTGTGGACGACAAACAATACGTTTAGTTCGAGCTCGAAACGATAATGACTGTGTTCATATCACGGAAAAAACTGTTGCTGGAGTGACTTCTAATACAACTGTTAACATTAAAATTACCGACATTGAATTAAAAATCAGGCATATCTATCCTAATGACGATATTAAGTTGGAACTTATGAAGGCCATTCAAGAGGATCGGCCTATAGTTATTCCGTTTAGAAAGTGGGAGATACACGAACTGCCTGCAATTACCAGAAATGCTAAACATGAAGATTGGGCTGTTAAAACTACAACCTCAGTCGAACGACCTCGTTATGTTATTGTTTTCATTCAAATCAACAAACGTGACAACAGCAAAGCCGATCCCACTCTGCTCGATAATGCAGACATTCATAGTATACGTCTATCGTTAAATGGCGAATATTTTCCCAATGAAAGAATGCAGTTGGACTTTAGTAGAAACGATTACAATGAAGCCTATTTCAACTATACTGAATTTTATCCCAGCTATATGAATTCGACACAGAAGCGGCCTCTCTTGGATTATTCATCTTTTAAGAAACGCGCCTTGTTTGTTATCGATTGCTTGGAACAAGAAGAAAGCATGGAGGCATCTACTGTCGATGTAAAACTTGACATTGAAGCAAACATTGGTTTTCCCGAAAACACTAAAGTATATTGTATCATAATTCACGACTGCGTAATGGAGTACTTCCCTCTCACCAAAATAGTCAAAACTTCAAATTGAAGTGTGTTTGGCTGCTGCAAGTCAGTATTCAAACAGTCATCATGAGAATAGCAATCGTAGACATTCAGGGGTTCGTTATAAATGGTCTGTTTGTTGCTAAAGAACTTACCATCGAAATTGGATTTAAACAGAGTCATTACATATTTTTACCACCCCAATCAATTGCTACGTTGAGCAACAAAGATAAGAAGACTTTGTCATACTTGGAGAAGAATGTGCATGGTATTCGATACTCTTCGGGTGACATCGAGTACTCCAAATTAGATGATATATTGGAAAATAAGCTATTGCATGCTGCAGATTTCTTATACGTACGCGGACAACAAAAAGCAGAATTTCTACTAAAGAAATGCCATATATTCAATGTGTTTCCACATATTATTGATGTTTGCAAGTTTGACGGTACATCATGTGCTAGTGGAAACTTTGAACGTGATCCAAATCCCTGTCACGCCACTGGACTGTACTCCTGCACACAAAGAAACGTAGAACATCTCAGACGCTGGTTTTTCAATAGTGTATTACCTTTGTAAATATAATATATTAATAATAATAAATTGATTTTTGGAATGATTGACATTTTTTTTATTAAAACACCTTGTATTTGCCTAATATCTATTTATCGATTATAAATTATATTACACTTGCTTGTTTAAATTTAACCATTTTTTTAATAAAATTTTAAAATAACAAATTTTGGTATTAATGTTATACATGTCATCTTTCATGTTGGTCATATTGAACACTTGTAGGCTTTATTCGGTTCATTGGATATGTTGTCGTTTGTGGTGTCTCACGCCAAAAGATGTGATCTAAGGCACCTGCAATCTCCTGTTGTTGTTCCCCGTTTTTCAATTCTTTAGGTATCCAATTTATCGTAAGCTTATCCCATATTCTTTGACTTGAGTCAGCTAGACATAGGTTTTCAATTTGCTCCATATCCTTTCTTTTATCTTCATAAAAAGTAACGTCCCTATTCAATTGATTTATTTTTATTAGATATTCCTCAATTCGATGTCTATATTCTGCGAGAGACATACTGCAACTAAGTTTTGAGTACTCTAAATTGAATGATATAAAATATGAAAAATCATCATCATCATAATATTCATTGGAATGTTAATTATAAACATTACCGACAAATATTCCACCACACCTGTATATGAATTTGATAAAAATCCACAATTAGCAGCCTTGACACCAAAATGTTTTTACCTTATATAAACATTTCATATTACATGATAAATAAAAGAATATTATTTAATTAACTTGTTTTTTAATTGATGTACTATAAACTGTTGAGTAAAATTTATAATGTATTATTACCTTAAACATTTTAAGTAAGTTATATATAATAATAATCACGAATAATAATAATACAATATATGTTAAAATGTACAATTTATTCACTTTTTCGCTTATGTTTGTATTATACACAGAAATATCATCTAAAATCACTTTCTGCCATTTAGTTTGATCACCTTCGGAATTGTCATTAAATATTATTATTATTTGTAACTAAAATATGATAAATTCGTCTCTGGAATTTCAATATGATATGCAGAGAGGTGACCATTATTTGTTTTTGTTATACTTAACAAATTCCATGTTGTTCGATTACAGTCTTCTTTCATATTTTTCATATCAAAACATATTGCAACATGTTTCTCATCTTCTGGTACATTTGTGTACAGCATATTATTTGAAATAGCAACTAAAATAATAAAGTTCAATTTCAAGAAAGTCATTCTTTTCTATATTTAAGCTACGTTCTTCTTCTGATGACGTTGTAAGACTGACGGTCTAATAATTATTACATTCTAATATTAGATCTGATCACGTCGTCGAGGTAATAAATATTTGTATAAGTCTCTTTCATCTAACGGGTCTAATTCCTGTAACCAATTATCTATATATTCTGGAAATTTTCTCAGTGGTCTTGTTTGATTACATTCAGCTGTACACAAACCAATTATTAATTTTTGTTTACAACTCCAAGTTTTTTCAAGTTTAAAAGTTTTAAGTAACACTTTTCTACAAACTAAACAAACTATTGTTTCAAAAATTTTTCACATAGGTGGATCAAATAGATTATTCATTTTGCAAACTAGGTACAATATTAATTATACTAATACAATATATGTTAGAATGTATAATTTATTGATTTTTCCACATATGTTCACATGCACATTTTCTCATTGGTTTTAGTCACCTCCAGATTGATTCTTCGTCATCAATTTTAGATAATGTACTGCGGTATTTGTCCATAATATTATATAACTCACCAACTAAATTTCTATAATTTCGAATGATGTTGCTGGATGAGGTTTACCAACTTCCACTGCCCCTCTAAATATAAATGCGTATTTTCCCCTCTTCAAATTAGTTTATATAGGGTTTGTACGTCTTTGTCACCCTCTGCGGAAGGAATATTATTTCTTGTTCCAGCTCTAACAATACTGTTTCTCCAAATTTGCTTTGTACTAATTTCGCTGAAATAGTTTTCTTAGGTTCACCCAATATTAAATCGTGAATTTTTGTTATTGGCTTCGTATTTATTTCTAGAAGCGAAGAAGAATTTATAGTTTTTAAATCCATTACACTGAAATTAATGATAATAATATGATTAAATCATTCCAATAAATATAAAATGAAAATGTCTTACCTGTTGTTTATTGGAAACTGATGAGGTCAGAAATAGATACGAAGAATGAATGTCATACGACAAAACTGATCTTATCTTATATATATATATATATATATATATACAATGCAATTACATTGAATAATTATCTGCATACATAATTTTATCTATTGCGTGAGACTCTCGCTTTGATTACCTTGATGTACATCCTGTATACGATAATAATCTAACAATCATAATGTCATAATGGCGTTCATTCGAATTGCGTTTTTCAATTTTTATTTTCATTTTAAATAGTGTATCACCTATGTAAATATCATATATTAATAATAAGAGATTGATTTAGGAAATGAATGATATTTTTATCAAAATACCTTGTATGTGCTCAATCAACTACTATACAATTATCCTCATCAACGAACGTCAGTAGAATAATGTCTTATTGATATTTGTTGGTGTAATTGCTATAACAATATTATTATAAATATTACAGTTATTAGAATGGTCTCCGTGGTGTAACAGATAAGGTACACGACTTTGATGTAAAGGGTAGCCAGATCGATTCCCAGCCGTGGTAGAATTTTTTTTTTCTATTGTAGGGGTTTTCTTTTTAATAATCTTTTTAACTTTTTTTGTGATTTTTTGCACATCCTGTATACGATAATAATCTAACAATCATAATGGCGTTCATTCGACTTCAATCCGACCAATAAAAGCAGAGATATACGTTAGTGCACTAATGGCATCTTTTTTGTACATCCTGTATACGATAATAATCTAACAATCATAATGGTGTTTATTAGACTCCAATCCGACAAATAATAACAGAGATATGGGCAAATGCCTTTAGGGCCTGCACAGAACGTTGAAATGTGTCTTTTACGGCCTGTCTGTAACGGAAAACATGCGCAGTATACGAAAAAAGTAGCTTTGCTACCCCAGCCACTCACGGCCGTTTTGGCACCCTGGTGAATAACAGATAGACATATGTTAGTGCCGTTATGGCATCTTTATGACTACATCCTGTATATCGAACGTGTCCCAGCAGAAGGTGTTCGACAGACGACACCGACTATACGTCACACAGAAGATAGATGACACAAGGTTAACTGTATTAAGGACACTTGGTGGACCATGTAGGTTGACGACGACAGATGGCAAGACAAGGTAACTATCACTGACACCTGGTGGATAATGTAAGTTGACGACGATAGATGGCAAGGATTTGACGGATGACACATACGACGGTACGCACATACGGCACATACGTCACATATGACGGGAGGCATATACGGCACATTATGACAGATGAGACATTTGACAGATGACACATACGACGGAACGCACATACGGCACATATGACGGAAGGCAGATACGGCATATATAACAGATGAGACATTTGACAGATGACACACACGGCGGAACGCCCAAACGGCACATAGAACAGTCATGGAGCACATGAAATCACAGAACAGATGGGGCATACGAAACATTTGACAGTTGACACACGTGGCGGGGTTGACAGATGACACATACGACACATCGCCATGGAACACATGAGAGTCGACACAGAACATAAGATAGATATGACTGTTAACAGATGACACAACACTTATGACATATGGTACAGAACACATGACTGTTGACACATTTGACATGACACATGTGACAGATGACAGATACGTCAGAGAGCGTGGTCTTGTGACGTCATAGGGCGTGGTCATGTGACGTCAGAGGTATAGTGGTGGGGGTATTCCAAAGTAAGGCGCTTCCTACTAGACAATTTTAATAAATCCGGTTCTCCAAAAATATCCAAAACATCTACACTGGAAACAGTTGAATATATTATCCGGAGTTTCAAATTTTATTTTATAAGCGTATTAATAAGTGTCCATCATCTTTTATTTAACTATTCAACTTACCGATCGACATCTATCTGTTCTTTCTCAAGTCTAAAAACAGAGACAATGTTATAATATTAATAAAACAAATTTAATATACTAACTTTGTAACGTTAATTTTTCGACTTTAAAATGATTTCCCAATCACGTTACAATATTTTTAATTAGTACTTACCTAGCCATTAATTGTAAATCATCCCTGGAGGTATTTTTCATATCTTTTATTTATAATCATAATTTCACAATTTAACAACATACTAAATCTTGATTTATTGTTCGTCACACCCTGTACCCACTACTGTTCCTAATGGTTCCTGAAAATGATAAAATATTAATATTGTTGCGTATGGTTGGTTATAATGTGGTTACCTATCTTTGTTGTGCGTTCCTCCTTTAATTTGATTTCCTAGACATAAAACCTTCATCATGGTATTCGTGTAAAGTCGTATTACCAGGTAAACAGATACTGTGCCCATATTGCCTTGCCTTGTATTTTTATCGTCCTTTTGTACCATTTTTAACAATATGTTTTTACAAAAGTAGCTTGTTATTGTTCATCTATAGACTGTCATGCGTTAATGTCAAATCTTCTTCAACGTCAAGGCCTTGGTTATGGTATGTGGCCTGCTGTTTGCCAATTCTCACCTAAGATATATTCCATTTTTACTGTCGGATGAAGAATTCATAAGCGTCTTTGGAAATACTCAATATCCGGGTGGTGAATCCACCAACTTAAGTCTGTTCTGGAAGGTTATTCAATATTTAATTGTTGACACTATGCTCGAAGGTAGACAGCCTTTATGTTTTCAAGTTAAAACTTTACTTTTTTAAAAATTATTTAATTACAATAATTACACTTTATTAATATTTATTGAAGTTAACAATATAAAGTCTACAATCATTCTGAATATAAAATATGTATAATGAAGCTATGCGGTGTCCAGTAGTGCAATTCAGCATTATGACGTAGTCGATCGTCCGATGATGGTTCGATGTAACAATGCCATATGAGGTCACGAATTCAGCTGACGGGACATCTATCGTTTCATAACTCCTCCATCCCCAAAGAAAACTCAAGGGTGAAGCGAGGGTGGAACCACTTGAGTTGGATCGATGTTGGTAGGCTTCTTTTTATGCTGAAAAACCTTTCTCATAAGGTTTCTATATTTAAATAGGAAATAACAGATTAGAAGTATGCAGATTATGGTACTTGAACTGATAGCAATTCGAGAAAAGGCCACAGGCATCTTGAGTTCATCAAGCGGATTTGCATTGTTTTCTTGAAGTTGCAGTTTATGAAGTTTGTCTAAGTTGATTTTCTTTAGCTGAATTTCTTGGATATTCAAAATTGGAAGTGGTACTTCTTGGATTCCTTCGAGAGCTATAGGATGTGCTTCGATGAAATCTTTTTCGTTTTTGTATGTGTATTTTGTAGTAGCTATAGAGCATCTTGGCGGGATCGTTAATAAATAGCTTCCTTGTAAGACTGAAACTCCTGATTCTTCACAATCTGTTTGTATTTTCTGTGATTCTGGGAATATTACAATGTAATGGCTTTCGTTAATTTCTTCTATTATTGGTTCGGAGACTTTTACAGCGATTTGTTGGCAATTCTCTGGCGATGATGTGACTGAGAGGAGAGATGTGATGCAGTCTTTTGTTTCTCTGGTTACTTGTAGCCTGTTGGTTTTACAGTAGTAGACGGATTGGAGATCGATGCATTCTTCTTCTTGATACTGATATTGGTTGTTGCTCATAATTAGGTAAGTAGAAGGAGGAATAAGGACAGAGTTATTTATATTAGGTACGGAATATAAGTGGTAGTAGGTAAATACATCTGGATGGACCAGTGGAAATTCTAGTGAAAATATGATTTTATCTTTATCATAATAAACTTTAGTATTAACAATAGCATAATATTTTAATATTTGGTTTTCATTGAATAATAATTGATCATATGTGTATGTGTTATATAAAATTTAGACTATTTCTTTAAGATCCTCACGGGAGATTACGCTTTGATGCAGAACACCTAAACTGGCAAAACTTACTGCATTTTCGATGTCATTAAGAAAGCTGGACATAGAGTCCAGATTGATTTTTATTTGACTAAAAATTTCTTGAAATTCTATGTAGTGTGAATAATCATAAGATGTTTCGTTGAGTGCTTTTCCTAATTCATTAATTTTGTTGGATATTAGAAGCTGATTATTTGAAATTATTGATATTGTTTCATTAACGCTATCCATAAGATTTTTGTTAAGAGTTATTTGTGAATTTACTTCTCTAATGATTTTATTTTGATCATTTTGCAGTTCGCTAATACTTGCGTATATTTTGTTGGCATCTTCTTGGTCCATATTGCCAGTAACGAGTTTCACTAGCGAGCCAAGAGGGTTGATTATTCCTCTTTTAATTCGATTAGATGGAAATATGGAGTTCATTTTAACATTTATACTATTAACTTCAAATTGCAATTGTTTATAAACATTGCTCAAAGAATGTTCATGAATATGGTTCGTCTTATTAAATAAGTTGTTTAATGAGTAATATTGTAAACTTAGATTTGTAATTTGATTTCGGATGGGGTTTGTAGGGATATAGTGTAAAAATGTATGGGAAGCGATTTTTACCCTAGCTGGTCCTAGTTCGAAAGATAAGATGCCAGGATTACTTTTCAAGGATTTAATCTGTATCTTCTGGTTCGTCACTGTCTGAAGAGTCAACGTCCTGTGAAGTTACATTAATTAGTTTTCTTACGGGTTTAAATAGTTGTTTTTGTAAGTCGTTACTGTATTATCTTTTGATGTAAAAATGTGTTCGGGTTTATATGGAGGTTTAGTTTTAGATTGTCGTTCCGATTGTTTCTTGTAAAGGGTAGTGCCAGGGGGAATGTCTGGGGGATCTGTACGTTTTTCGTTTAATTTTTCAATATTTTTTTGTTTTTTGTTACTAGCGTCGGTATGTATTCTGTCATATAATTGTTTCATAGTTTCCTTATGTTCATTTAATTGAATGTTATCTGGTTGAGCTTCGTCGTCGATTTCGATGGGATCTTTTAGGTGAAGATGTCCTAGAAGAAGGTCAATAGGCTTATGTTTGGTGACAGAGTGAATTGAGTTATTGTATCCCAAAATGGACAATCTCAATTTTTCGAATGGGTTTAATTTTGGATTCGTTAGGGATAATGTTCTCATGTGTTCTAATATTGTAGAATGAAATCTTTCTACGATTGCATTGCTATTAGGATTATGTGGAAGAGTATAATGCCAGTTAATACCATATAATTTAGCAAAGCCTTTGAGAGTGGATTGAGTAAATTCTGTGCCATTATCAGATACAATGTTTTCTGGAATTTTATACGTAGAAATGAATTGTAATAATGACTGATAGATGTGAATCGCAGATAATGTTGGAACTATGTAAGCTTGTCCAAATCTACTAAAACTGTCACATACTGTCATCGTAATTGTATTGCCAAATTTAAAAGTGTCTATGTGTAACGTTTCGAGTGGTTTTCTTGGAGTTGGGGTTAGCTGAAGTTTTATTAGAGGCGGGTGTCTCTCATATTTAACTTGTTGACAAATGGAACAGTTATTGATAAAATCTTTTACGTCGTTATTTAGTTTTGGCCAATAAAATTTGGTTTTTAGTTGGTTAGCAGTCTCGTGAATTCCCCTGTGATTTGTAATGCCTTCGTGTTGTTGTTTTATAAGTTTTTGTTGTTGGGATTCGATTTTAACGTCATGTAGTATGATATTTGATTTGATTAAGATAAATGCAGAGCTTTTAAAGGTCTGGGGAACTATTCTACACATGGTTTTGAAAAGAGTTTCATCGATATCGTTCTGAAAATAAAAGGCATACCGTTTCTTCGGAACAGCATAGTTTTTTAAGAATTGAATAATTTGGTTTTCAAAAGAATTTTCACTCACGTGTAAGAACCATCTGGTTCTTGCAGGGTTATCGAATAATTTTTTAATTTCTTGATGAGGATTTTGATCAGTTTTGATTATTACTATTTGATTTAAAAATACATTTAATGGTTTCTCGGTTATTTCGATTCCAAGTATTGGGTTTTCTAAACTAGTGTGTATTGTTTGATCGTCATTTTCGTCATTTGAATCTACTTCGGGAACGAGAGATTGTGAGTCTGATTTGGTTGTAGCGTTAGTTTCATTAAATTCTTTCATATATTGAAAAATTGGCGGTAGATCAGAGCCGGAACTATTTTCGTTATCTATTGGATAAATTTCTATACGGGAAAGAGCATCCGCATTCGTGTTGCAAGAACCTTTTTTATATACGATTTCGTAGTCAAATTCCTCTAACTTCAGTCTCCAACGGACAAGTCGGGAATTTGGTTCCTTTAGAGACATTAGCCATTGTAGAGGTTTATGATCGGTGACGATTTTGAATTTATTGCCGAAAAGATATGGCCGGAAATGTTTTGTACCCCAAACTATTGCTAACAACTCTTTTTCAATTGTTGAATAGTTTTGTTCAGCAGCGTTAAGTGTACGAGAAGCATATGCTATGTCTTTGTCTCCACCGATTGGTCCTTGGAAGAGGACTGCTCCTATTGCGAAATTACTTGCATCTGTGGTCAAAATGAATTCTTTGGTGAAATCGGGGTAGATGAGAATGGGTTCATTGATTAGAAGAGATTTGCAATCTTCGAATGTCTTTATGTAAATCGGGTCAAGTATATTGATGTGAGCGCCTTTTTTCAAACAGCTTGTAAAGGGTTTGGTTAATTTGGCAAAATTTTTTATAAACTTTCTGTAGTACCCGAGAAGGCCTAAGAAAGCTTTTATGTCTTTCGTGGTTTTCGGTAAGGGGTAGTTGGTAATAGCTTTTACTTTATCAGGATTGGGTTTGATGCCTTGAGGGGTGATAATATGACCTAGAAATGATACTTCTTTTCTAAGAAATTCGGATTTGTCGAGTTGAACCTTGAGGTTACTCTCACGAAGCTTTTGGAAAACACTTTTTAAATTATTAATATGTTCTTGGAGTGAGCTTGAAAAGACAATTATGTCGTCCATATAGACGAAACAAATTTTATTACGGAGTTCTTTTAGTACATTATCCATGACCCTCTGAAATGTTGCAGGGGCGTTCTTTAAACCGAAAGGCATTCTGACGTATTCGAAATGACCATTTTCAACGGTAAAAGCGGTTTTCTTAATATCGTCGGGATGCATTTCAATTTGATGAAATCCACTGGCTAAATCTAAGGTGGTGAAATAATAACAGCGTCCAAGTTTGTCAAGTATGTCAGTTATGTTTGGAATGGGATAACGGTCGTCAATGGTCTTTTCATTGATTTTTCGGTAATCAACGACGATGCGCCATTTCTTTCTTCCAGATGCATCAGCTTTTTTGGGAACAAACCATATAGGAGATGATCAGAGTGAGTCGCTAGGCCTAATAATCCCTTTTTCTAGCATGTCGTTAATTTGACGTTCGACTTCAGGTTTATGGATGTAGGGGTATCGATATGACTTAGTATAGACTGGAAGTTCGTCTGTTGTTTTAATTTTATGTTTGACTTGGTTGGTGAAAGATAGGGGTGAATTTTCTTTATGGAATATGTCACGAAATTGTTTACAGAGTTTTTCGATTTCGAATTTTTCTTCTGAATTTAAATGAGAAGTTCGAATGCATTGGGCAGTGTCGAAATTATAGGGATGATCGTCGGCAGGGCTTTGAACAGAAATTTGGAAGATTTCGTAATTGTCTTCAAAAGGTTCTACAACTATGGGTTTGTATAGAAAGACATCTTGAACATTTTCGGAGGTATTTATAATATCAACTGAGGCATATCCATTTTTTGAGAAAGTGACACCTTCTTTGATACTACAACTAGATAGTTCAGTGTATGGAATTCTAACAGTACCATTTGGTATATTGACAGGTATTTTTGCGGTTTCTATGGAATTGGGTTCAACATGAGCGAAAAATAAAAGTTTGCCTTTAGAAGAGTAGTGAGATAATGGTAGGTTAGCGTTTTGTATTTTTAAAAGTGAATTTTTTAGATCGATATGTACTTCTAAATCTTTTAAAGTTTCGTAACCTATCAAGCCGTCAAAGAAATGATGGAATTTAAAAAGATGGAATTTCATGATTTTATATGAGTTGAATTCGCGAAAAGCTGGAATTTTAGCGCAAAAATCTCTAGAAGTTGTTTGGAAGACTGAGCTGATGGTAATTGGTTCTTTATAGATATAATTTGGGAAATATTTTCAGCAATTTCGGGGTTTATAAATGACTTTGAAGCTCCGGTATCTACCAATAATTTTAAGGGAGGATCAGAAATTATTATGTATGGAAGATCTTTCTTGTCATAAATTGAAAAAATTTCTACGTCTGATTTGTTGGTTCGGGAGCGTCTTGAAAATTTTGTTCGTCGTTGCTTTGTGTTTCTGGATTGTCAGATATTGAATTTGTGGTGTCTACATAGTCATTAAATTCATAGGGAGCAATATAATTTTGGTCATAAACGTTATCTTGGTCAAGCATGTTATTTTCATAAGGGTAGTAAGGAGTGTTTGATGGATAATAGTCATAATATTGCGTTTGGTCGACATTGTGCAGTTCTTCAGAAGTAAATCTGGGTTGTGATGGTTGGTATTGTTGTGGAGGTGGAAGTGCAAATCGATTTTGGTTTCGATTAAAGTTGGATCTGTTAAATGTATTTGACGAGATGCCACTCATAGGAGTTGGTTTGGGCTGACGGAAATTTGAATTAGGTTTCCACACATTACTCGGTGCTCTTGAAGGTTGTTGAGGACCGAAAACTTGTCTATTAGTCGGGAATCTATGTGGGATGAATCTGGGTTGAACATTGATTGGTCCACGAGGAAATGGATTTGAAAAATTTTGTATTGGCATTAAATTGTGACCGAAGTTAGGGATATTATAATTAGTTTGATTTTGATAGTTTTGATTAAATTTTGGAAATGGTTTATTCTTAAAAGTTTCGTTATTTGATTTTTGAAGGTGACGGATATTATTTTCTGCAATAATAAATTGTCTAGCTGTTGCAAGAGTATCGGGTTTCATAGCTCGAATTGTGGAGCCCATAGGTTCTTTCAAACCGGCCTGAAATATTTTTAAAGCATGTGTATTGTAAAAATTTTTCTTTACGGTTGCACCAGCTTGACTAGTTTCATGACAATCAACGTAATTATGAAGAGCACTCAAATTAGACATTACTCTAGTGTGAAAATTAAGAGCAGGTTCGTTAGAATTTTGTCTCAACTGATCTAAATCAAAGAGTAATCCGTTTTCGTCTCTCTGGTCGCCAAAGTGAGCTACCAGAGTGCTTTTAACTGTTTCCCAATCTTTGTTTATGCAAATACTGTAAACTTCTCTCGCGTTTCCAACTAATTTTCCATATATTCCGAAAATTAAACTAATGTTTTGAACGCAATTGACATTTGCGGGATTTGGATCCCAATAAGTTTTAATTAAAGTGTTACTCGTCTGTAAGAAAGACGCTAATTCAAGCGGATTACCATCAAATTTTGGCACGATTTCTAATAATTTAATTTCAAATTTGGGAACAGACATTGTTGAATTCAATTGACTATTATTAGAATTAATATTTTCTTCAATGCTTAAACTATTTAAAAGAGAACTAATACTGAACTTTCTTTTTCTTCGTCAGAAGAATTAAAATTAAAATTTGATTCAATACTAATATTAAGCTCACTGTCGCTTTCCACTATGGAATCTTCAGATGAGTAGAATGACATAGGCTAAGAAAGATAATAGGATAAATAATATGAGCAACTTACAGTAAAATTGCGATGATTTCCATTGATCCTCGATGGACTGCACTCTCTGGATTGGCACCGTACTCTTCTCAAACGTTTATTTGCACTTTTCGGATTGTTCAAAATTTGGAAAATTTCGCGATGAAGGTTCTTCCAAATAAACAGTAGAAACTGAAGGATAATACACGATGAGAATCCTTTTGGATCCTACTGACTGCGCCACTTTATGTTTTCAAGTTAAAACTTTACTTTTTTAAAAATTATTTAATTACAATAATTACACTTTATTAATATTTATTGAAGTTAACAATATAAAGTCTACAATCATTCTGAATATAAAATTTGTATAATGAAGCTATGCGGTGTCCAGTAGTGCAATTCAGCATTATGACGTAGTCGATCGTCCGATGATGGTTCGATGTAACAATGCCATATGAGGTCACGAATTCAGCTGACGGGACATCTATCGTTTCATAACTCAGCCCGTTATACATCTTATGGTTGAACAACTTGTATACGTTGGCCACGTTTATAGTATCATTGTGTATATCCTTGTCTCGTACGGCTTGGATGTGTTTACAAAAGGAGATAGTCATACATGCTGTATGTCTTGGCTAATAATAGTATTTTTGAGGAGCCTTATGTCTTGGTTAATGGAAGTATTCGAGGAACCTTTTCTTTTAAAATGTGTAGTTTTTTTGATGGTAGAAAAATTGCTGGAATGTGGTTTTTACTGGTTTTAAGTTTGTGGAGCGATTTGGTCACCATGCCGGTGACATTTTATTTGTGGATTTGGTTCATTGCGAATCGTGAGGCCCCATCTCAGTGTGGTGCGCTTGGGACTTCTCCATTCGAAGATTGCTGTTCTTCACCCATTTTGGAGATTTTGAGAAGCGCTCATGCGGTTTTTCCGGTAACTGGTTCTTGCATTTGGCCTACTGTGGATGCAGGATTGGATTTCGTGACTGGTACCACTTCCTTCTATAGGGATCAATCACCCCGAGAGACTGGTAGCCCAATTTTGAGGTTTTATTCAGGTATGTCGTTACATTTATCAGTTTCATGAGGTATATTCTCACATTTTGCTATTCTTTATAGATCCTACTTTGAGTATTTATACTGATTTATACTTTCCTGGACGTTTCTTGATGCACAGACGATTGAGGAAGTTAAAAAGAAACCCTCTGGATTGAAAGCGGTTTTTTTTGTGCGGCGGGTTCATGATAAGTGAGAGGTTCCCTCAGTATATATTCTAAAAGCACCCTGTGGGCAGAGTGATTAACTGACCGTTTCCTGGATTAAGAAGCCATCCCAGTGCAGCTAAGTGATAGATATAGTTTTATTTTCATTAGATATTTACATTTAAATGGTGTATGCACCTCTTTTACATTTGCATTAATATTTGTTAACAAGCTTACGTTATTTATCTAAGTACTTACTACAAGGGCGAGCCACAGCTACCGATGCCGTAAACTCGTTGTGCGCACATCCGGGAATCTGGGTAGACACCACCTGCTAGTTAAACTTTAAAATATTCTCCTTCGGAGCGAAATAGGTATCATATAGATACAATTTCTGTCTTACATTGAATTGTTAGGTAATCTTTCCCTATCGAGGAAATAGTATATTATCACTCTGACTTAAGGTCGTATTATTATTTGGTATATTTTTAACTAATACAGTAAATTCACATTGTTTAAATCATATGTAAATTGTACCTTGATCATTATTTGAATTTTCATATTATAACTCAACTTTCAGATTTCAACTTAACTTTAAAGTATTATTTGAACTTCCGTATCATGTCACAAATGTTTAATGGCTAAACTTTAATTAATGTTCCCAATTAACTAAACGTTCAGGACGAGTTTTGAATAAATCAACTGTATCATCAACCAGGAATTTGCTCTTTTATTTAGTTGCCCTTGTGTTGGTTGGTTATAGTAAATAGGTACCAGATAACCAGGGTAAAAGGCTCGTGGTAATGTATAGTATAGGCTTATTATTCTATTGATTAAAACTTATTCTGGCTCTTCAAGATTCTAGTCATACATCTGTGCCTAGCGGTGAGAATCTTGTGGCGCGTTATAAATTTTGAGTATTGGTATTTGTAAACCCCACCCATCTCCACTGTCTAAAAGCTAGTGACGGGCCACCGCCTGCACATTCACGGGTAATCGATCAGAATAATATAGTCTGGAAAAAGGCGGTTTTTTCCATCGGTTGATAAAACTAACTGTTCACTTAGAAATTCATTTGGTTCCCTTAATTTAATTTCCACTATTGTACATTTGTCACATTTAGCTTGTATTTGATTTAAGCGCCACAACTTACGCAAATAAATCCGGTTCTCCGAAAATATCCAAAACATCTACACTGACAAACAGTTGAATATATTAACCGGAGTTTCAAATTTTAGTTTATATGCGTATCAATAAGTGTCCACCATCTTTTTTTTAACTATTTAACTTACCGATCGACATATATCTCTTCTTCCTCAAGTCTAAAAACAGAGACAATGTTATATTATTATTAAAACAAATTTAATATACTAACTTACGCAAATAAATCCGGTTCTCCGAAAATATCCAAAACATCTACACTGAAAAACAGTTGAATATATTAACCGGAGTTTCAAATTTTACTTTATAAGCGTATTAATAAGTGTCCATCATCTTTTTAACTATTTAACCTACCGATCGACACCTATCTGTTCTTCGTCAAGTCTAAAAACAGAGACAATGTTATAATATTGATAAAACAATTTTATTTTATTCAGTTCAACGTGCTCGACAACTATGGCTATTTACACATTTACGATGAATTGTACAATTTCTATGTATTGTAAGATTACAATGGATTTACAGTTATAATGGATTATGAGATTATAATGGATTCATAAATCGCAATGGATTATACGATTGAAGATGAAAAGAAGAGTAAACTATAACAATTGTCGTCAGAAATATATCAAAATTTTTTGGTTCATATTTTGTTATAAAGTTGAATGTCCTTCAATAGTTTAACAACAGCGATGATTTTATGCGGATCATTTAATATGATTTAAAGATCTTCTTCGATATTTAGTTGCTGTCTGCTCATTGTATGCTGATGGCATTCAGTCAGGATGTGTTTAACGGTCAGCAGGGATTGGCAGAATTGACACATTGGTTTAGCGCTTCTTGCCATTAGATAACCATGCGATAGTTTTGTATGGCCTAATCTTAGTCTTCTTAGAATGACCATCTCTTTTCTAGAAAGTTCGGGGATAGTCGGTCGATCAAGATTTGGTCGGATTTTTAGAGTTTCGTATGGTTTTGGTGCCAATGTAATTGCCACCTGCTGTTTGTTATTCTCTTCATTTCCAATTTCATATTCTTGTAGATATGGATGTTGGACGAACCAGTAGTGGATGTGACAGCGCTTCGAAGCGTTCATAGTCATCATCGGTATCCACTATCGCGGTCACGGCGCGCTGTGAAATTATAACTTTACACTGGATAGCAGCATGACACACTGCAAAATTGATAGATTGTTCCACGCACTGGTATTCATTGAAAATTGCTGAGTGCGATATAAACATTCACTGAACCGGAAGCAATAGCTCTGGTCGTAATACATAATGTGATTGCCCTTAAGGTGTTTACGGCTTCGAGTCTTTCCATTACGGATTCCCCGTTCTTCACTTCGGGAAACAACTTCTTCCTCAAATCTTCGGAAAGATCAAATTTGGTGATTGCTGACTGTTCTTCTCTAAAATTCTCTACTCGGCGTTGATTGTACTGCGATCTTCCTCTGGAAGAGCGGCCTCTACGTTCTGGCGCTCCTCTTCCTCTCGCAACTACTTGCCGTATGCATTTCATACATTGAGTTGTGGTCTTATTGCATGGTTCCACTTCTGAAATCTAATCGATATTCTGGTTTTCTAGCCGTATTTGAATTACGTCTAAAAGACATAGTGGTGACAATAAGGGTTGGAATCAGTATCCTTAAAATCGGGAAAAAAAATTTACCACATCAACTTAAGCAAATAAATCCGGTTCTCCGAAAGTATCCAAAATATCTACACTGAAAAACGGTTGAATATATTAACCGAAGTTTCAAATTTTAGTTTATAAGCGTATTAATAAGGGTCCATCATTTTTTTTACTATTCAACTTACCGATCGACATCTATCTGTTCTTCCTCAAGTCTAAAACCAGAGACAATGTTATAATATTAATAAAACAAATTTAATATACTAACTAACGCAAATAAATCGGGTTCTCCGAAAATATCCAAAACATCTACACTCAAAAACAGTTGAATATATTAGCCGGAGTGTTATAGGTCGCAGATCTCTTCCACTCATATTCAACAAACTTCCTTTTTTCATTTAAGTATTTGTAAATATTTAATATTTATTGGAGTTCACTTGTACGCTGTTTATAAAGTGGAAACATAAAAGATGTATTTATCACCTCAATACATATTGAAACTTAAACTATTAAACATACATCAGTAAGTGGATTGAATTATATCGATCAACTTTTCCGCCTTAAACGGTACGGCTATGTTTATATTGGTACTATCACTCTGGCCTCCTTATTAAGAATGTTCGTGAAAGATCCAGTCAACCTTCCTGACTTTGATTTTATTTGTCCGAATGGTCAAGTCCTTTTCTTCGCTTATAAACGATTGGAACAGGTTTTTTGTGGGAGATTCCTCGAGAATGGGTTTTTTGGTTATGAACTCGAAATCCAGATAGTAATACTATAGGTATTTATTTCGTTGTTTTACGGCTCTGCGGTCTTCGAGTAACTATAAAACGGATCAGTGATAATCTGGTGTAAGATTACATGATGGTTCATGGACGTAATCACTGATTTGTCAAACCCCACATGAGGTCACCCATCATCTAAGGTAAGTCTTTGATCAAGTAAACATCTCCCCCCCCCCTCAAGAATGTTCCAATCGCACTTATAAATCATAATTTCTTTTCGGACCTTCTATTCCCATTTTATATTATGTTATTGGCTTGCTGATATTGGCATAATTCGCTGTTTCACCACCACCACCACCACAAAATCCAGTAAGATCAGTCCAGTTAATTATATCGTTGAGAACTACCATTTGGGAACCATTAGTGTCAATTGATAGGGAATCGTACCTGGTGTATAGAGATCCGGATATATTTGTTAAATTTAATTTTGTTCATAAAATCAACGTTTATACGTACAATTAAACACCTGTAATCCGTGAAGTATACTTCGGCGGAATATCTGTTTTAATAGCTTTATAAACTCATTCACTCTTTTTTTATCAGTTTTATTGTCTGACAAATTAGTATCATACGGTAAATTATTAAATATAGATTCTCCTATACCGATTAATAATTGAATTTTTATTTTTTTTTGTAACTTGGAACTATTAGTGCGGTACATTAGTACAATAAGAGGTGGTCTTGACCCTCCCACTCTCCGCAGTCGAGTAGCCCGGAGCACAAATGTGACTATACCGTATTAAAACCACTTCTTCCTGAAACCCTCTCTGGTCAACATAGAGAGGGAGGTAGCAATTGGCGCCCTAACGTGTGTATATTGATCTATAATCTTATTCATTCTCTTTTTTTGGTTGGTTTTCTTAATTATTTCAAGGTACATCCTACTTTGCTAAGTACAGTGTAAGATTTCATCAAACTTTCATATATATTCGATTTAAATCAATATGTATTTATTTGTTTTTCTTTCTCTCATACATTGTATACATTTAATCTGAATCACACAATTAATGATTTACTTTAAAATCTTTTATGTATCTAATATGTATAATAGGTAAAATTTTTTGTGGTAGAGTGGCTGTAAGTTGAAACAGTCCAAATTAGATTGCAAACTTTGCATATCGAGTGGCCTCTTTTATTGAAGTCACAACCACATCATTAAGGTAATTAGTAATTAGATAGTCCGGTTCTTTAACAAATAAATTAGTACGGGTATTTAATTTAACTTAAATTCTAAACTATATACAAAATTTTAAGTAGTTCTTAGTATATATAACTAGACCTAGGATTAGCCAACGGTAGCGCTTTCTCGCCTTTTTTATTTGGAAGGGAGGGGTTGATCTTCGACTTTTATATTGTAATTTTTTTATTAGGATAATACCAAGTAGTTTCACTAGTTTCATTCATATTGATCATGGAAGTTAATAGGCTGAAAAGTGATGAGCTAACTTACGAGTTACATATTAGGAATTTGCCAATTGGCTCAACTGTTGACGAGAAACGAATGGTATTGCGTCAGGCATTAAGATCCGAAAAGGAATCTGGGCAGAAGAAAGAATTTTTGGTTAATTTGGATTTTATCGAAGAATTTCGGAAATGTGAACCTAAGGTTACGGAGTTAAGTCAAGTAATTGAAGTTTCCGATCCTGATAATCGAGAGAATGAACTCCGAAGAATATATTCGCGTTTAGTTCACCTATCCGATAGGTTGAATAGAATAAACGGTCCCACAGAAGAGGAAGAAAGGAAACGGAATTCCTTGTGGTGGAATTGCCAACAATTATATGGACAGTTAAATCTAGCTTACGAAGCATCTCAATCGAGTAGGGCTCCGCGGACAGCATTTATAGACCAGGGACATCCAAACACTGCTCAAAATACCCAACCTACATGTTCTGCGATGAACCGAGATTCAACTGCTAGACACGACTCAATACTTCCTTCGTCTGCAGTCAACCCTGAAGACCGGGTCGCACAATCGCACTTGTCATTATTGGATACAGATAATCCAAGAGTTCCTCAACAATCCCGAAGTTTGCCTATCCTCGGAGATATTATTGACATCCCTATAGAAAGACCTGTTCACTTAGAGACCAACATACTTCCACCACCCTTAGCTCCCATGATGCCTATCGGAAATCAAACGTTCCCTCGAGAGCAAAATCAGGCAGGATGCGGTTCACAAGCCTACAGTACCTTCGACTCATGTTTGGCGACTTGTCAGGACTACGATAGGATACACCCAGATCCGTATCAGGTAAATACATTGCCTTATCAGTTAGTAAATTTAAATATATCCCCCATTGTTCCACCACGTTATGTACAAGGCTTGAACAATGTTCAACCCTATCCAGATGTCCATCGGTGGAATATTAAGTTCAATGGAAGAACTAGCGTCAACGATTTTTTGTTACGTGTAGAGGAGTTAAGAATATCCCGAGGAATTAGCAAGGAACAACTACTGCGCTCTGCTGCTGAATTATTTACTCAGGATGCGTTATATTGGTACGGCACAGGTAGGTTTTCGACTTGGGATGAGTTGGTGTCGCAGCTTAAGGAAGCTTTTCAACCTTACGATTATGAGTATAGTCTCTGGGAAGAAATAAGAAGGAGAACACAGGGTTCCCAAGAGAGGGTGTTGTCATTTATCACTGCCATGGAAAATCTGTTTCAACGGCTGGATACACCACCGACCGAAGAGAGTAGGGTCAACATCATAAGGAGAAATCTACTGCCCTATATCCAGACACGGTTGTCCCTTCACCACGTTTCTTCTGTAAGACAACTATTACGCTTTGGTAGAGCCATAGAAGAGACAGAAGAGAGAGTTAAAACATTTGCTCCTCCTCCAACTTCACATAGAAACTTATTGGAACCTGAATTGGCATATCATCGCCCTTAGATGTCCCATGTGTCAGCCGTGGATGTAAGCGGCCGACGTTCCGCTGCTGCTTTCGTTTCCCCCGAGACTACTCCATCACCAATCACCTCGACGTCAGCCGTCGTAACGCCAACCGTCTCAACGCCACTCCCAAAGTGTTGGAATTGCGGAATAGACTCCCACAAGTTCCGTTCTTGTCCTGAACCAAGGAGAAGATTTTGTTTTAAGTGCGGACGTGATAACGTCTTGGCAAATAATTGCCCCTCCTGCTCAAAAAACTGGAGGACGGGTCGGAATTAGGTCGGTCCAGGCTCTTATCTATCGTAAATTCGACCTCCTGTAACCCTTCACCGTATATGTCTATCTTATTGGATTTCGTTCTTGCACATGCTAAAAACGATAATCGACCCTATTGATCCATTAGTATTTACGGGAAAAAATTTCTTGCACTTTTAGATAGTGGTTGTCAAAAAACCGTATTAGGTGCTCTAGGTTGGAGCCAACTTAAAAATATTCATAATTTTGTTCCGTCAGCGTCTGGTTTAAACTGTGTTGTTGCCAACAGTGGTAAATGTGACGTTTTAGGGTCAATAACTGTTCCTGTACAGCTGCAGGACAAGGTGAGACTATTAGAAATTCTAGTAGTACCAAGCCTACCACACACTATTATTCTTGGCATCGATTTTTGGTTAACGATGGGTATTGTACCTGATTTGTACTCTGGTCAATGGTTTTTTAGAGCCGATAGTGAGCCAGACAGTTGTCAAATAGGTGCCATCCAATCGTTAGAACATCTTAGTGTAGAGCAAAAGGCTCAGTTAGATACCTTAGTCAATGTTAATTTCAAGGCAATGGGAACGAAACTAGGTTGCACTCACCTAGTTGAGCATGAAATTAAAACCAAGGCTCAACCAATAAAGCAACGACACTACCCAATTTCTCCTATAGTCCTAGTGAAAAAGTCTGATGGATCGTATCGCTTTTGTGTGAACTACAAAAGGCTTAATGAGGTTAGCGAACGAGATGCTTACCCCTTACCTTTCGTTGGAGCTACCTTAGACAAGCTAAGGGATGCTAGATACCTCACAACGCTTGATATCAAGTCGGCGTATTGGCAGATCAAGGTTTCAGAAGCCTCACGGCCTCTTACTGCATTTGTTGTACCTACCAGAGGTTTATTTCAGTTCAAACGCCTACCTTTTGGGTTGCATAATGCTCCGGCTACGTGGCAACGTTTTATAGATAGAGTCGTAGGGGTTGAACTCGAACAGTTTGTCTTTGTTTATCTCGACGACATTATTATTTGCACTTCCACCTTCGAGAAACATCTAGAAATTCTCAGCAAAGTGCTTGATAAATTGCGCGACGCAGGTTTGACCTTAAATCGAGAGAAGTGTCACTTCTGCAAACCGGAATTAAAGTATCTAGGGTATGTTGTGAATTCCGCTGGATTGATGGTGGACCCAGATAAAATCTAGTCAATTGTCAATATTCCCGATCCCAAAAATGTCACTGAAGTTCGACGAGTTATAGGTCTCGCTTCCTGGTACAGGCGATTAGTACCTAATTTTTCCAGTTTGACTGCACCTCTTACTGCCTTGCTTCGTAAAAATTCTAAATTCATTTGGGACGAAACATGTTCCGAAACGATGAAGAAAATTGAGGAGCACCTAATCTCCGCCCCTATCCTTACGTGTCCGAATTTCGATTTGCCCTTTGTAATCCAAGCGGATGCAAGCGATTATGGTATTGGTGCTACCTTATCACAAACATTTGAGGACGGAGAGAAGGTCATCGCATATTTTAGTAGATCACTTACAAAAGCAGAGCGGAAGTACAGCACAACTGAGAAAGAATGTCTTGCGGTATTACATTCTGTAGAAAAGTTCAGACCATACGTTGAAGGCTCTAGATTCACGGTAGTAACAGATCACTATAGCTTGAAATGGCTATACAACTTCAAGGACCAAGTTGGGCGGTGCGACTACAACAGTACGACTTCAACATAATTCATCGGAAGGGAACTGAACATGTGGTTCCGGATACTTTATCACGTGCCGTGCCACGTATTCACTCCGTCCAGACAGTTACCGAACACGTCCAGGACCCCTGGTACCTTCGACAATTTGACAAAATACGCAAAGATCCAGATAAGTATCCCGATTGGAGAGTATATAACCAAGATTTGTTCAAACTTGCAAAACCGACGTATCCGGAACTGTCCGATACTGACTGGTTGAAGGTAGTTCCCAAGGAGAACCGCAATGCGCTCATCAAGGAACACCATGATCCTCCAACTTGCGGTCATTTAGGAGTTTATAAAACTCTAGGATTCGACATTGTGTAATATGCCTGCAAACCAAACCGGAACAAAAGGCACCCAGAGGGTTGATGCTCAGTGTTGCCCCGACGACAACAACGCCTTTCCAAATACTCAGTATGGATTTGGTAGGTCCACTGCCTAGATCAACCACCGGATTTTCATATATATTTTCCGTCAGTGACTTGTTTAGCAAATTCGTTTTGTTCTTTCCGCTTAGGAATGCCACCGCCCCCAGGATAGCCGAGATAGTTGAGGATAATGCTTTCCTTATGTATGGAGTCCCTGAAAAGGTAATTCTCGACAACGGTAAACAATTTCGTAGCCATCAATTTATCTCTGTCCTAGATAAGTACTATGTGCACAAGGGATATTTGTCCAATTTTTCTCCACAGGGAAACGCCGTAGAGAGATACCACCGAGTCCTAAAAACCACCCTTAGCGCATATGTGTCAGAGAATCATCGACTTTGGGACAAATACTTACAAAAAGTAGCCTGCGCCATGCGTTCTGGTCGACATGAGGTAACCCAGTTATCTCCGAATTTTGTTGTGTTTTCCAGAGAAGTGAACCTGCGTGGATGTGATCGCGACCCTCCGAAGAGATTTGATGACGTCTACGACCCACTGGTAAGAGCCAGGGCCCTGGAAACCGTCTTTTCAGATGTAGCCTCTCGAATCAAATTATCCTTCCAGAAGAGTCGGCGTCGGTACAATCTCCGAAGAAGGGATGAAAAATTTACTCTGAACCAACAAGTTTGGAAACGTGTCTACACCCAGTCTGACAGAACACAAGGGATAACGGCTAAGCTGGCCCACAAGTTTGAAGGACCCTTTACGGTAACCAGAATCATGTCTCCATGGTCCTATGAGCTACAGGATGCCCGGGGAAAGAAAAAAGGCGTGTGGCACGCCAAAGATTTAAAAAGTCACCCACCGGACGAGGATGATTTGCAATCCGAGGATGAACCTTTGTAAATATTTTGTTTAGCTGTAAGTTTTATATTAGCAGGATCTATATTATAATAATAGTAACCGCATTTATTTACGGGTTTCCTAAGGAAACCCTTCCTCAAGCTGGGGGAGAGTTGTTACAGGTCGCAGATCTCTTCCACTCATATTCAACAAACTTCCTTTTTTCATTTAAGTATTTGTAAATATTTAATATGTATTGGGGTTCACTTGTACGCTGTTTATAAAGTGGAAACATAAAAGATTTATTTATCACCTCAATACATATTGAAACTTAAACTATTAAACATACATCAGTAAGTGGATTGAATTATATCGAACAACTTTTCCGCCTTAAACGGTACGGCTATGTTTATATTGGTACTATCACTCTGGCCTCCTTATTAAGAATGTTCGTGAAAGATCCAGTCAACCTTCCTGACTTTGATTTTATTTGTCCGAATGGTCAAGTCCTTTTCTTCGCTTATAAACGATTGGAACAGGTTTTTTGTGGGAGATTCCTCGAGAATGGGTTTTTTGGTTATGAACTCGAAATCCAGATAGTAATACTATAGGTATTTATTTCGTTGTTTTACGGCTCTGCGGTCTTCGAGTAACTATAAAACGGATCAGTGATAATCTGGTGTAAGATTACATGATGGTTCATGGACGTAATCACTGATTTGTCAAACCCCACATGAGGTCACCCATCATCTAAGGTAAGTCTTTGATCAAGTAATTATCTCCCCCCTGCCTCAAGAATGTTCCAATCGCACTTATAAATCATAATTTCTGTTCAGACCTTCTATTCCCATTTTATATTATGTTATTGGCTTGCTGATATTGGCATAATTCGCTGTTTCACCACCACCACCACCACAAAATCAAGTAAGATCAGTCCAGTTAATTATATCGTTGAGAACTACCATTTGGGAACCATTAGTGTCAATTGATAGGGAATCGTACCTGGTGTATAGAGATCCGGATATATTTGTTAAATTTAATTTTGTTCATAAAATCAACGTTTATACGTACAATTAAACACCTGTAATCCGTGAAGTATACTTCGGCGGAATATCTGTTTTAATAGCTTTATAAATTCATTCACTCTTTTTTTTATCAGTTTTATTGTCTGACAAATTAGTATCATACGGTAAATTATTAAATATAGTTCCTCCTATACCGATTAATAATTGAATTTTTATTTTTTTCTGTAACTTGGAACTATTAGTGCGATACATTAGTACAATAAGAGGTGGTCTTGACCCACCCACTCTCCGCAGTCGAGTAGCCCGGAGCACAAATTTGACTATACCGTATTAAAACCACTTCTTCCTGAAACCCTGTCTGGTCAACATAGAGAGGGAGGTAGCAGGAGTTTCAAATTTTAGTTTATAAGCGTATTATTAAGTGTCCATCATCTTTTTTTTAACTATTCAACTTACCGATCGACATATATCTGTTCTTCCTCAAGTCTAAAAACAGAGACAATGTTATAATATTAATAAAACAAATTCAACATACTAACTTACGCAAATAAATCGGGTTCTCCGAAAATGTCCAAAACATCTACACTGAAAAACAGTTGAATATATTAACCGGAGTTTTAAATTTTAGTTTACATGCGTATAAATAAATGTCCATCATCTATTTGTTAACTATATATTTTACCGATCGACATCTATCTGTTCTTCCTCAAGTCTAAAAACAGAGACAATGTTATAATATTAATAAAACAAATTTAGTATACTAACTTACGCAAATAAATCCGGTTCTCCGAAAATATCCAAAACATCTACACTGAAAAACAGTTGAATATATAAACCGGAGTTTCAAATTTCACTTTATAAGCGTATTAATAAGTGAACATCATCTTTTTTTAACTATTTAACTTACCGATCGATATCCATCTGTTCTTCCTCAAGTCTAAAAACAGAGACAATGTTATAATATAAAATAAAACAATTTTTTTTTATTCAAATTAACGTGCATAAGACAGCTATGGCCATTAGCACGAGGTACAATACAGACAAAGTTACATTACATGATGTAAATCAAAACTAATAGCTTAAAACTAACATGAATATGGGATTACATGATATGTTATTTAAATGGAATTTTTTTTTTCATTAAATTCTGTTAATAAGTTGTTCTTCCTCTAGGAACTTGATCACTTTGCGCACTTGATTATCACTATTTAGGATTTCCGTGTAGTTTGTATGTATTCCTAGTTGTAGGCGTCTTGTGGCGAAGTATGGACATTCAACGAGGATATGCTTGATGCAGAGCTTTACGTGGCAATACTGACAGTTCGGCTGAGGTGACGATGTCATTAGGTAACCATGCGTAAGTCTAGTATGACCTATACGTAATCTTCGTATGACAGCCATATTTTTCCTAGATAGATCGGGACAGGTAAACTAATTCAATATTGGTTGAATTTCACGCAGTGAACACATAATTTGACTCCAATTAATTTGCCAGTTGTAACGAATGATATTTTTCAGGCTAGCTTTTAAGTCATTACAAAGCTGAAGATTCACCGTGGCAGTAGCAGTTGAGGCAGCTTGTTTGGCAAGGCAATCGGCTTTTTCGTTCTCAATAATCCCAACATGGGAAGGGGCCCATGTTATTGTAACTGTTGTATTTTGTCTTTTTAGTTGTTGATATATGTCGTGTATATCTTGGACAAGGGGGTGGTTAGTAAATGTATTCTTAATGGAATGGATGGAGGATAACGAGTCTGTGCATATGGCTATGTGTGTATTTGCAAGTTGTTGAACATGTTTGAAGGCTTGTAGGATAGCGTATAGCTCACCCGTGTGGACGCTACAAATAGAGGGTATTTTGTAAGTTCCGATCGATCCATGTACTGTGGTTATGGAACACCCAACTCCTACTTCTGTCTTGGATGCGTCCGTATATATGACCATGTTATATTCTTTAAGATTTAGCAACTCGAGGAAAGTAGATCGAATAACATCTCTATTGATTTCATCTTTGTTAAATTTGCAGAGGGAGAGATCGTATTGTGGGAGAAATTTGGTCCATGGAGGAGTGTTGGAGTGGGCGGGTTCGAGTATGTGAAAGGTTTACGTCTTGAATAAGAGGTTGTTTGAGTTGAGGAATAGAACGTATAATAAAGGTATATGGAGGGTTGGAGAGTTGGTATGATGTTAATATAGGATATACTGGATTGGAGGGATTCGAGGAAATCGCGGCAATATAGTTGAGAAGGAGGTGTTGTCGTCTGAGCCAGAGAGGGGGTTCAGTTGCTTCACAATAGAGACTTTCAGCTGAGCTTGACCGAAACGCTCCCAGGCATAAGCGGATGGCGGTATTATGTACTGTCTTGAGGGAACGTAAAATAGTTTTTGTTGCAGACATGTAAATGAAACTTCCATAATCTATTTTGGAACGAATGAGGGTTCTATATACTTTAAGCAAGGTAGATTCATCTGCGCCCCAATAAAAATGTGAGAGTGTTTTATTAATATTTAGTCGATTAAGACATATTCCTTTAATTTCCTGTATATGTTGTTTCCAGGATAATTTAGAGTCGAATAACATTCCCAAGATTTTACACTCATCTACAACAGGTAATTGAAAGTTGTTGATACTAGGGATATAAGATTGCGCTCTCCTACTGAATTCAAAACTTTCGATTTGGTATGTGAGAGGGTAAGTCCTAGAGTGGCAATTTTGGTTTGTAGGGCATTTACTGCTAGCTGAAGTATTTTGGAAGTAGAGCCTTGGGGAACTCCATCATGATGGGTATATGAAGAGGAAATTGAGTTATTAACAGAAACCCTAAATGTTCTAGATGTTAGAAAACTTTTTATTAATGCATATATATTACCAGTGAGATTGTATCGTGTGAGTTTTTCGAGAATTGCATTTCTAGAGATGTTATCAAAAGCTCCATCAATGTCGAAGATAGTGGCTATTACATCTTGTCTGTTATTAATTGCGCTAGAAATGTGGGCTTGTAGTAGTACAAGATTATCTCTGGTTGAGCGCTGACGTTGGAAGCCAGATTGTTCCTTTGGGATGATACTATGTTTTTCAAAAAACCATGAAAGACGCATATTGATCATCTTTTCCAATAATTTGCACATAGTGCATGTAAGTGAAATTGATCTGTAAGATTTGTGTGACTGATTTGGTTTAAGTACTGGAATAACTATCGACTTGCACCATTGAGAGGGAACTTTTGTGACATCCATATGAAATTGTATACATTCAGAAGCTTAGTGAGGCTATACATGGATAAGTATTTTAGAAAACTATAGGGAATATTATCAGGACCAGCAGCAGAGTTTTTGCATTTAGCTAAGGCAGTTGTTAGTTCGCTTATGGTGAAAGGAGAATTATTGTGCTTGACATCTTCGGATAGTAGAATGTTACTAGAAGGAGTTTCTTTAGAAGGTGAAGTATTGACATTTGTGTGATTCCTGGATTTCGCTTCGAAATGACTTGCAAGAATATTTGAAATATGTTCCTGTGATCCAAAACCCGAGCCGTTTGAAATGAGACGGGTAATTTTGTTATTTGTTTTGTGACCTTGAATTTGTCGGATTTTCTTCCATAATTGACTGGGGTTGGAATTTTCGTTTATGGTTTATACATAATTCTTCCAAGATGATTTCTTACTCTGTTTTACTACATATTTAGCTTTAGCCTTGAGTCTTTTGTAGCGAATAAGATTGCCTGAACTTTTGTTTTTCAAATATTGGTTCAGAGCTCTTTTGGATTGGCGTATTGCGTCATCACAAGAGGAGTTCCACCAAGGAACTGCCCTATGATTGGGCGAAAAAGACATTTTTCCAATGTGGGTCTTCGCAGCCGAGAGAACTGAATCTGATATTGATTTTATCAAGTCATCAACATTGTTGAAAGCGTAAGCATCATGTGTAAGTAAAAGGGTGTCAACTGTCGTGGAATACTCAGAGCAATTAGCTTTTTTGAGGCACCAATAAATTTTTTCGGAAACTGCTTCATTGTGATTGTCTGATATAATTATTGGGTAGTGATCACTATCATAAAGTCCATCAGCTGTTTTCCAATACATAAAAGGGGCTGATTTGGGATCACTTATGCTTAGGTCTATGGCAGAAAAGGTACAGTTCAATATATTTTCGCCTACCTTTCCGCGTCCAAATGTCTTTTGTGAACCCCACATGCTGCTGTGAGCGTTAAAGTCTCCTGTGAGGATAAACGGCTGGGGGAGTTGATATATTAGTTCAAGAAGCTCATCTTCTTTAAGAGGATGATCTGGAGGAATATAGATGGAGCATATGGTTAGCTTGTTGGAGCAGTATGTCGTTATGGCAAGCAACTGCCTCCAGGTTTGTTGTCAGAGGAAGTAGTTTTGGATACATTTCGTTTGAGGCAATATTGATGAACCCCCGCTGGCTCTTTTGCAGTTATTTCTAATAGAATGGGACCCTTCAAAAGATGTACTTCGTGGGATATTAGTTGTTTTAAAATTGGTCTTCTGTAGACAGAGGAAATCTGGGCGGTAAATTGAGGTTAGATGCTGAATTTGTTCTAGGCGCGGATAATATCCGTCGCAGTTCCATTGTAAAATACTGAATTTTAAAATTTAGAATATTAAAAAAATGTTGAAAATGTGTTGGATAAAAGATATATTAAAATAAATCGGAATCTTCCTGATTCGAGTCGTTTGAATTGATGTACGATAAGCTCGCAAGTTTGACAGCATCATTGGGGTTTATTGCGCGTTTTAATTTTTTTTGCAATCTAGTAATTCGATTTTTAAGAGATCTATCAGATAGAATTTGGTATATTTGTGAAAGGTATTCAATGAGTGATTTAATATTAGTGGTTAATCTATAGGCTTCTTTTAAAGGATCACTACCGCCAAAAGAATTTTCTAGGAAAGCTATTAACTGTATGGACGATGAAGAGAATTTTTTAGGATCGGTTTCAATTAATTTCTCTATTTTGGCTTGATTAGAGGGACTTATCTTCCAAACGTCTTTGTTTTCAGTTTTGGATTTTTCCTTAAGAGTTGAAATTGGTGTTACAAAAGCAGCAGTTGAGGGGGATGGAGTATTTTCAAGGTCGAGAATTGGAGGAATGGTAGTAATTTGTATAGGAGGTGATTCGATGCTGGTGTCAGTGGAATGTGTCCTCTTAATGCCAAAGTTGGGTGTTAAACCATCTGAAATTTGGGGTTGTTCTGTAGTTTTTTCTGAAATGGAAGGGGTATTATCGGCAGGATGCTCTTCGGATGAGGAATGTTGAGGAGGTGATATGCCGGAAGATATGTCTTGACTTTCGTGTCTGAAGGTAGAAGGTGTAGGGGGGTTGCAGGATATATCTTGCGGATTTGGGCAGGATTCTGCGGTGTGTTCAGACTGCTTACAGAGGAAACATCCAAGTTTGTCTGGAGTTATGAAGATTCTATAGTTCGTATTTTCATGTAAGATTACAATTGAAGTTTGTATTTCAAAAGGTTCATTTTCAGGTATAACATAAATAGATCGTCGGAAACTGAAAATGTGTGCATATTCATCTTCTGGGGAGCCACATCGAATGAAGGAAATTGGAGAGGCGAGCTGCAGCCCAAGTTCATTTTTAAGTGCCTGTTCGATAAGAGAGTTAAGGAAGGAGGGACAAAGGAGGGACAAATTCTAAATTAAAAATCACTAATAAGATAGAATCGATAACTGGACGTAAACGGATAGAATAATCTGGATAACCTACCACATCTGTATTTATTCCCCTTCAGAGGTAGGTCAAGTAATAAAATTAGCCAATCAATATCCGACATTCTTGTGGTAACGTGTGCAAAATATGACGTGTGAATTAATGACAGAACTTGAAAATTGTTTTTCCATTGTTTCATACAAGTTGTTACGAATTGTGGTTACTTGTTTTTTTTTGATTTTACAACACCAGCTGTACATATTGTTACAATTCATGGTTACTTTGTTATTTTCCAATAACTATTCATTTTATTCCAGATTAACAAAAATGAACTTACTCTTCTTTAGAGGATATTACAAACGTCATCACAAAATAATTGATATACATAGTAATAGGAGGTCACGCGTGCATCCAAAGGTCAAAATGTATCGTTTTTATTGCATATCAATTCCTATTTTAAAATGGCTGATACATCACAAAAATAATTTTATCAAAGGCAAATTGTAACATTGTAATTGATATTATAGAGTGAGTTTTCCCATTTATTTTCAACGAACAGTCCTTAAATTACTATATTATTTGGCAAAAGAGAGATAATTTATCAAATAATTTGCTTGAAAAAGGACAAAGTTTTATCAGTTGTTATATATATATGAAAAAATTGCAATATATAACTATTTAAATAGTGAAAATCCTATGCACCCTGTATATATTTCCTAAGGTTTAACATTTGAATATAGTAAAGGAGCAACACCGGTTCTAGCTTATTCCTTATGCAAATTAACATGGGAAATCGCCAAGGTCCATCGTGGTAATTTTTGACTCAATTTCGATCTGCGCATGCGGCGGCCGTCAGCAATTTTTGGTGTAAGAAGCGAAGGGGTTTGGGTAGCACGGGGGATGGTAGCGTCTACGGGAATTACGCAAGTAAGGGTGTACGGGGGTTATGCAAAAAAAAGTAAATAAGTGTGTATGTTTTTTGCTATAAGGGCACTCTGGTCGCCACCGACTGGAGACTTTGTGACGAAGCTTCTGGTGGTGTAGAGATTAAAGAAGTGACCTAATAGAAGATATGCAACAGGATGTAGAATGATACCATATATACAGGATGTAACTCGAACAGGGTGTAAAGATACCTTTTTATGTACAAAAAAGATACAGAGTGTAGTAATAATTATACCAGAATGTACCAAAAAGGGTGGTTTCCTATATACAGGGTGTAGTCATAAAATATACAGTTTTGCACAGTTTTGGGGTAGAGGAAATGAACAGATGATGCGCAGTCGTTAAAGCATTGGTACTGTGAAAACGACGCATCAGTTTGGATACAGGGTGTAGTAAGATACCGTATATACAGGATGCCCCACCAGGAGCCTCTCAAAGAAATGGGGCTTCTGGAGGCCTGGAGACTAAAGAAGTGACGCCAGGAGAAAAAAGTATTGAAGAGGAAACGTAACAAAATATACGTTAAATGGTTAGGCTTAGACAAAAAAATATAACAGTCGGATATACACCTATGATGTAGTATAGATCGAAATCTTTTTTATGAATACATTTTCAGCAAACAATACGAACTTTGGTGGGGAGAGAGTTAAACATATAAATTGTTCAACATTAATTTAGAAGTCAGTAGTCATCATGAGTCAAGATTCTGGGTATTATAGTGAAGCTAGTGTTACAATGGCATGTAGTGGTAGTGATGAAGATTATGATCGTGATTTAGATCAAATTGTACGAAATTATGAAATTGCAATAAAAAAAGAAAAACATTATTTATTGCATACAGTTTTCAATGTTGGTCGATTTGAAGTTGGATGTATCCTGAGCCCTGCCAGAACTTTTGCACCTGCCATCATTTTATCATCATTTATCGAAACTATGGAACCTAATAAAATGTCCTTCAATACTATAGAATGGGATGAGATCATAGAGGTGCTTCGTAAAAGTAACGAGTATTTCAATCCTCCAGATGGTGAGAAAAGTCCTGTCGTCAGCCCCATCATGTTTTATCAAGATTTTTGTCAAATAACTAAAGTCATTTATGATAATCAGAAATTTGTGGAAGTTCGTCAACATGATGTTACATTTTTCCTCGATGAAGAAGAAGTTGTGGAAATTCTACGCCTTCATGAGAATTTGCTTCAACACCACATTTCAATTTTAAAAAATGTTAACTTTTGTGATTTTTATTATAATATTATTAATTCATTGAAGTCATTTATACCTAATCCAATGTGTGACTTTTCTAATTGTATAGATTTAATGTATGCAGTTTGTGATATTTGTTATGAAAACAGTTTAGTAGGGAAAGCACTTAGAGAGTATCTGTATTATTACAAAATTAATGTAATCAATGATTTAACCTTATAAAATTTTGAAAATATTCTCTGTTTCATTTTACATACCTAATCGATGGATTGTATATTACCATAACAACTTTCTGATGAAGAATCAGTATTAAAGCGAACGTCGAAAGTGAAGGATGATTCTCTTACTAATTCTACCTTTAGTTGCACCTGAGAAAATTGATCTGAATTATGCTGTGGAATATATTGAAAGATTTGGAAATGTTAACAAGTCAGAACATGATATCACAGATATGGCATCGATTTTAAAAGACTTTCAAGAGAAATTCAATTTACCTGTAGATGGCACTCCAAATCCTGCTACTATTCAACTATTAGAACGTCCTCGATGTACTGTAGGGGAAAATGACCATAGCGAGCATTCGTATCGTGTAAAGACAAAATGGCAAAAAACTAACCTAACTTGGTATTTTTCTCATAGCCATACTATATAAATACCCCGCTGGATTATCAACGTTACAGTATGACAATGCTATATGGAATAAACTTTAAGAAAAAAACAGTTAGCTGATTTTTTAATGGTTCTATACTTTGAAATTCTCAAAGGAGTGTTATTAGATTGATAACTGTCGGAAGTGTAATAAAAGGCGACGAGGACAAGAAACAAGCCATAAGGGCACTAGCATCGTTGTTTGGTCGGATTGAAGAGTAATAAACGACATTATGCAGAAAAGAGGACAAGAGGTAAACAACCCATAAGGGCACTAGCATCTCTGGTCGGGTCGAACAAACGCCATTGGTAGAGCATTTTTACAGGATGTGATGCCGGCACTACTCTGGTCGAGTCGACAGAAGATATTTTAAAATCTTATGGACATGCACAATGCGGAAGTGCTTCTTTTTTGTCGGCGGCGTTATTTTTTTTATACAAGCCATAAGGGGCTACGACATATCGGTCGATCTGTTCGTTAATCATGAGTCGGCCTTCAGCAATCCGCATCCACCTTGTGCCGTTGGATGCCATGAGGGCCCAATTGGTCGGAAGTGTAATAAACGGCAACGATGACAAGAAACAAGCCATAAGGGCACTAACATCGTGAGTAGATACCTTTTCAGATAAAAATTTCATTATGATAAACCTGCAATTTTTGAAATATGGCACTTGAAAAATACCTATAATATGTATTAAAAACGTTTATAAGATGACTTGAGTAGATACTTTTCAGATAAAAAAATGTCATTATGATTAACATGCAATTTTGAAAATATGACACTTGAAAAAAAAATACCTATAATATTTATTGAAAGCGAATGTAAGATGACAGATAATGTAGAAATTCATTAAAGTTTCTCAAAATGAGCTTGAATAGATACTTTTTCAGATAAAAAAAATGTCAATATATTAAATATGTATTTTTTTGGGATATAACACTTTGATTGAAAATGTTAAAAGAAACACTTAATTTTGAGTAATATGTCACCCTTGATTAAAATGCTATTAAAAATTATCTTATTGTTTTCACTTACATTTTAATGTTTTCACATTATAAATTGTATTAAAAGTGCTTATAAGATAATCGTGGAAATTAAAATGTTATTAAAAATTACCCTGCATAATAATCACGTGACAAAAAAAGTGAAATTCTTCTCAATCATAAACACATATTCATATTTTCGTTTTATCGTTCTTCGTTTCAACATCACCTTGTATAAGTTTTCATTGTCACCAAACCATTGTTATTCTTATCAAAATTTTAAAAACGACATTGTAATGCTATACGATATCAATCCAAAATAATCACGTGACAAAAATAGGCTCAAATACTTTGTGGAATAAAAAACGACATTGTAATAGCAAACGATATTCAACCATAATAATCACGTGGAAAAAAAGTGGAATTTTTTTCAATCATAAACACATATTCATATTTTCGTTTTGTCGTTCTTCGTTTCAACATCACCTTGTATAAGTTTTCATTGTCACCAAGACATTGTTACTCTTTTCAAAATTTGAATGATTGTCATAAATTAAAAGCATTTTTTTATTCCTATCAAATGAAAATGTAAGAAGGTGATATTTTTAGGCTTCTCCTTGTATAAGTTTTCATTGTCACAAAGCCAGTGTTATTACACAAAAAGTTTTTCAATTGAATAACGTATCATTTTTCGCAACATTTTGTAGTCATACTATACAAATACCCTGCTGGATCATCACCGTTACAGTATGACAACGCTATATGAAATAAATTTAAGAAAAAAATTTCAGTTAATATTTCTGGGGCCTCATCCTTCCTACCACTGATATAGATAAATTTTATTCAACTATTACTAGCAAATCCTACCTATAGTTATCAGTTATATAATTTTAAATAACCATTTAGAATTTATACCACATATTCAATTGTTCTCGTTTCATCATCACCTTGTATAATTTCCATAAAAGATGTTTATACACATTTTTTAATGGAAATAAAACCTAAAATGTCACGTAAAAAGAATATAATTATTTATATCTTGTTATATGAAAGAGTATTCTTAATAACTAGAGCCAAACCTCGACAACGTTAAATCCACATTTCCATATGAAAACACTCATTTACATACTGTTAAACTCAATACCTCCAGAAGAAACAGATCACTTCAAATAAAATGTCACGTGAAAAGAACATAATTATTTATATCTTGTTATATGAAAGAACGGTAATTCCACATTGTCATATGAAAACAGTCATTTACATACTGTTAAACTCATTACCTTCAGACGAAACAGATCACTTCAAATGAAACACACACAAAGATTGAATATTCGTAGGTTAGATAGAAAAAAGATACAAAATGTTTTGATTATATTTTTTTTATTTTCTGTAAAAAACAAAAAAATATAAATAACATTCTAAAAAGAAAATATAAATAACAGCATACCTTAGTAACTTAAGCACCACACTTCGATGGAGCTGCCCCTGTCCAAAAAGTGAACTGCGTACCCGTTTACTCTCCCTGCAAATTGAAAATTGGGTGGGGTACGCGTCCCCTTCCCAAATATGATGCCGGTTTCCTTTCTCTGAAAAGAATAAAAAGTAGTTGAAATATACAATTAAGGTTTTGAAAAGTTAAAAAATACTATAATATTATAGATAATACTCTTCATAATCTCTTCTTGAAAAAATTACAGAAAGTTACAATAAAATTCCAACAATTATAAAAGTATAGTATTTACAGTAACTTGATATTTGAGAATTTTTTTGAAATATGACACTTTGATTGAAAAATATCTATAATATGTATTAAAAACGTTTATAAGATTACTTGAGTAGATACTTTTCAGATAAAAAAAAATGTCATTATGATAAACATGTAATTTTGGAAATATGACACTTGAAAAAATACCTATAATATTTATTAAAACCGTTTGTAAGATGACAGCAAATGAAGAAATTCATTAAATTTCACAAAATGGGCTTGAATAGATACTTTGCACATTCCCTTATCGTTCCAGAATGAAGAAATTCATTAAAATTTCACAAAATGAGCTTGAATAGATACTTTGCACATTCCCTTATCGTTCCAACAACTGAGTTTGAGTAGATACTTTTTCAGATAAAAATTTCATTATGGTAAACATGCAATTTTTGAAATATGGCACTTGAAAAAAATACCTATAATATGTATTAAAAACGTTTATAAGATGACTTGAGTAGATACTTTTCAGATAAAAAAATGTCATTATGATAAACATACAATTTTGGAAATATGACACTTGAAAAAAAAATACCTATAATATTTATTAAAAGCGAATGTAAGATGAGAGCTAATGAAAAAATTCATTAAATTTTCTCAAAATGAGCTTAAATAGATACTTTTTCAGATAAAAAATGTCAATATATTAAATATGTAATTTTTTTGGATATAACACTTTGATTGAAAATGTTAAAAGAAACACTTGATTTTGAGTAATATGTCACCCTTGATTAAAATGCTATTAAAAATAATCTTATTGTTTTCACTTACATTTTAATGTTTTCACATTATAAATTGTATTAAAAGTGCTTATAAGATAATCGTGGAAATTAAAATGTTATTAAAAATTACCCTATTGTTTTCAGTTACATTTGAACATTCCAAAATATAAATTGTAATAAAAAAAACGCTTATAAGATATAAAAGCGCTTATAAGATAATCGTGGAAATTAAAATGTTATTAAAAATTCCCCTATTGTTTTCAGTTACATTTGAACATTTCAAAATATAAATTGTAATAAAAAAAACGCTTATAAGATATAAAAGCGCTTATAAGATAATCGTGGAAATTAAAATGTTATTAAAAATTCCCCTATTGTTTTCAGTTACATTTGAACATTTCAAAATATAAATTGAAATAAAAAACGCTTATAATAAGATAATTGTGATTGAAAAAATTCTTAAAATCACTTCATTCAAATTGAAAAAATGCAATATAATGAATAAATGCGAAAAATAGTAATAGAAAATCGCAGAAATTAAAGTGCTATTAAAAATTTCCCTATTGTTTTCAGATACATTTGAACATTTCAAAATATAAATTGTAATAAAAAACGTTACATTTGAACACTTCAAAATATAAATTGTAATAAAAACGCTTATAAGATAATTGTGATTGAAAAAATTCTTAAAAATCACTTCATTCAATATGAAAAATGCAATAAAATGATTAAATGTGAAAAATAGTAATATAAAAATACTTACACGTTGTTCGGGAGATAGAACACTACGTAAAAGTTGCATTACTTTTTTTTCTAAAAAGAAAAAAACATAATTATTTGTTAGAGTTGAAAAAAGAAAAAACATAATTATTTCTTAGAGTCGAAAAAAAGCTACTCACCGGTATTATCCATGATGTAAAAACTGTTTACCTATTATACAATGTTCTACTTTTTATAGTTGCAATTATAAACCAGAAATCATGACATTCCAATCTAATCTCATTTTGAAACAAGTTCCCTATTGTCTGAATAAATGATTTGGCTGTACGTGCTTCCTAAGTAAATAAATAAAGTATAAATATCACCTACTAAGCGAATTTAATATAATGTGAGATTTTTGTTTCGTTTTAAATTATAACAACTGATTTCAACTAACAATTATAAACCAGAAATCATGACATTCCATTCTATCCATATTTTGAAACAAGTTCCCTATTGTCTGAATAAATGATTTGGCTGTACGTGCTTTTCTAACTATAGAATTGCACACGACCCCACAAAAATGACGCTCTCTGAATTATCAAGTACCATAGAAATAATCTTCAACCGCAATGACTAAATAATTAACGATTTTTTCAATAACCGACTCTTACTTCATGAATTTAAAATCTTGTATAAAATCATATGGAATTTCCCATCTCTTATCAACAAGGGCGTTGGCTGGTAGATGAAAAAATTATCAATATGTTACATCATTAATAGGATTTCCCAATGCAAAAAGTAAGAATCTGAATTTTACCAAATAGAAACATTGATTATCTATAGAAACGAAATGTGTATTATATTTCCTTATTTCCCATAAAATAATATATAACCGAAAATCAGTGTGTAGAATCTGTATTTTTCAATAACTAACTCTAACTTCATGAATTTAAAATCTTGTATGAAATCATATGGAATTTCCCAGCTCTTATCAACAAGGGTGTTGGCTGGTAAATGAAAAAAGTCATTTTCGAAGGTAATGGTAATGGTCCCTCACTGAATTTACTCTACCATGAGGGTCATTACAATGTAATAACCTCCTTAACTGCAGCTTTCTGCTGTGGATACTATTGTGAGGCATGCCATATACCTTACAATAATAAAAACGAGCATAGATGTGGTGGAACATGTTTTGCGTGTAGGAGATCACCAGCGTGCCCAAAAGACGTGGTAAAACGTGGATGTAATGAATGCAGGAGAGATTTTTACGGTGATGAGTGTTTTAATGCACACCTGAACATAGTCTGTAGTAAAATAAAAGATGTGATGGTTGTTTTAAGATATACGCCGATAACAAACACGTATGCGGGGAGGTTTACTGTAAAATTTGTAAATCCAAACAGCTAGAGGGTCATCTATGTTATATGCAACCTGATAGAAAATCCCTCAAAATTAAAGACTTTTTGTTTATTTTCTATGACTTGGAAACAACACGAGAAAACGCATTAACTGATGGAATTTTCCAGCAAGAATCCAATTTATGTGTTTATTCAAAAGTATGTCATAGATGTATAAATGAAAGTAAATTAGTATTTTGTCAGAGTTGTGAATTCAGGGAACAGATATTAAGAGATAATGTAATAGCAAAATTCATGGAGGATGTACTAACGCAAAGAAAAAAAAATTAAAGAAGTAGTTGTTATCGCCCACAATGGTAGAGGTTTCGACCATCAATTTGTTTTGAATTACATTTTGACTAAAAACTGTTTATTTTCTATGACTTGGAAACAACACAAGAAAACGCATTAACTGATGGAATTTTCCAGCAAGAACCCAATTTATGTGTTTATTCAAAAGTATGTCATAGATGTATAAATGAAAGTAAATTAGTATTTTGTCAGAGTTGTGAATTCAGGGAACAGATATTAAGAGATAATGTAATAGCAAAATTCATGGAGGATGTACTAACGCAAAGAAAACAAATTTAAAGAAGTAGTTGTGTAACGCTACCAGGGTCGTTTGACGACCCTTACGTTACTTGTAATAATAATTATGATTAACCCTTTTGCCAATGCGTGGATGTTCTAGTTACCTAGAGTTTCTTTCACTAAAACAAGGGGAATCATTACTTTTGAGCGGACTAAGGCAGTTCTTCACCAAAAGAGCTTGAAATTCGACCTCGGTTTACAATACGAGGATTTATAAAAGAAAGGTTAAAAGTATTTTAAATAAAAGGTCGAGTTCACTTAATAAATATATTCCCTTATAAGTTAGTCGAAATTTTATAATCAACACAGTCAGAAATTAATTAAAATTGCAGTCGCCAAATTAGAACAAAAGGCTTATAATTTTGAAAAGATGAGACGGACGATACTTGTTATTTATAATTGACAACAAACGAAACAAAAGAAGAAATTACGCAATATATGGAAAGCCAACAGTTTAACTTCTTAGCAGAGGGCTCCTAAAATACAATTGAGAAAACGATCGAAGGAATTACAGTTTGATTTACTTTTTGTAAAATTGAACATAGTAAAATTTATAGACGGAAATTGAAATACCACTTTAGATTAGATTTTTCCTTTTTAAAAAAAAATATACTTCGAATTACACCGGATAACGGGAACTCCTAAGGATTCGTTCCCTTCTCTCTATTCAAATAACTGTGATATCGGCTAAATTCCGCTTATAAATTAAATTAACATGAATGAACTTAAAACTGCCTGAGATTGTCTGATCGACTGAATTTATTTAAAAATTTGCGTCCGATTTAATTGATATATCAATATACCAACCTTACAAACATTAAAAATAATTGGTATTTACTCCTTAGTTCTTAATTAAAAAAAATGCTACACAATTACTTAAGTAAACTAAATACCCCGACGATCTGATTGTTAGTTAACACATGTAGTCGCTAGCGGGAAGTAATGTATCGGAAGATTGTTAGATTATACAATAAGACAACCCTTTATCAATATTTCTTTATGTCCCGATTCTGCATGTACACTCCTCAAATAATGGTTAGTCTGTTAATTATAATGATCAATTTACTCACCGGGGACGAATCTCTTTCCTCAGACGTGGAGGCCCAGAATATATGCACACAACAACAACGAAAAAGAAAATATCACTTATTTAGCGATTTTCGCAAAATTCACGGAAACTACCCGAGGTGCTCAGTTCGCCGCGACGGCTGAACAAGCTCTCCTATCTTTTAATTTCTTTCTTTTCCCCCTTCATTAAATTTTTTAGTTACCTCCATATGTGGGTTGCTGAACTTGCGATTTCATACATGAGTTCAGGTATTTCCCAATTTTTTGTTTTATTTTTTGCTTCTAACTACGATTGAAAATAGCTTACGGTATAACTTCCGCTAACCTAGTTTTACGAAATTATCAACAATTTTTGTTTAATATAATTTCGTAACGAACTAGCTGAAGGTATATTATTTCATTTTTTTATATGATACCGGTTGTCCCAATTCCAATGATTATTATTATATTAATAATTATAATTTATTTATACCCATCATTACATTACTTCCCCCTTTGAAAAAGTATTGGACTTGTTGTCCAATTCTTTTCATTACTTAAAACTAGTTACAAAATTTATTTGCCCGATACAGTAGTTATCCGAGACTTGAGGGCGCAACACACGTTCCGCACTACCGCGCACTCGCGAAATTTTCTTTCTTTCTATTCACTAGCACTGGCAGGTGAGCTGAGGTGTCAACTCTGATGAAGCCCCAACCGTGATCTACCGGTCCCTTATTATGTTAGCTCTAAAACCTTCTGCTTCTTCTGGAACACACACCTTACATTTCTCGCGATTGTGCCCGTTTTTTTTTCTTGGTACACCTCCGATATGTTCACTTCAATTGTCTCTGGATTGTCCTTCGACCGAGAACTGAGATTCAGTCCAGTGACGATCACGCACACCTAGCTTTGAATTCAAGGGAAAAGTCTGTTCTAATTGCGCTTCACTATGATCTTGCCGTTTTTTGCCGGGTTTGTTTCATTTGTATGGTTTGACTTCATATATACCATAACATCTTAATATACTCATTCTGCTAGTTGTTTGACTTCAGATAAATAAAATATGCTGGCTTACGTTTTTACTCAAAAGTTCTGGTTCCATCTTGAAAATTTGTGAGTCCATACCTCCGTTAACTATGGGAGGGTGGCTCTGCATTCCACAATAAAACATTAATCGCGATATCTCGATTAGAAAAGTCCACACTCTCAGACGTTTGAATTCATTTCTTCCTGTACTGACACGTTATGACTCGCGTGAGCGGATTCCGGTAGTGGACACTTTTGTAAGTCCTTCAACGAAATTACGGAAATGTTTGTTTGGGGTCGGCACAATCGTAAGCGATAAGCCCTGACACTCGTACAGTCTTTAAACTAACATAAGGGTGGTAATCAAGGTTAAAGCATTGTAAACTCCCATGGTGGTCTTGTAGATACGGCCAACTTTAGCCATATGGTGTCTTCTTTTTCTACCAGTCGGAAAACTGTTAATCAACCATTTGTCTTTCAATTGCGCACTGACATATGTCGTTAGTTTAATACAATAACAAAATAAATTCGATTACCTATACAATTTTACTCAATACAAAAAAAACGCATTATAAGTATACATAAAGATATATATTTTTATAACTACCAATCAGATGTTCCAATAAGCTGTTAAATTTTCCCCTGATTAAATTATAATCCATTTATCATGGTAATACAAAAAAAAATAAACACACACTGCATACCACTTTTGCTCCAGACTTACGCTCTTTCACTCACCATGCTTGTCGAGCATAATTAACACAACTATCATACCTCATTATCTTACGTGATCTATCTACTTACAATTATACTTTACCAACTCTCGTTCATTCCACTTTCATCTACCTACTAGCGGATAGTCAAACTATTTACAATTTCTAACAAAGTGATTTAATGTCTTCTGTTGCCGACTCGCCATGCTTAGAATTTTGGGATTCCAGACACATTCGCCCCTCGTTACAGAACAATTTCTTGAGAACCATCTTCGGTTCGGCGACCCACTCCCGTGTATCAAATATTAAAGTCATACAACAACAAAAAATCAGCATTGTGGGTCAAATAGACCCGTGTTGCGGCCCTTCAATTCTCCGTTTAACGTCTCCACCCTTTCCATCCTATCCGACTCCCCTTGAGCGTCGAAATACTCTTCCATTTCGGAGGCAAGTCCTTGCGACAAGACCTCCCTTTGGTCAGCGTTAGTTGCTGGGACCCCCTATTCCGGCACGTTCTAAGCTGTGGCGAATGGTCTTTAACTCATTCCTTATAACACATACAAAGTCTGTTAAACTGGCTGGTCGTTGCCTTATTCTTTGGGAACGACGTAGGGGTTGAGGTGGTTCAGCATTACTCCTTATCCTTCTACGAGGCCTCTTGACAGAAGTTTTTCGCAGCTCTCTTCTAGGGCTGTTCCAAATTGGTAGAGCCGCTACTTGGGCTGGAGATACTTCTCCCTCTTTGTCTTCTTCATCCTCCTGTATGACATCGTGGCTTCCTGTTACACCCGGTTCTTCGGCGTTCGCATTCACCTCTAGCGTCTCATCTTCTTTTCTTACATCCATGCCATGATATTTCTTTAATCTGTTAACATGAACGGTTTGTTCTTTCTTTCGCTTAAGATCCGTAATTCGGTAAGTGACAGGCCCCAATTGATCCTCTATCTTGAAGGGTCCTATCGAAGGTTTGTGTAATTTCTTCGACCGTCCAATAGTACTACTCAGGTCTCGCAAATATACTAGATCACCTATTTCGAAAAGTCTTTCCTCGGTTCTCTCGTTATATTGATTAATTCGGCTTTGTTTGACCGTTTCGATGTTGTCCTGTGCAATTTCATAAACTCTCTTTGGCTTAGCTTCTTTACTCTTCTTCATGAAATCCTATACTACGTGAAGCCATTGCTTCCACTCTTCTTTCCTTTCAGATCTGGCAGGAGTCCTGATCGAAGGGTTTTTACCCTTTTCTACCTCTTCGGTTTGACAAACTCGACTTATCTGTCGCGTCGCATGTGGCTTCATACCATTTCCCATAATTGATTTCACTACCCTGAGCCAACGTTTCCAATCTTCCTTCTTCACCATTTCAAGGGAATTCATCTCCTCATTGGTTCTTGTTTGGTCCTTGATGCATTCCATCGGGCTGGTCCTTTCCGACAACTCCTCCTCGGAGGTAGTTTTGTGTTCCCTGATGGTTAGCACCTCCATTGCTTCTCCAGCTAGGATTAATGGCAACCTGCGCCCCCATATTTCAATGGTAGGATTCGCAGCATAAGAGATTACTGCTTTGTGTCTCGACAGGAAGTCTCTACCGAGTAATACCGTGACTTCTCCCAGGATATCTTTATCACATACTAAGAAGTCAGCTGTTGTCTCAACATTCGCTCCAGGTGCTGAGACTGATAATGTAACTACTCCATACAGCTTAATTTGGTGACCTGTGATTCCTCGTAGGCTCACCTGATCCTTTAAAGTACAATTTTGTTGCTAATCAACGAATAAGCTCCACCCGTATCCACCAGGCAATCATGCAGTTCTCCATTAACTTCTATGGATACTATATACGGAACTCCTTCCGAGTAGGGTCCCACGACATCATTTCTATAATGCGTTATCACTCCCGACGGACGTATTCTTCCCTTGTTACTTGTATGTCCTGGTCCCTCTGCATCGGCATCCTCGTGCCTTACTTCTACTTTACCATTTCTATCTTCTTGCCTTGTGCTTAGTACATCTACCCTTCTTCTGTCTGAGTTCTTGGAACTTCCTTGTTCCCCTTGATCGGTTTTACCGCGTGCTTTAGCTCCTCGGCTATCTGACTTATGTCCTCTAGCTGTTTCGTGATCATCCCATTTGACTTGTTTCCTCCGCTGTGGGTTACCAGCTTTTGGTGAAACCCATTCTTGCCGCGTTTCTTTTGACGCCCTATTCTTCATCTTTGGTCCTCCTTGGACCTTGTGCTCATGAGGTTGAACTGCTCCAATGCAATTGTTCATATCAACCTCTCCTTTTCTTTTATTCCCCAATGTATTAGTTCCACTTTGGGCTACTGCAGGGGGGGCGGCAGCAACCCTTAGCAGTTTAAATGTCGGCCCGATCCACTTGGTCCTGGTCGATTCCTATCTGAAGAGTCATCTCTTCTAGACGCTCCATCCCTCCTATCAGGCCGGTATCGAGGCTTTCCATACCCCTGACTTTGGAAAGAACGATGATTGCGTGTTTCTTGACGATCCTGTTGCTTCTGGATATCGTTTCGTCTCTGATCCAGCAAATCCGATGCTTGATCTGCTCTATTTCGGTTAATCCCTTCTTCGTGCGGTCCTCTTTCTGTTGAACGGTTCTGGGCGTAATTTTTGGTTCGACAATCTCGAGCCCAATGACCTTCCTTCCCACAGTAGTAGCAATGGTCCTTTTGCTCCACCAGCGATGCTGTGGGTCTTCCTTCCCCTTTGCTTCGGCATTCTCGGGATATATGTCCCCGATTTCCACAGCTAAAACATTTTTTCTCATTGTTGAAGAAAGCAACTCTGCTTGTTGACCCTCTTCCTTGGACCATCATAGTAGTAGTCTCCTGCAGGGTAACGATGGCTTCAGCTTTGTCCAAATCTAATTCCTTTTCTTTAAGCAACAGTACTCCAGTTTCTTTCATTAGATCCTTTCTCAAGCCCATTTTGAATTGATTTAGTAGCAACTCCCTATTCGTCTTCCTTATTCCAGGAACCTCATCCGCTGCTGCCCCTTTTAAATCATCTTCAAGAGCCCTAGCTCCCATCAGCCGCAGCCTAATACAAAACGTCGCCACATCTTCATCATGGCGTTGATAGCATTGGCTAAGCCGCAACAGACTTTCACCCGGTAACCGTCGCGGTGAAAATTTATTCAACAACCTATTTTTTAAGTCAAAAAACGTCAAAGTGTCTAAGAATGGATCCGCTTTAAAAAAATCATACGCCGCGCCTGAAAGTTTGAATTTTAATAATTTTAATGTTTCTTCTTCGGTCCAACCGTCCAATCTTGAACGCTGCTCCAACTTCTCTAAATATCTAGCGGCGTCTCTTCCATTAAAATCCGCTAGAGTAGCGGCAATAACTCCGAGGGGTTGAGTGGCTGGCGTTACCACAAAATGTGGTACCCCTCCAATCGAGGTACTGGTGGTCGTCGTAGTGGGTGGTGTGTGAGTGGGGTTAGTACCTAAGTTAGTAGTAGACATTGTGTTCTGCAGAATCAGGTATACAATCCCAGAGCAGTTTTTATGAAATTGAAATAGAACAAAAATAGTACGGTACCTTGTATGGCTTCCACGACGCCTGGAAAAGAAGGGGGTAAATTAAGGATGGGTAGTTCAACCCGCTTGACTTCACCAACCTAAGACAAGCAACAATACCACAAAAGAAAATCTATAACTCCAAGTCTCTGCTGCGACCCCAACGTGTTGCTCCACCTAAGAATCACCCTGTACAAAAAAAAATTCACACGACACAAGATAGAATACTAAAACAAAAAAGATCGGGTACTCGTTCCACCTTGTTATCGTTAGAATGGTTCACCCTGTACACATTTTTTCAATCTCTGCACAAAATTAATTGAGTCGCCCTGTATGGTACTGGCCTTCAAGTAACAGCTCCAATATTGAAATCTCTAATCAAACGACACGTTAATCATGACTCGGCTGAATTACCCTGTATAATTGAAAATGGTAACTCTTTACTCTAACAACCGGGTCGGCCCTGTATATGGTCGGCTGCACTATTGGCAATGAAACACAATTTCGAGTAAGCCCAGATAATGGGACCACCCTGTATAAAACCGATAGAAAAATAAATAAAAAAAAATCGACTTGTTTCGTGTAGTAACTCCTTCACCCTGTATAAGCACTGAAACAATTTATGAAACAATAAACAATTTATACGAAGACACGCACTCCTGGATTTCCCTGTATAGATATTATTCCAAACTCCTAAATAGTGGACATAATTAAGCTATTCTGGATCTCCCTGTATGTAGTCTGCTGCGATACTGTACCAGTGGAAAAAAATATTTCCGGATTCAATCGGACCTCCGGTAATGTAATATTTTTCTTTACCCAGAAGATAAGAAAACGATAACGAATAAATACAACCCTGTTATTTAGGACTCTCCTGTATGTAATATGCTACGATCATTCACAAAAGTCAAGAACAGACAAAAAAAATACGTTCGCTGAAATCCTCAACTTTGGATCACCCTGTATATAATTTGTTGCGATACTGCGAACAAGATAAGACACAAAATTAGCAAATCTTCTTTGAGAACAAAAATCAAACGAAACCCGGAATTGCTTATGATATGGGAGTCTTCAGTTTTTCCCGGTTCTCAACGAATTCCTTGGTAAAGTGGACCTACTACAACATTCGTGAAATCCCCAAAATTCCTGTTAACATACAAAATAAAAATCGACTTTTTCTTCACTTCTGAAAATAGTTAATCAACAAATAATTTTGCAAGTTCCGCGAATTCCTGACTTCGAATGCCGGCCAATATCCTAACCTGGAGATGGGAACAGCTATTCACGGCGCCGTTACAAAATAACTATAATTGGAAGATGGAGTCCTTGAGAGGGTTGAACAGGGTACGGTAGCTAATTATTTATAAAAAAAAATACAAATAAAATATAAAATATACATGAATATGTCCAGTTGATTTGTTCATAAATTCCGCAATAAATTTTTAATCGGTTGTATTATTACGCTCTACTCAATGACTGAAAATTAAGTATAGATCTCTTTGGGTTATTTCAACCTACTTTGATATATCGATTTTTTTTGTAAAAAAAAATAGATCCCACCTGACCTAACCTTTTCTTTTAAAAAAAACATCCCATCTACCTAACCTTTTCTTTTAAAAAAACATCCCACCTACCTAACCTTTTCTTTTAAAAAAACATCCCACCTGATCCTTAAAAAAAAATATTACTCCCTCTTAACCTAACCTTTTCTTTTTTAAAATGACATCCCACCGCTGTCACCAGATTGTAACGCTACCAGGGTCGTTTGACGACCCTTACGTTACTTGTAATAATAATTATGATTAACCCTTTTGCCAATGCGTGGATGTTCTAGTTACCTAGAGTTTCCTTCACTAAAACAAGGGGAATCATTACTTTTGAGCGGACTAAGGCAGTTCTTCACCAAAAGAGCTTGAAATTCGACCTCGGTTTACAATACGAGGATTTATAAAAGAAAGGTTAAAAGTATTTTAAATAAAAGGTCGAGTTCACTTAATAAATATATTCCCTTATAAGTTAGTCGAAATTTTATAATCCACACAGTCAGAAATTAATTAAAATTGCAGTCGCCAAATTAGAACAAAAGGCTTATAATTTTGAAAAGATGAGACGGACGATACTTGTTATTTATAATTGACAACAAACGAAACAAAAGAAGAAATTACGCAATATATGGAAAGCCAACAGTTTAACTTCTTAGCAGAGGGCTCCTAAAATACAATTGAGAAAACGATCGAAGGAATTACAGTTTGATTTACTTTTTGTAAAATTGAACATAGTAAAATTTATAGACGGAAATTGAAATACCACTTTAGATTAGATTTTTCCTTTTCAAAAAAAAATATACTTCGAATTACACCGGATAACGGGAACTCCTAAGGATTCGTTCCCTTCTCTCTATTCAAATAACTGTGATATCGGCTAAATTCCGCTTATAAATTAAATTAACATGAATGAACTTAAAACTGCCTGAGATTGTCTGATCGACTGAATTTATTTAAAAATTTGCGTCCGATTTAATTGATATATCAATATACCAACCTTACAAACATTTAAAATAATTGGTATTTACTCCTTAGTTCTTAATTAAAAAAATGCTACACAATTACTTAAGTAAACTAAATACCCCGACGATCTGATTGTTAGTTAACACATGTAGTCGCTAGCGGGAAGTAATGTATCGGAAGATTGTTAGATTATACAATAAGACAACCCTTTATCAATATTTCTTTATGTCCCGATTCTGCATGTACACTCCTCAAATAATGGTTAGTCTGTTAATTATAATGATCAATTTACTCACCGGGGACGAATCTCTTTCCTCAGACGTGGAGGCCCAGAATATATGCACACAACAACAACGAAAAAGAAAATATCACTTATTTAGCGATTTTCGCAAAATTCACGGAAACTACCCGAGGTGCTCAGTTCGCCGCGACGGCTGAACAAGCTCTCCTATCTTTTAATTTCTTTCTTTTCCCCCTTCATTAAATTTTTTAGTTACCTCCATATGTGGGTTGCTGAACTTGCGATTTCATACATGAGTTCAGGTATTTCCCAATTTTTTGTTTTATTTTTTGCTTCTAACTACGATTGAAAATAGCTTCCGCTAACCTAGTTTTACGAAATTATCAACAATTTTTGTTTAATATAATTTCGTAACGAACTAGCTGAAGGTATATTATTTCATTTTTTTATATGATACCGGTTGTCCCAATTTCAATGATTATTATTATATTAATAATTATAATTTATTTATACCCATCATTACAGTTGTTATCGCCCACAATGGTAGAGGTTTCGACCATCAATTTGTTCTGAATTACATTTTGACTAAAACTGATTTGAAACCTGATCTGATTATGCGTGGTACGGAACTGATTCTAATGACGGTGAGAAACGTTAAATTTCTGGATTCGATCAACTACTTTCCGATACCTCTGTCTTCTCTACCGAAAGCTTTTGGATTCTCAGAGCTGAAGAAATGATATTTTCCACATCTCTTCAACAAAATGGAAAAATCAAAAGTATATTGGGCCATTACCTACTTTGGAATTTTACGATACGGATAATTTAAAAGAAGACGCACGTGATAGATTAATTAAATGGTACAACGAGAGAAGCGCTGAAATTTTCGACTTTCAAAAGGAAATTGTGGAATATTGCGTTTCGGATGTACAGATTTTAACACAGGCCTGTCTCAAATTTCGTCAGCAACTTATGGACACGTCAAACGTCTGTCCCTTCACTGATGCAAGCACCATAGCCTCTGTGTGTAACAAGGTCTTTCGGCAAAACTTTCTGAAATCAATCACAATTGGAATAATTCCTTAAGGCGGATATAGATTAAAAGACAGCCAATCGAAAATAGCTCTACAGTGGTTAGTATGGGAAGAAAAGCAGAGAAATATCAACATTCACCATGCCGCCAAGGGTTCAGAAGCTGTTGTAGTAGGTGTAAAGGTGGATGGCTTATTTGAAAATCAAGTGTTTGAATTTCATGGCTGTTATTATCATGGTTGCCCTACATGTTTTAAGTACGACAGAGAAAATCCGTTAGATGCTGACCCGGCTGATTGTATGGAAAACCGATACGACAGAACCCTAAAAGAATAAAACATTTAGAGAGTAAAGGTTTTGAAGTTATACAGATGTGGGAGTGTGATTTTCGTAAAAATATAACCCCCGAAATCGAAAAATTTACAGAAAATCACCCTTATGTGAAACAATTACCGGCCAGCCCTAGTCATTCGTTATATGGGGCAGAACAGGAAATACTGTTGAGTATTATAAAACAAAAGAAAACGAGAAAATTAAATATGTCGACGTTTGCTCTCTCTACCCTTGGGTGTGTAAATTCGGCAAATTTCCTATTGGTCACCCTAAGAGAATTTACGTAGGAGAAGAATGTATGTTAGCAGACATTTTCCAAATGTCGGGAATAATAAAATGTAAAATATTACCGCCTACAAATTTGTATCATCCTGTACTTCCGACTAAAATGAATAAAAAAATGTATGTTTGTTTTGTGTCGTAAATGCGGTGAAGATTTTATTCAGGGTAATTATAATCACAATGATGATGAAAGAAGTTTAGAAGGTACTTGGGTGATTGAAGAAGTTGAATTGGATTGCGAGGGTTCTATAAAGAATACTTTTTGTTCTTTTCACGTGACATTTTCATTCTTTTTATAGAAAGTATTTTACAAAAATAAAAAAAACAATTGAAGCAATGTATTTCCTATTCAATTTTTGTGTGCCTCGTCTGGAGGCAATGAGTTTAACAAATGAGTGTTTTCTCGGATTTAACTTTGGTAAGTGCCTTGCGATGACTATGGATATGAAGAATACTCTTTCATATAAGAAGCTATGAATAATTATGTACACCTCAAAAATCTAAAATGATTTTTACTCTTTCATTAAGAATAGTATTTCAGATTAAAAGCCTTGAAAAATCAACGTCAACAAATGTGAATCATTCGTTATTACCTAATTTCGTCACGTGTCCGTTATCATTCAGCAGAAGCGTGTTATCATCAATTTCAGTCGTTAACTTCATTATCAAATCTACAAATTTTTTCATTACGATAACCGTTCACACTTTTTAGTGAAAGTAGTCTTTATATAGTAACTAGTATTTGTTACGTCAAGAGGTCAAAAAATTCTACGTTTTAACAGTATTTCATATTCAAAAAAAGTTATTCGATAAACACTTTTAAAAATTTAGCTCTTAAGAATGGTTTTAGCGTACGTCAGCAAATTGCAAAGGTTTCAATTAATATATATATTCAGCGTAGATTGAAATACATGCAAAAAACTTTTCGTTTGATAAGTTAAAAACGATGATAATACTCATACTTCCTTCTTTTTCAAAGTTGATATAATTATAAGGAAATTATACAAGGTGATGAAACTAGAACAATTGAATATGTGGTATAAATTCTAAATGGTTATTTATAATTATATAACTGATAACTATAGGTAGGATAGTAATAGTTGAGTAAAATTTATCTATATCAGTGGTAGGAAGGATGAGGCCCTAGAAATATTAACTGAAATTTTTTTCTTAAAGTTTATTTCATATAGCATTGTCATACTGTAACGGTGATAATCCAGCGGGGTATTTATATAGTATATCTATGAGAAAAATACCAAGTTAGGTTAGTTTTTTGCCATTTTGTCTTTACACGATACGAATGCTCGCTATGGTCATTTTCCCCTACAGTACATCGAGGACGTTCTAATAGTTGAATAGTAGCAGGATTTGGAGTGCCATCTACAGGTAAATTGAATTTCTCTTGAAAGTCTTTTAAAATCGATGCCATATCTGTGATATCATGTTCTGACTTGTTAACATATCCAAATCTTTCAATATATTCCACAGCATAATTCAGATCAATTTTCTCAGGTGCAACTAAAGGTAGAATTAGTAAGAGAATCATCCTTCACTTTCGACGTTAGCTTTAATACTGATTCTTCATCAGAAAGTTGTTATGGTAATATACAATCCATCGATTAGGTATTTAAAATGAAACAGAGAATATTTCAAAATTTTATAAGGTTAAATCATTGATTACATTGATTTTGTAATAATACAGATACTCTCTAAGTGCTTTCCCTACTAAACTGTTTTCATAACAAATATCACAAACTGCATACATTAAATTTATACAATTAGAAAAGTCACACATTGGATTAGGTATAAATGACTTCAATGAATTAATAATATTATAATAAAAATCACAAAAGTTAACATTTTTTAAAATTGAAATGTGGTGTTGAAGCAAATTCTCATGAAGGCGTAGAATTTCCACAACTTCTTCTTCATCGAGGAAAAATGTAACATCATGTTGACGAACTTCCACAAATTTCTGATTATCATAAATGACTTTAGTTATTTGACAAAAATCTTGATAAAACATGATGGGGCTGACGACAGGACTTTTCTCACCATCTGGAGGATTGAAATACTCGTTACTTTTACGAAGCACCTCTATGATCTCATCCCATTCTATAGTATTGAAGGACATTTTATTAGGTTCCATAGTTTCGATAAATGATGATAAAATGATGGCAGGTGCAAAAGTTCTGGCAGGGCTCAGGATACATCCAACTTCAAATCGACCAACATTGAAAACTGTATGCAATAAATAATGTTTTTCTTTTTTTATTGCAATTTCATAATTTCGTACAATTTGATCTAAATCACGATCATAATCTTCATCACTACCACTACATGCCATTGTAACACTAGCTTCACTATAATACCCAGAATCTTGACTCATGATGACTACTGACTTCTAAATTAATGTTGAACAATTTATATGTTTAACTCTCTCCCCACCAAAGTTCGCATTGTTTGCTGAAAATGTATTCATAAAAAAGATTTCGATCTATACTACATCATAGGCGTATATCCGACTGTTATATTTTTTGTCTAAGCCTAACCATTTAACGTTTATTTTGTTACGTTTCCTCTTCAATACTTTTTTCAACGAGATAAATGTTGGGACATAAAACCCAAATGTAAGATTTCAATACAATATAAATCATTACCAAAATGCCAAGGTAATTGGATTTTAAATATCTCTTAAAAGAAAATTTATTCTTTCGCAATATAAATAATTTTAATATCTTGCACTCTCAACACATGCGCATGTCCTTTTGCAACCAGCCAAAATTCTGCAGGCAACTTGTTTGCATTCAATAAAAATACCGGAGATTATTATACCCCAGATTTGACTATATTGGAAATAAACAAAGTACCCGTCCCAACTAACTCAAAAGTTGATGTTATTTTCCAAACAAATAGTGGTCTTTGTATTTTATGATAAAGCAACACAATACATTGAATTCAATGATGGATTTAAGAAAATTTTGAATAGATTCATCGTTTATTCCACGTAACTGAATTGGTTAAATTGCAATAAAAACGCTCTACCTATTACAATGGAGTTTTTGTTCGACTAAAAAAAAAATATCTTCTATTACGTAACGATACGTCACATTCCTGGCGTCACTTCTTTAGTCTCCAGGCTTCCAGAAGCCCCATTTCTTTGAGAGGCTCCTGGTGGGGCATCCTGTATATACGGTATCTTACTACACCCTGTATCCAAACTGATGCGTCGTTTTCACAGTACCAATGCTCTAACGACTGCGCATCATCTGTTCATTTCCTCGACCCCAAAACTGTGCAAAATGGTATATTTTATGACTACACCCTGTATATAAGAAACCACCATTTTTGGTACATTCTGGTATAATTATTACTACACTCTGTATCTTTTTTGTACATAAAAAGGTATCTTTACACCCTGTTCGAGTTACATCCTGTATATATGGTATCATTCTACATCCTGTTGCATATCTTCTATTAGGCCACTTCTTTAATCTCTACACCACCAGAAGCTTCGTCACAAAGTTTCCAGTCGGTGGCGACCAGAGTGCCCTTATAGCAAAAAACATACACACTTATTTACTTTTTTTTGCATAACCCCCGTACACCCTTACTTGCGTAATCCCCGTAGACGCTACCCTCCCCCGTGCTACCCAAACCCCTTCGCTTCTAAACCACTCTCTACCTTATACACGTAACAACATACACACTTTTTGCATAACCCCCGTACACCCTTACTTGCGTAATCCCCGTAGACGCTACCCAAACCCCTTCGCTTCTAAACCACCCTCTACCTTATACACGTAACAACATACACACTTTTTGCATAACCCCCGTACACCCTTGCGTAATCCCCGTAGACGCCTCCCCCGTGCTACCCAAACCCTATTCGCTTCTAAACCACCCTCTACCTTATACACGTAACAACATACACACTTTTTGCATAACCCCCGTACACTCTTACTTGCGTAATCCCCGTAGACGCTACCCAAACCCCTTCGCTTCTAAACCACCCTCTACCTTATACACGTAACAACATACACACTTTTTGCATAACCCCCGTACACCCTTACTTGCGTAATCCCCGTAGACGCTACCCAAACCCCTTCGCTTCTAAACCACCCTCTACCTTATACACGTAACAACATACACACTTTTTGCATAACCCTCGTAGACGCTACCGTCATTACTTGCTAGTATGTGCTAGTATTGGCATCTTTGCACATCCTGTATATGATAATATTCTAACAAATATAATATCGTTTATTTGACTTCAATCTGACCAATAGCAGAAATATGTGCTAGTGCCCTAATGGCGTCTTTTTTGCACATCCTGTATACGTTAATAATTTAACAATCATAATGTCTTTTGTTCCATAAAAATCTGACCAATGATGGCAGAGATATGTGCTAGTGCCCTAATGACATCTTTGCACATCCTGTATACGTTAATAATCTAACAATCATAATGTCTTTTGTTCCATAAAAATCTGACCAACAGCAGAGATATGTGCTAGTGCCCTAATGGCATCTTTTTTGCACATCCTGTATATGATAATAATCTATCAATCATAATGTCTTTTGTTCCATAAAAATCTGACCAATAGCGGAGATATGTGCTAGTGCCCTAATGGCATCTTTTTTGTACATCCTGTATACGATAATAATCTAATAATTATAATGTCTTTTGTTCCATAAAAATCTGACCAATAGCAGAAATATGTGCTAGTGCCCTAATTGCATCTTTTTGCACATCCTGTATACGATAATAGTCTAACAATCATAATGTCTTTTGTTCCATAAAAATCTGACCAATAGCAGAGATATGTGCTAGTGCCCTAACCACCCTCTATCTTATACACGTAACAACATACACACTTTTTGCATAACCCCCGTAGACGCTACCGTCATTACTTGCTAGTATGTGGTAGTAATGGCATCTTTGCACATCCTGTATACGATAATATTCTAACAAATATAATATCGTTTATTTGACTTCAATCTGACCAATAGCAGAGATATGTGCTAGTGCCCTAATGGCATCTTTGTACATCCTGTATACGATAATATTCGAACAATCATATTGGCGTTTATTAGACTCCAATCCGACAAATAATAATAGAGATATGAAGAAAGGCCCTTAACACTTGCGCAGATCGTCGAAATGTGTCTTTTTAGATCTATATGTAACGGAAAACATGCGCAGTATACGGGAAAAGTAGCTTTGCTACCCCAGCTACCCACGGCCGTTTTGGCACTCTGGTAACAAATAGTTAGCGTCATTATGGCAATGATGGCAAGCGACACCTGATAACCCCCGTACCGTAATCCCCGTAGACGCTACCCTTAAAACCCTCTTCGCTTCTTCTAAATCATTGCATAACCCCCGTATACGCAAAGAGCGACCCCGCCCGGGCCGTAGCCGCTACCCCATTGGGCCCCCCCATCCCCCGTGCTACCCTTCCCTCTTCGCTTCACACCCTTGCATAATCCCCGTAGACGCTACCCTTCCCTCTTCGCTTCTTCTTTGGCGGCCCGGGCCCCCCAAAAATCCGTAGCCGCGACTCCCGGGCCCCCCATCCCCCACGCTACCGGCCCGGGCCACCCAGGGCGTGGTCGCTAACCCCCAAAAATTTTGGCAATTGGCCCGGGCCAAACCCCCAAAAATAGGTCAAGGTCAAAGGGTGTGGTCATGTGACGTCACAAAAAGTTCCCACGCTCAACCGTCCCATACTCTACTGAATATTAATCAGTCTTTACAATTCAAACACTTTAAATTAGGTTCTTCATTTTTCCCTCCACATATTATACACTTGTATTAAACTCGTACTGCCATAGCTATAAAGTAAGTTGCACTACTAATGTTTGATAAATAAAACGAAGAATGTATAAAGAATTTTTTTACTTTTGTAATTGACTACAAATTTTTTCTCCAGTCGTCATTGTCTACAAATTTTTTCTCCAGTCGTCGTTTAGAAACTTCATTTGTGCACGCTCACCCTGTTTGAATTATTTCTTTTTCTTTCTGACATTTTTGGGGGTGTTGACCGAATACTATTTCTAAATGGGGCCACTGTTTTTATTTTAAGGAGCGGCGACTCAACCCACTCGTCGTCGTCCCAACACTCTTCGTGAATATGATGTTGATTGGTTGACATGATCTGGGGCTGGGACGACGAACTATCTGTCCTCTTCAGATACCGCTCCTTAATATAGAGCAGTGGCGACTCAACCCACTCGTTGTCCCAACACTCTTCGTGAATATGATGTTGATTGGTTGACATGATCTACAACAACAGAAAAAGGTAGCTAATTCACTATTCTATATGAGCGTTTGTACAGTGTGTTGAATAGGTGATAAATCACTCGGTGTATCTACATTGATATTTTTCAGTTTTTATTCTAAAAACTTACTTACTTTTTTCTTTATGATAGGGTTTTCAGCAACAACAACAGCAGAACGATCTTGCTTTGACACAAACTCTTTATTCCTATTTATATTTACTTTCATTTAATTCTAAAGCATATAAATTCATTGAAATATTATTCATTCCTTCAAATTTTGAAATCTGACTGATTTTCATAGGAATATTCAAATTCAAACTATAGTGCGGATAAGAATGAGCATATTCATGATATTGAATTAACATCTTCCCACTTTACCTTTAAGATTTTTTTGAATCCCAAACCAAAATGATTTGTCGAATTTAATAAACACTTTAATCGTTTAAGTTGTCCTATTTTATTCAAAATTCTATGTTTTTCTCCTACAGTCAATTTGTGCTTAATAACGAGAAAACGTTAACCTTCAGTGCCCGTTATAGATGTGCGGGTTGTCTCTCGTAGTACAACCCGTGCTCTCCAGTCGACCAGCTTCGAGTCAAAGAAGGGGTGGATTCTTCAAAATTTAACAGTTACTAAAAAGGGCGCCAGAAAAGTTTTGGCAAGCACCCAAGACTTCTTAAGTTAGCCTACAACTCCTCAGTGGGTTAACAGCACTACTTACACACTCCGAAAGGTTAAACTGATAGGAAAGTTATCATTAAAAATAAAAGTCAGCAAATATCCCCTGATTGAAGTTTATTAATGTCGTTGGACCATATGTCTCTTTTCAAAATATGAATATTACAAGCTTAAAACCAAAAAAAGAATGACACTATTAACACTTGAATACAGCTGAAGACCGAAATCTGCATAAAAACTTAAACCGCAAACTAATTTACCAGTTACAAGCGAAATCTAAGCTATTATATGAATAATTGACCAGCAGGTCCTATAATACCTGAGTAGAGCTGAAGGCTACTAACTCAGGATGCAGAAGAGCTGAGGGCCCTAATCTACACAGATGTCTCAAATCACAAACCAATTACAGGAAACGAAGAAATGGTTCATGTACAATTTTTCAAATACAGTGAAAATCTAACACCAAAACTACAATTGCATTAGTAGAGTATAAATATATATATAAAAGCATAAGCATAAAATTAAATAAGCCGGCGAGCTTAACAATGTTAAAAAAAATTGAAATTATGTACAGTGCAAAATTAGTTACATAAAAAAATATCCAAATAGCGCAGCGCCCAGGTACGTACCGTGATATACCCAGCGTTCAAAGCCAACAATTTAATATTCAAAAGGAATATTTCAAAATTTTATACTCGAAAAGTAAAATACTAATTAATTACCACAAATAAATAGAAAAAAAATATACATCAAAAATTCGTGAAATTTATACTGTCAATCGTGAATGGAAAATGTTTAAAATTAATAAGGAAAATGACTGTTACGAGTGATTCTCCTTCTTCAGAACAGCAATCGAAGTCGACGCTTCAAAATGTTCAAGCCCTCCTGGTTGCGTATTTCCATAGTATACTACTACACAGAGCAGGCCGCTGTCTGTACCGTAGTAGGATTTGGTCCGCCTTTTTAACCCTTAATTGGTTGCTGCGGCGTAAAAAGTACGCCAAACGAGTTTAAACGCTTGACATTTTCAAACCAGCAATTGGCCGACGGTGATCGCCTATGTAACCTCCCACCATAGTGTCTTCTAAGCACAAGAAAAGTGGCGATCCCGTCAGTTTTGATTTAGCTCTTTAGCAGGGAGTTACTGTGAGTAATGTACTAATTAGCGTACCAAATACGCCACGCGGACGTTTATGTTTTTTTATTTTTTATTATTATTTTTTTCCAAATTGTGACATTTAGGCTAAGACACTCTGGGATTTTTGTTTTGCAGTGGCGACCTGTTTACTGAACTGCAAAAGAGTTGATTTTTGTTGCTCATTGGCCCAAGAAATAGTGACAAATAACCATGTAAGAGTTAATTCAAATATTTTTTTTTCATTTTACAGTAATTTGTAATATTGTTATAGGTGGTCGGCTAGAGTAGGTAAAGGTTTGACGGAAGCTGAACTGGAAGGAGAAATGAAAAAAATTCATGAAGAATGGGATGAAGAAATAGTGGGAGGCATTGATGACGATGCATCTGACGATCTTATTGAGGATAGCGATCACAATTCAGAATCAGAACAAGAAGGAGACGACGAGGACCAATTATTTCTGCTTGAGGAACAAACTGAAGGTAGGAAACAAAGTGTAGGAAGGGAGCCAACCCTGACTAGCCGAGACAATCAATGTTTTGGAATAAACAGCCAGTAAGAAGCAAATTTGCTAAACATGCTGCTAAAAATATTATAAAAATTTTCCCTCGAAGCCTAATAAGAAAGGAGGAAGTATCCGATGAACTCAGTATATTTTTCCATTTTTGTACTCAAGAAATGATAGAGAACATTTTAACTTATACAAATGCTTTTATTCGAAGTACCAAAGATAATTATTCCAGGGTAAGGAATGCAAAAGAAACAAGTAAAGAAGAGTTATTAGCTTTTTTTGGAATGATGTATCTTGCAGGGCTTAAAAAACTAAGTCATACCTCTTTTGAAGAAATATGGGCTACTGACGGTACCGAAATGACCATTTTCCCGGCATGCATGGGTTATAAAAGATTTTTGTTCATTCTTAGATCATTGAGATTTGACAACAAAGATGACCGTCTGCGAAGAAAGCTAGAGGACAAACTGGCCCCTATTAGAGAAATCTTGGACGAATTTGTAAAAAACTGTTTGAAAAATTATTCACCAGGGGAGTACATGACAATTGACGAGACGCTGGTTCCTTTCCGCGGCCGTTGCAGTTTCATACAGTACATCCCGAACAAACCGGCAAAGTACGGATTAAAAATATTTACCCTCTGCGATTCCAAAATGTTTTACGTGTCCAATTTTGAAGTTTACTGTGGCAAGCAACCTGCAGGAAGATATGAATTATCTAATTCTCCAACAGATATTGTCCTTCGATTGGTAGAGCCGTTCAAAAATAAAAATAGAAATTTGACCACAGATAATTGGTACACCAGCTACCCACTAGCTCAGATACTTCTTGAAAAAAATATTACGTTTGTAGGCACACTAAAAAAGAATAAGAGGGAGATCCCCCCCGATTTATTACCAAATAAAAAAAGACCGACAAACTCGTCTATATTTGCAATTTACCAAAAATACAACATTGGTATCTTATTCTGCAAAAAAAAACAAGGCTGTCATTTTACTTTCCACTATGCATTCTAACGATAATGTGGATTCACAAACCCAGAAACCGGAAATCGTGCTATTCTATAACTCCACCAAGGGAGGAGTGGATACTGTCGACCAGATGTGTGGAAATTACACGGTGCAAAAACGTACAAAACGCTGGCCTTTGGTAATTTTTTATGAATTACTAAATATTGCTGGTATAAATTCAAATGTTATTTATAATGCAATCCATGCAGATGGTGAAAATCGAAGAATATTTCTTAAAAATTTATCTTTGAGTCTAATGAAGCCACATCTTTCTATGAGAGCCAAAATCCCAAATTTATACTTGGACATAAAACAGTTTCTTCGTTCATTTATACCCGATGAAGAGCCAACACAAATAAATACTAATACAATGAGAGGAAGATGTATTCAGTGTGGAAGAAAGAAAAATAGAGCAACTACAATCATCTGTCAAAGTCAAAGAACCAGCATGTAAGGAACATGTAGTGACAACACACATTTGCCTACGGTGCAATCGGCCCAATGAGGAAGACAGTTCGTAAACTGGTTAAACTAAACTAAGAGTTCCTTTGTGAATAAAATGTATATATTTTTTTTTTATACATAGTGTAATAATTTTCTGTGAAACTTCTGAGTTAATAAATCAATAATTTAACTTACTAAGGATTAGTGTTTTTAAATGAAACTCAAGGTCTCTAGTTAATTCCACAATATAAAACAAGTTATTGAAAATTCTAAAAAATTGACAATTGTTTCGATAAATCAATATCATCGATGATATTGATTTATCGAAACAATTGTCAATTTTTTAGAATTTTCAATAACTTGTATTACATTGTGGAATTAACTAGAGACCTTGAGTTTCATTTAAAAACACTAATATGAGCATATTCCACGAAGTAAGTGTCGAGACAGTCAATTTTACTAAGGATTCTACATTTCTTTTAAAAGTAGGAAAACCCACTTTGAGCAGTTTTGTTTGAGTGGCGTACAAAGTACGCCATGCAACCAGTTGTGTGAAATAAAATGGTGCAACCATTTAAGGGTTGAGCGCATGCTGCATACAATCTGTACTGCGATGCAGACATCGCTCTGCTCTGAAACGTAGTATATTATGAAATCGCAAATGGCGCATTTGTATACTACAAACTCTACTCGATTCCAGAAATGTGAAATTATTCGTTATAGGTAGATACCTAATTACTTGTAACTAGCAGCACTTATTTTATAACAGTTGAGTTAGTTCTGTGCAGTTAAGGGATGTTTTCATCGAAATCTTTTAATCTCGAATATTTTGTTTCAATTCCTGAGAACACAATATATATTTTTTACAGAAAGGTATTGCAAATGAACTTCAATGGTACCTATATAAGTTTCGAATAAAAAAATCTATTGATTTAGGCAGACTTAGTTTTTTTTTATCAAAAACGTCCATTAAACTTTATTTTAATCAAACCTCTATTGGTAAAAAAATATATTCCAATATATAGGTGTATTATTTATTCCAATATATAGGTGTATTATTGTGCCCTTCAGATTGACCACAAATTTCTAGAAAAGGTGAATTCTGAGAATTTCAGAAAATTGGTGTTCAATCTAAATGGAACAATATAATGAATATATCGTAATATTTTTTTTTCAAATGGAGGGTAGATTGAACTAAACTTTGTCGGATGTTTTTGATAAAAAACTAAAAAACTATTATTTTTATTTTTTAATATTATTACTAAAGAAAATGAACATAATGCATTTTTATTATAATAAAGATTGAAATAAAGGTTACAAAATAATATTATTACGAAACATAATCATAACGCATTTTTATTATAATAAACATTGAAACAAAAGAATAAGAATAATAATATTATTGCGAAACATAAAACAACAAAACGCATTTTTATTATCAAAAACATTGAAATAAATATTATAATAAAATAAGTCATATTACAAAACTTAATAATAAACATCAAATTAAAAAAGGAAATATTTACTGCTGTGGACGAGTAGGTACCTACTTAATGAGACTTAGCATTGGGCCTATTCTTTGTAATATTTTTCGACAGCGATCTCACATTAGGCCTCCTTTTTGTAATGGAGGAATTTGCTGGTCTTCCAGCTTGTATCGATTTAGCACCCGAAGTCATCCCAGGTCGAACTTTCCTCCGGCTTATAGAGGTTGGTTGAACTCTTATGTTCCTCTGTCTTTGAACGCTTTTAATGTTATGAAAAAAGCTTATTATATCCGAAGGGGTCGTTAGTTTACTTATTTTATGATTAAATTTTTTAACGGCATTGCTCATTTCTACTGACTTATTTTCTTCAATTACTTTTAAAATTCTTGTAATATTCTGCGAAAGTTCATCGGTACAGAGATCTTGAATGTCAGTAGCTACATTTTTCAGATTTGTTTGCGATTCCCATTCCTGTGCATAGCTTGCCTCCATCACACAAGGTATGTCTTGTTTTTGGTACTCATCGGTAGGCACCACCATCATATCTTCAAAAAAATCCGTTGGTATTTCCTCACCTAAAGCAATTCGTGCCAACTCCTTTTGGTCTTCAACTGACAGTGATGGAGCGGACGATAAAGAGAAAGAAGAGTAAAGTTCCACAGCACAAAGATGTTTACAAAATCTTCCTCCTTGACCATTTGGGCAATCACAGGTGGCCGTCTCAGTATCAACGTTGTAAATTAAATGATTGTATTTTTCCGAACAAACTCCGTAAATAGTTTCTTGATATTGTTCAACGTTTAAAGATTTTGCTTCTAAACGCAATTTATAGTGAATAAGTTCGTTTTTGTTTTTTCTGTAATTGGCAAACGACAATAAATGCCTTTTGTGATAATTTTCAAATACGTTACAGACAAATTCGACCAAAGCACAACTGTTAAATGCCTTACAACGTTCTAGAATAAGGTCTTTAAAAATTCTTATAGATGCCTCAGCATAGTTATTTGTGTTTTGTCCCATTGTTGACAAGGCACTTCTGAAACACAGGGCCCATTCTTCTTTTCGATTCCATAGCTTCTTCAAGTGGATTATTAAATTTTCATATAACAAAATAATTTCGTCACACATAAAGGTATCATACTCAGATTCCAATTCTTCTCTGGTAATAGCATATAATAGTTTTTGAAATTTTCTCATTATTAATGGGCGATGTTCTTTAGCAATCATATGATCAGCCTGCCACAACCATCTCCAAAACGCTTGACAAAAATGAAACGAGCACAAAAGGACAATAGATTCGGGAAATACCGTCCGTAATGCATTTCTCTCCGCTGTAGAATCGTCCGTCATTATGATTTTTGGATAGCCAAGTCCATTGAAACCCTCAGCACCTAAAGATTCCCGCAGTAGGTTAAAAACCAAAGTATAATTTGCCTCACTTTGGTCTGAGTGAAAAAGGCAAGCTAATGGTATGGCTCCAGTTTTGGCGGCTGCAAGAATAAATGTAACGCTGGTGCCAGTTTGGTCACATGAGCCACTGGAATCAACAAAAACCATCCTATTTGAAAAGTCTCGCTTATGTGCCCTAATCATTATAGGGGTCAAAATTATTATGGTGAAGGGGGTTTCTTTGATAATCACTCGCATTCCCATTTCTTCATAAAGCAGAATTTTTTCTTTTAAAGCTATTATCATGCTTGCAGCATCTCGACCACCAAAATTTTTCGCACTGAAAAATAATTAAGTAATTAAGCATATAGTCTTAGGAAAAGGCATTTCATCTACTTACCGCCATCCTTCATAAAGATGATAAATTTGACGGTCAGTTGGATTTATCTGGGCATTTGAAAGAATTTCAAATATGCTTTTATCTTCGGTGGAATTTTCAAGAAACATCTCATGATAAGATTTGGCTGAAGAAGGAGTCATACCGCTATCAAAATATTTTAAGAAAATTTCTTTTGTTGTACTACTGTTTCTTAAAAACCTATACGCTTCAGCTACTTTCACCTGATGATTGTGCATAAACTTGATCTGCAAAAATAGTTATTTATGCAATAAGTCTGTAAAGTGGCCTTTTTTTGACGAATGTGAATATTGTCGCATGAGCCGAAGGCGAATATTTTTTCTACTACCGTACATTTTGTCAACTAATGTCCACTAAGCCTAGAATTACAAAAGTTAGGTTTTATAATATACTGAATAAACTGTAGAAATTAATATACTACTTATGTAACATTTTATATTAGGTATAAACTGCTATTTCTCCCTTTCTCAAACTTATTAAAATGTATATATCTCCACCTCACTCTTTAAATTAATTTTTTGTTTATCAAGTTATCTCAGGAATAAATTCCTATTATGCAGAAATGTCAAAACGCCTATCTGTTTACTTTAAATTAAATCGATGACATTTAAGGAAAACTATGATAGAAATATAAAAAAAACTGTTAATAATTTGTTAGACACTAAATATTAGCAATAATAATTTAACGTCTCTTAGATAGATAATATAAATGACAATTTAAAATAAAATATTACCTATTTTGTTAATTTGTCCCGTTTTTGAAATATTTTACTTCACGCACTAGTGAAAAAAAAGTTAAAAAAAAAGTAAAAACCGCAGCGTGTATAAAGTATGTGTTTTACGCACGGTAGTAGAAAAAATAAATAATGGATAGATATGTATCTATCTATATTGTGTCACCAAAAAATTTAAGTGTTTTTGCAATGTTTACATAAATCTTAAACTTACCGTTGTATCAACATTTAACCCTTTCTTTAGAAGAGGGTCGTTTTTTAAAGTATTTCGATTATTCTTCTTAAATAAAATAATTATAGTGGCATTACAATTCTTATTTCGTATACGGCTATCGCTGTGTTTATTTTGTTTTACTTTATTAAAGTCGTTATGTTGGCACTTAAACACTTTTTTAAACTCAAATTTTTGAGCGTTGGGATAAGTATATCGAACAATCCAATTCGTGAATGTAGCTTCACTGAATGATTTTATGAATTCATCACAAAACTCACTAGCTGTTTTATCACTTCTGTTTTTCGATCTTAAAACCACGTTATAATTATTTGAATCTATAAAATTCCAGCCAAGAAGCTGATCATCTTCATGGCAAAAGTTTTTTAAGATGTGAAACATTTTGTTCTCACAGTCCATTGCTAACACAATGTCAACAACAAACTCCACAGCAAAGTAAACTAAACGCTTGTTGCATGCTGCACTTGCGAAGACAGGAAATCTTTTGAAATTGGGTATTGAGCGTGGGACGTATTAATTGCGTGATCAGCTCTGTAGTCTGTAATTGGGTAGAGTTTGTAATATACAAATACGTTGTTGGCGATTACATAATATACTAGCTTTCAGAGCAGAGCGATGTCTGCATCGCAGTACAGATTGTAATGCTGCGTGCGCTAAAAGACAATACATAGCCTACTACGGTACAGAAAACAGCCTGCTCTGCACGATAGTATACTGTGGAAATACGCCTCCTGGTTACTGGTTCAGGTGAGTCGTCTGGCTGATTTCGCTCTCCTCAATCAGAGGATAAAATGCAAAATATAAAATAAAAACCCCCCTAGATAACGAGTTCTTCTGGCCTGGTCGTCAATCGAAAATTCCCACGACGTTGGTGAAATTTAAATATTCGGACGTAATGGCTACCAGAGCACACAAAATTTTAATTAGTAGTCAGCGTTCGCTTCAACGAACCAAGGAGAACTGGCTCGCTTATATCGAAATGGTAGGTCATAATTTCTCCGTCGGCAGGCATACCAAAATTATATTATCGACGGGCGGGCGATTTTTCGCGTTACAGCTTTTTTAACACAAGACTACAAATTGTAATATGTTTATCAATTAATTTGATATAATCTGATATATTCGAAATATGATTAAATGATTTAATTAAATCATCTACAAGGTTAAGAATACCTGTAACATTTTTCATTGTTCTATTTATCATTAAAAATATAAAAATTTAAGAAACTCACCACCTAGTTTTCAAAAATTTCAAAAGAAATTAACTGTCTCGACCCTTACTTGGTGGAATCTACTCATATTAGTGTTTTAGTTAATTCCACAATATAATATAAGTTATTGAAAATTCTAAAAAATTGACAATTATTTCGATAAATCAATATCATCGTCAGAATGACAGAAGTTACATTTCATTTGATGCCTACCTGATGTTTAGTAGTTATTTTTGGCTAGACCAAGAAGTGACCTAACTTGTGATTGACTTAATATATGTTAATAGAAAAAAGAAGAGTTCTCCACTAATAAACTGTCTTCTTAAGTGATAATTGTAAAGATCAGCAGATATAGTTTTCCTATACACCCTGTATATAAAAAATACAGTATCTTTATTACTACACCCTATATATACCGGGTGTCCCAAATTATCGTATACATACAATATCTCGCCTATTTGACAAGATAATTTAAAAATTAGAAAACTGTTTTGAATGGCATTAAAGTACCTTCATAACCCTTTCAATGCTGACTTAAATAGTATGGTATTGCCCTTTGCGGGAATACTTTTGGCAATTAAACCTTAAGATTGTTAGTTTGCTGAATAGTAGACGCTAATAGAAATTTAATCTACCTGATGTTATTCTTGTTTTTTGCAAAGCGCACCTGTGCGTCCTCCGCACATTTTTATAAATTTTCACTAAAATGCGGAGAGCGCACCTATGCGTCTTGATAAATAATGAAAAAATGAAGAAAATAATGTGTTTTTAATTATAATACAAAATAAAAACGTGTTTTCGATAATAACTAGATTAATAAAATTGACCTACATTTTCATGTAAAAAATACATATCAAAGAAAAATGACACAAATTCTTAGGTACACGCATAAATTATTGTTGGTGATATTCTCAGAAGCAAACTCCTAAGCAAAGATCGGGTTTTTCTGGACATGCTGGGCAATGATATGGGGTATCTTTTCGTATTTTCTTTTTCCAACATGTACGACACTTTTTTCTCAAAATTTTCTGGTCATCATTGCGAACATCTATTTTTATAGGTAAGTGATCTAAATCGTGATGTTGTTCCCTCTGTTGCGGTTTTTCTACTAATAATTTTTCTAAAATTCCAAGGCGAAACTTATATAGTGTTAATTTTCTGCCAGAATACTTGTTAAAAAGACAATGGGCATTTAGTAAATATAGATTGATAATATAAATGCCAATTTTCTTATACCACCTTAACGTTTTACGTAGCGAAGGATAATAAGCGGACATCTGATCAGCATGATCTATTCTTCCCATATATTTGTTATACTGAACAATAGGCAATGGTTTATGATTTTCATTCCCTCTTCTATTCGTTACAGTTTCTATTGTGTTCTGAAATTCAGTTGAAATATACGGAATATCTCTCTTATCTCGCCATTTACCTACCAACACATTTTCACAGTACATACCTTGGGATTCACCTTTTTTCAACTTTGCGTCTATGACTTCACGTGGATTACCGGGGCGGATGTAATTTCGGCCGGAAAAAGGGCAGGTACTAAAAGCCGGTAGGTAAATTCGGCCGGAGGTTTTAAGTTGCTTCCTTATCTCATAGGTATTTTCGGCCGCAAATCAAATAAAATAACAGAATGCTTTATATTAAAATATTTCTTTATTTCAATAAAATTATTACATCAACTTATTTCTATAACTTAGGTAAACTATAAATTTTTAAAAAACGTTTTGATGTGATACAGATTTAACGAAATTAATTCTAGAAATATTGTCAGATCGAAGCATATTTACCATGTTTTCGATAAATTTTAGTTTGTTTTTTACTTGTTTGTCTTTAATTTTTGCTGGAATATTTAAATTTTTTATTTTTAAATATGCATCGATCTGACAATCTTTTAATTTTTCTATAAAAATAAATATAGAAGGGTGACTTGAATAAAAACTAGAATTAAAGTGCGAATGGAATGATTCGCAGGCATTTGTGGTTCTTTTAATTGATGGGTTTTCATATGCCCATATATTTGGTGGAAAATGAGATTCTGGCGCTATGTAGTTTTCTAATAAATAGTCTGCGTATTTATCTATAAGTTTATGGTCCGGTTTGTATGACATGAGATCAAATATGAAACAATCTTCAACTTCAGAGGGGTCTAAATAAGTTAGCCCAAAAGTATGAGTAAGCCATTTGCTTTCCTCGCAGTTTTTAGGGTTAACCCTAATGATTGTATTTTCCTATACCACGCCTGGTGCAAGTGGAATCTACAACCATTTAGTTTGGTTTTGGGAAAGACAACTTTTAATGCGTTATGAATTGCGATTTCAAAATCCACAAATACCTCCTTCGGTTCAAAAACAATATTATAAAGTTCAAAAATTTTAGATTTTACCAACAGAAAAAGTCTCATATATGTGTCACTGGTCTTATTGGGCAACAGACAATACAAAAGAGGAACATAATGCCCATTTTCCAGTCCATGGATGGTAAATAACTGATAAAAATATTTTGTACAATAAGAAAATGTGCCATCCATGTAAAAATCTTTCATTTTACATAAACTTATTATATTTGTATGGCAAGAAAAAACAATGATATTATCAGCTGTGCTGTTAATAAACAAAAAATTTTCACCTGTTGTGGTTTTCGGTCCATAACTATCGAGTACAGAATGTACATCGTGAATATCCTTAGGCAGGGCTGGTAAGAGCTTACGGCGGCTGTTGTACAAATTTCTTCTTATTAGACTGACATCTATCGATGACAAATTCTCTGGCAAATGATTTGAAAGAACGCTTTTAATAATTTTTGAAGGTTTCTCCGATATGTCTTCCTCAGCTTTGCGCTTGCATGAAGTCGTCACTATTTTTCTCTCCAACGTAGTTTCATCGGACTCGTGGTTGTGGATTAATTCACTTCTAGTAACTGTGTATTCCGCACCAACAGTGTACAGTTTGGCTAAACATCTTAAATTTTTCTTTATACACCTCCAACGTACTTCACCACTTTTTAATACGTCCTGTTTACAAAACTGAAACTTTTCTACAACTAGTAAGTCACAACCGCGTGAACTCTTAATTACTGAAACTGATGCCATCGTATACAAATAATATATTTTATGCTTTCTATCGACTAGTAGCTTAAAGATAAGTTATAATACTGACTAGCTATAATAATTTTATACCTGTTATTTGTGAATTTTATACATTTAAAGGAAACTATTAAGCGTAATTACCAATATTTTAATCTCATCGTAAACATCAACCCCTCGGCCGAAATTACCCCTGTCATAAATGGTACCCTTTGATTTATGCAGGTAGGCCAAGGGATTACCGGCCGAAATTACGCCCGCCGGATTACCGACCCTGTCCTTACGAAGTGTTCCTCTACAAAAGGTATTATTAGATAACACATTTTTGGCGAGGCTGTAACTATTATAATATTGAAATTGACTGTCTCGACCCTTACTTCGTGGAATATGCTCATATTAGTGTTTTTAAATGAAACTCAAGGTCTCTAGTTAATTCCACAATATAATACAAGTTATTGAAAATTCTAAAAAAATTACAATTGTTTCGATAAATCAATATCATCGTCAGAATGACAGAAGTTACATTTCATTTTATGCCTACCTGATGTTTAGTAGTTAATTTTGGCTAGACCAAGAAGTAACCTAACTTGTGATTGGCTTAATATATGTTTATAGAAAAAAGAAGAAGATGTGATATTACAAATATTGAAGCTTAGATATTATTAGCCCTATGGTGATATCCTGGATATCATTTTTCCAATTAAGATCAGTATAACTGTGCAATGATATAGAAAACCAGGAAAACTATATCTGCTGATCTTTACAATTATCACTTAAGAAGACAGTTTATTAGTGGAGAATTCCCTAGATTTAACTGTTCATTGACAACTTCATATTGTGGGTTTCTTAAATGTCTTCTAATTTCCAGTTCTTCAAGGAAATCCAGTTCTTGTTTCTTTTCACAAATATGCAGTACTTCTAGTTATGTGTTAGGTGTCAATGAATGATTGGTGTCAAGTAGATGTTTTGCGTAGTGGGATTTATCTGGTTGTTTTAATCTGTATGCTCGTAAGTGCTCACTGTATCCTAAACAAGATGATGAAATTAAAACTTATAAAACCATCACATATGCAGGAAATATTTCTAATAATGAAATTGACTGTCTCGACCCTTACTTCGTGGAATATGCTCATATTAGTGTTTTTAAATGAAACTCAAGGTCTCTAGTTAATTCCACAATATAATATAAGTTATTGAAAATTCTAAAAAATTGACAATTGTTTCGATAAATCAATATCATCGTCAGATATTGATTTATCGAAACAATTGTCAATTTTTTAGAGTTTTCAATAACTTATATTATATTGTGGAATTAACTAGAGACCTTGAGTTTCATTTAAAAACACTAATATTTCTAATATCATTTCAAAGATAATATCTTCAGCAACGAATACAACAATTTCTTTTAAAACAGAAAGTAACGTTAGTACAAAATTGTTAAATGTAAAAACAAAAATACCACTATTAAAGAAGTCAGGTATATATAAACTCAAATGTCCAGAATGTAATGCTGTCTATTTGGGTCAGACCCTTAGGAATTTTGAAGTACGATACAGTGAGCACTTACGAGCATACATATTAAAACAACCAGATAAATCCCACTACGCAAAACATCTACTTGACACCAATCATTCATTGACACCTAACACATAACTAGAAGTACTGCATATTTGTGAAAAGAAACAAGAACTGGATTTCCTTGAAGAACTGGAAATTAGAAGACATTTAAGAAACCCACAATATGAAGTTGTCAATGAACAGTTAAATCTAGGGAATTCTCCACTAATAAACTGTCTTCTTAAGTGATAATTGTAAAGATCAGCAGATATAGTTTTCCTGGTTTTCTATATCATTGCACAGTTATACTGATCTTAATTGGAAAAATGATATCCAGGATATCACCATAGGGCTAATAATATCTAAGCTTCAATATTTGTAATATCACATCTTCTTCTTTTTTCTATAAACATATATTAAGCCAATCACAAGTTAGGTTACTTCTTGGTCTAGCCAAAATTAACTACTAAACATCAGGTAGGCATAAAATGAAATCTAACTTCTGTCATTCTGACGATGATATTGATTTATCGAAACAATTGTCAATTTTTTAGAATTTTCAATAACTTGTATTATATTGTGGAATTAACTAGAGACCTTGAGTTTCATTTAAAAACACTATTATAATATTGGTCCATATAGAGCGAATGCCCGCTATTTAGAAAGTTTCTCATCAACAACAATACGACTTTTTCGGTATGATTTTTACCACATAGAAGAGCATCGTTTGCCCCAGCGTATACAATAAGATTTAAGACTGTTCCATCAGGCTCGGTTAACAAATATAGCTTTACACCGTACTTGTGCTTTTTTTTTCGGAAGATATTGTTTAAAAATAAGTTTTCCCTTCCAAAGGACCATCGATTCGTCCAAGGACAAATTTTTACCAGGATAATACACTGTCTGCATTTTACTAGTAAAATGGTTTAGCAATGGTTTTACTTTATACAACCGATCTGCTGGGGGTAAGTCAGTTGGCGGTAGATTTTCACAAAAATGTATGCATCTCATTATTAGTAAATATCTGTCTCTACTTATAAATCTCGGAAAACAAGTTGAAAATAACCTATGCGTCTTCCAATAGTCTTCTATATGAGGTAATTGTATTGTTCCTGTATGTAAAGTTAATCCTATAAAAATAAGTAATTCAGAAGTTGTGATGTCTTTCCACTCAGAAATTCTTGAACGGGGTCCGCTACTGTCAACAAGTACTTCTACAACATAGTTATCAGTCTGCATTACTATCATATTTAAAAGTTCATCATCTAATAAAAGCCTGAACCAGTCGTATGGTTCTTGCCCGGGAGGATCTACTAATAATTCATTTATTTTTGTGAAAGTAATTTGTTTCATACCTTCAGTGGTTTCTGTCCAGGTGTCTACGATAGGACTGTTAGTAATGTCTTCGTCTTTACTCCCCGATGTGTCCAATTCAGAACTATCTTCAACAGCAACTAAAAAAGCGAATTACTTGTGATCAAAACCACCAAGTTTTAAGACATTTATTTACTTACATTCAGATCTGTTGTCTAATTCCTGATCTTCTTGTTCATTTTCTGTATCTGAATTATATAAAAATTCCATCTGTTCCTCGACTGTAAGGTTTTTTGGATTTTTTACCGTAATAATTTTACGTTTTTTCACACCCGATGAACCAGTGAAACAAAAACCTCTTACTCTCAGGGTAAAAATTATTTAAATAATTGAAGGTATTAAAAGAGAGTAGGTTCTTTCCAAACTGACAAAGAGATTGGAGATAACGGAGCCAGTTCTCAGGGCTCTGTTATCTGAAGGAAGTTTAATTAAAGAAAAAAAATGTGAAAAAGAAAGAGAAAGAGAGAGAGAGAGAAACTAAAAAACAGTAAAGTTACATCAATAGTAAGGGCGCCACTAACTTTGTTCCTAAACAAAATTAGAAAAAATCAACCTCCTTAATCAGTCAACTCTTACCTGCTGTGCTCTGCTAGTTTTTAGACAATACTTATGCAAAAAAAAATGTACTGAAGGCTATTTCACAGGTCTTTCTGTATAATAAATAAAACAACAGACAACTAATATGAATGAATATAATGAATGAAAAAATATTTAAACGTGTTACATAGTTTGACAATAATGGGTTAGTAAAAGTGTGTATGTGAGAAGAAAAAGAAAGTATAAATAAAAACTAAGACAAGCTGTACAAATATGAATGGTGAAGCCATACAATATAATTTTACTTATCTTGAAGTAGCAAGTCGAAGTCGATTCTCCATAAAATCTTCCTAGGTTATATAATTCTCAGTATAATACATAGTTGAGTATCTAGATCATGAATTGGCTCTTATGGAAACACCATTTCTTGTGAGTCAATGCAAATTGCCGACAAATCTTCACCTTAGTTCTTCCGTCGGGTGATTTTAGTTAAATTTACCGGAATAGTTAAATTATTCCAGACGGTATCGCTACAAGAACACCAAGTGTGTTACAGATAGACCTTTTTTTAATTAACACGATAATTAGATATCTGTCCAGTGACATATATGAAACTGTACTTATTATTTTTTTACAAATATACAATCTAGTTTAATGATTTGTCCTGGACAAAAACCTTTATCAATTTAAGAAAATATTACACAAAAAAAATATAAAACCTACCAGTAATCCCTGCGAATTTGTTCTTAGAACAAGTTTTTTTAATAACCATACAGAATATTTAAAACTTTTATCAGGATTTCTGCGACTACCATTCTCTATTACAATCTCTCGTATAGTGCCGCATTCCGAATTTCTATTCAGGATTTTTTTCTGTGAGATATCTATACAGTTTATTCCACCAACATTTAAATAGTTGTTTAAAACATTGGCAAGGAAGGACGTGTGGTCTATTCCACCAATAAATTTAACATGCATCGCTGAATTATATATTTAAAACTCTATTAGAAATGTTAACTGCTAAGTGAACGTTTCATACCCCTAACAGCCAAGAAAAAAAATTTTCAAAAAAAATTTTTTTGTTATATAATTAAACTATTGAGACCAAAAAAAAACGAGGGAAGAAAATTTAAAATAGAAACTTTAAAATATGAGAATCACGTATGAGTAAAAAGGAAAATCCTTACTATTTTAAAAAAAAACATTGATGAAGTCAATATTAATATATATATACATACATATTTTGTACATATTTATACACCCCCAATAAAGTTCATCCCCATATTGAGACTAACATAAACTTTAAGCTTCTGTGTTATTAAGTACTTATTCAAAGGAACAGTCTACCCAATTAGTAACTGCTCTTACTTATCAACATAGAACCCTAAATCGAATATGAAAAAAATATACATTAGGAAAACCAAAAACCCAGATATGCATTTTCAGGGACTTAAGTACTGATACAAGGGAACAGTCTACCCGTTTAGTAACTGAACTTACTCAAACCCTTAAAATACAGCATAACAAAAGAAAATTTTAGACAAAAAAAAATGAAAGATAAAAAACACACCCTCATACATGTTCTGCACTGTCTGCATCCGATATCCACCGTCAGGTCAGATGCTGAGAATCCCCATGGCTCAATCTAGAAACAGAAGGTGTGCCAAGTTGTAAGTGATCACACAAGACCGAAATTGCGCAAACTTAGCAGCAAAGAGAGCCTCGTATTCCGATTCAACTGCTTCCACATTGCCCCATAACAACTTCAAACACTCCACACCGCAATGTAGCTCGAACGAAGACACTACACAACGTCCAGTTCAGAGTACTGCACACTCAATGATATTCTAGCATATCATTAACGCTAAAATAATAACCTGAAGGGTTATTAAATGATACCAAAAAGACAAAGTCGGGAAGAAACATAAATAGATATAGAAAAAGATTAAAAGTTGGAAATTTATTAAGATGGTCCAACATTAACCACCCATTATATGAAAGACAAGTTAGGTATTTGTCACGAACCTTATTCACTGAGTGCATATTTGTTCTGAAGGTAAGGAATATAGGAAAAGACATTTGCCCAGGAGTGATATTTCAGGGTTGCCCCTCGTTATCCGTAGACCGAACTGCAAGCAACACTGGTGAGAATAAACTCACAAGAATACTACCCCAGATAAATTCTTTAAATCAAAAATAAAAGTTAAAATAAAATGATAATAGGAAGAGAAAAGAATAACATAATATGGCTCAGATAAATAGGTCTATAAAACTCATAACTAATTGCCGTATCCTATAACTAATGAAAGGAAAGAAAAAAAATAAAAAAACTTACTATTCTCATTGAGAATATAGACGTCACAATCAGGTAAAGGAACATCAAAAACACTTCGCAATATTCACAAGAGGGAAGAAGTAAACTTTAAAGAAAATACAAATACTGTCACAAGGGAATGGACGATGATTCCTGCACTAACATATTTAACAACAACAAGTCATTATCTAATGGTGAGGTAACCAACTCCAAACTTATTCGTATCTACTTTTCGATATTGTGAATCATTAAAGTAAAGATATTGTGTTTTTAATGCCTAGATTAATATTATAATCTAGTGTATATGAGTCATAGTCAGGTAAAGAAATATCAAAAAGATATTTTGATGTTTCTATGTAGATAATAATAAGAATTCATAAGAATCCTAAATAGCAAACAGAGAGAAAGTAAATTAGAGGAAATACAAATACTGTCACAAAGGAATGGACGATTATTCCAGCACTAACATATTTAACAACCATATGTCATATTCTAAAGGTGAGGCAATAAACTCCAAACTTATTTGTTCTATCCTCTCAAATTCCCTTACTATAAGATAAAGGAAATATGTTTTCTTGACAGATAGAAATTTTAATTTCTACGGTAGGATATATCAAGATAATTATAGATATTTTTGAATAGTAAAAATAACTATTTGTTAGATAGAGATAAGCGTTTAAGAACACTGAAAATTAAATTCCTTACAATGAACTGGATTCATTTGGAATCTAACTAGAAAAGATAAAGATACAAATTTTAAGATAAAATTAAACCAACTATTAAGTAACATAGATAGATCATTTCTGTGTTGCTGTGCCAAAAGAGGTAAGAGTCAAATTTGCTATAAATATTATAGCAAGCTAGGATATATACTATACAATAGATGTCTGGTGGGACAATATTTAAATGTACAGAAGACGCACGATTTATGTCTGCTGCGACACAAGATAAGATAAGGTAAAGATAAATTTTCGACACGAGATAAAATAAGGTAAAGATAAAGCTCTGTGTGTCATTCTCTCTAACACACAAAAACCCTAGGTAAGATAAATTATTTCAGTTTGTGTCATTTGACACAATTCAACTGAAAACGGTAAGATAAGATAATATTTTTCAGTATGTGTAACTACACATTTCGACTGAAAAGATAAGTCTACAAATTAGAAATATAATATGGAACATTCAAATTTTAGTGATACTAATTACCGTTCCAACATCACATAACTCTAATTTAGTAAACAAAAATAATATTAATTTCTTAATACTTTCTAATTTCAAAAATATAATCTACAAGATAAACCTAGGTTACCAACAAATTAATTTAGCCAAGAGATTATTTTTAACTCTCTGCACAACACAGAAAAATCTACAGTAAAATTACTTTTGCAGATAAGGTAAAAATGTGTTCATCTAACAAATGTTCATTCACTATCCGAAGATACTGAGTCAGGATTATTTTCATCATCGGTAGAGTCACTTGATTCATCAGTAGATAAGTTATATTCTTTTAGATCTTTAATATGCCATCGTCCTATATTTTTGCCATTACTATATTTGAGTTCATAAATCAAGGGAGATATAACACGGTTAACAGTACAATGTATATATTTAGGCATAAATTTTGCAGAAATAAATTGAGCTTTATCAGATTTCTGATAATTCTTTTTCCAAACATGATCACCTACATGAAATTTAATATCGCGCTTACGAAGATTATAACGGTTACTCGATTTTATGTAAGCCTTGTGTAATTTTTTTCTAACATCTTCGAAAATTTTTGGCATTTCTTGAGTATCCTGTAAACGGTGTATTTTATCAGCAATTGCAGGCTGATTATTTGCATTTTCTGCAATATTCCCGAAGAATGACCCTGATACAGGTACGTTTCTAGCAAACACAAGAAAAGATGGTGGAAATTCTGTGACTTCATGTTTAGACAAACGAATTGCCTGAGCTATTTTCTGTAATTCTACATCCCAAGTTCTATGATCAGAAAAACAATATGAACGTATTGCAGTGACAATAGATTTATTCACACGCTCAGTATGATTGGCTTGAGGAGTGTAATTTGCAGTGTACCAAATACTTTGGACATTGTACTTAGACATCAAACTTTTAAACAACTGACTAGTGAACTGTTTACCATTGTCTACAGCTACTATTTGAGGAACTCCAAAAATTAGAAAAACATTATTTTCAATAAATTTCACAATCGCAGAAGAGGTAGCTTGTTTTAAAGGTTGAATTAAAACAAATTTAGAGAAGAAATCAACAATGACCAATGCACACGTATTTCCCTGGCGAGATCTAGGATATGGGCCCATTAAATCACAGGAAATTAACTGGAAAGGAAACCCTATGTTACGATATTTACCCATGAGACCAGCTTGTGGCAAATTTGTGGGCTTACAGGCAGCACAAACTTTACAGCGCCTCACATATTTTTGTACACTCTGTCTCATTCTGGGCCAATAATATAACTCTGAGATTCTCTCTAATGTTTTGAAAACACCGAAATGAGCTGCAGTAGGATCATCATGAAATTTCGATAACAATTCAAGTCTGTTTTCCGTTGGAACTACAATTTTCCAGTCAGTTAAATTGCAAATATTGGCATACTTGTTAAAGACATGCTTATATAGGATATTATTTTCCACCTTGAAATTAGGATAACTATCCGGATCGGATTGAACCTTATTTATCATAATTTTATACCAATTATCAGGTTTTAGTAAAGATAAATCTAATACATTTATTTCCGGCACCCTTGATAGAAAATCTGCAGGTACGGTACCCGTTGCTCTACGATGGACTATCGAAAAATTGTATTGTGAAAGTTGTAGAATCCACCTAGCTAATCGTGGTGATGGTTTCTTCATGTTATTTAACCAAACAAGAGAAGAGTGATCGGTGATGACAGTAAAATGTCGTCCCAGAAGATAATAACGAAAATGATCAATAGATAATAGGACTGCAAGGGCTTCTTTTTCAGTAGTTGTGTATTTCTTTTGACATTTATTCAATTTTTTACTATAATAAGCTACTGGATGTTCCAACCCATCTTCCAACTGAAAAAGCACACTTCCAATACCTACATCACTTGCATCACACATTAGATAAAATGATTTGTCAAAATCAGGACTACAAAGTACAGGAGCGGTAGTTAAGACAGTTTTTATATCATCGAAAGCTTTTTGAGCTTCCGGTGTCCAACTTATTGGTTGATTTTTTTTTCTATTAGATAAAAGATCAGAAATGGGAGCAGATAAAGTAGAAAAATTATTTAAAAAACGACGATAATATGAAACAACACCTAAAAATCTACGCACCTCTGTAGTTGTCCTCGGTACAGGATAGTTAGTAATAGCTTTAGTTTTTTCACCGTCAATACTTAACCCGTTTTCATCCAAGGTATAACCTAAATAGCGAAGAGAAGGACGACAAAAATGACATTTATCAATATTTACCGTTAAATTAGCCTCTTTTAATTTCTCATAAACTTTAGACAAAATTTCAACATGTTTATCAAACTGTGATGTACAAACAATTATATCATCAAGATAATAAAAACAATATGGTTCTAAAGATGGACCTATTACCATATCCATTAATCGTGACATGGTAGCTGGACTTGAGATTAAACCAAATGGTGTACTTGTAAATTGAAATAGTCCTCTAGAACGTATTGCGAAAGCTGTTTTTGGACGAGACGACTTTTCTAAAGGTATTTGATAGAAAGCATGTTTTAAATCGATACTAGAAATATATCGCGTATCCCTTAGTTGACTAAGAATTACCTCGATATTTGGAATCATATACGAATCTGCTTTAGTTTGCTTGTTTAAAAATCTAGCATCAAGAAGTAACCTTATACTACCATCGGGTTTATGAGTTAAACAGATAGGAGAACAATAAGGAGATGTACTTGGTTCAATAACCCCTAATTTTAATAATGTATCTATCTCATTATTCACATGAACTTCCATAGCTTGAGGCAATGGATACTGTTTTATTTTAAATGGAGGAGAATTTCCTGTGTCGATAAAATGCTCTAAGATATGTGTCCTACCAATTTTATCCTTGGGGCTAATGCTTTTAAATTTTTCGATAACAACATCAAGTTTAATTTTTTCATCATTTGTTAAAGTTGTGACGTCCTTAACAGTATTGATGACATTTAAAGATAAGGCATTTAAATTCATAGTAAATTTAGAAAAATCTATTTTAATATTGAATGTCTTTAAAAAATCCATTCCTAAGATAACTGTTTGAGTAACTGAAGGTAAAAGATATAATTTTAAAATCCGAGATAACTTATCCACTGTGACATAAGTTTCTACAAAACCACCAACATCATGGTATGTACCATCAGCAGTCGAAACTTGAAACTGTTCGGTAATAGAAATAGGTATAGATAAATTCTTAAGAAACTCAAGACCTAGAGAACCCAAAACACTCAGATTACTTCCTGTATCAATCAAACAAGAGAATGTCTTCCCAAAAATAATAATATCCACATAAGGCCTGTTATCATTATCTTTTCGATATAACAAGTCTAAAAAGTAATTACTAGATAATTGAGTATTTATAGAATTCTGAAATTTATTTACTTTGCTTGGTTTGTAAAACGATCTTACTATATTTAACCAAGCTAACCAATCATTTTTATTGAAATAAGATAAGTTAGTTTTATTTGAATTTTTAGATAGATTAGGTAAGGAATAAATTTCACTTATTGGTTGCTGGTTGAAGGCGTTATTTCGGAAACTGTTCTTGACTTTGATTGTTTTTTTGAATTTTTTTGCTTTGGATGTGTGGATCCTGAAGGATTTTGAGGAGCGGTAGGTGTCACCAAAGCATTGACCTGACCGCTTGGTTCGTTTTTTGAACAATTTGGACATTTAGATTTTATAAATCCAGGATTTCCACATCCATAACAGAATACTTTTAAAGCGTATTTACATTGCGGATAAAAATGATTCTGTTCACCACAATTCCAGCAAACTTTATGTGAACTTACTGTAGACACTGTAGATAGATGCCTTGAATTATTATGATTCCTAGACCGATAAGATGAGGTAAAAATATTATTTAACTGTGGTTCTAGATATATTTTAGGTTTGCACGAACTAATACTTGAATTCTGAGAATTCTGTGAGTAGGTAAAAGATTCTTCCAACTTTTTACATTTATCGGTTAACTCTTCGATACTGGTAATATCTAATAAAGCTAGCGGTTGAACATAGTTAGAAAGCAAATTTCTCTTAATGATTCTAATTTTTGATGATTCATCCTGTTTTATTTCTAATCGATTAAATAGACTACACATAGAATTTATATATAAGGTAACTTTTTCATTAATATTTTGTTTTCTATTTTTAATTTCATCCAATAAATCTTCCTGATAATTATATGGGAGAAAATCTGACTTTAATTTAGAAACTAACTCTGACCAATTTTGAAATTGACTTCTATTATTTAAATACCAATAAAATGCCTGATCAGTGAAGAGATCTGCAGCGCTAGAAAATAATTCGTTATCTGTTACCCCTCCAGAAATCTTTAAACACTCTACACGTTCTAAAAATCCTGCCAAAGATTCATTTTGTGCAATTCCTGAGAAATGTATTCCCCATTTATATATAGGTACTGGCTTAGAGAAAGTAAAGCTTTGGTTCTGACCCACAGGAGTTGATTGAGCCTGAATAGTTCCCGGTAATCTACCATCAAGTTCACCCTCTAACAACAAAATCTGAGTAGCAAACTGCTTTTTCTTTAATTCTTCCTCATCATTATTACATGACAAACGAGACACCCGATTATTTGCATGAGCTAATCTACATGTTAATCTGAGATATTCATTGTCCCTATCTGATCCTACAAATTCTGAAATTTTTCTGCTCAAATCAGATAAAGTTAACTCTATACCGTTTACTTCACTATCAAAATTCAATTGACTATTCTCATATAAAATAGAACTGCGACCGGATGCTTCTTGAGCTAAAATACCCCTCAACAATTTTCTACGCTCCGCTACTGTCGGTAATACTTCAACATTTCTATATGCCAATTCGTGTTCCAGCTCATGAGATAATAAATATTCGACCTTCAATTTATAAGGCAAAGACATTTTTGTAATTAAATTCAATATAGTTCTCTTGGTAATTAAAGTTAAGTTAAAATTTTATACTCTAATGATAGAAAAAAAATTTTGAAACAAATACTCAACAAAATTAATTTACAATTTGAAGGTCACTGAAAGGTAACAAATGAATTGATATAAAAACTAAGTAATATATGAATCGTTAAGCTTCACACCAGTTATAAATATAATATAACATATATCATATACTATTTCAAACAACGAAAAAGATGTATATATTTATTACACAGGACCTGTTTTATAAAAGCAGAAAGCATAAAATATAATTAAAAGTTAAACAGTGAACATTATATCAAAGATATTTCCCCCCTAATAGCAGGAAAAAAAAATTTTCAAGTATTAAAATTTTTTACCAAAAAGAAATAGCAGATAACAACATGTAAGAGTTAATACACGTTGGAGCGCCAATGAAACAAAAACCTCTTACTCTCAGGGTAAAAATTATTTAAATAATTGAAGGTATTAAAAGAGAGTAGGTTCTTTCCAAACTGACAAAGAGATTGGAGATAACGGAGCCAGTTCTCAGGGCTCTGTTATCTGAAGGAAGTTTAATTAAAGAAAAAAAATGTGAAAAAGAAAGAGAAAGAGAGAGAGAGAGAAACTAAAAAACAGTAAAGTTACATCAATAGTAAGGGCGCCACTAACTTTGTTCCTAAACAAAATTAGAAAAAATCAACCTCCTTAATCAGTCAACTCTTACCTGCTGTGCTCTGCTAGTTTTTAGACAATACTTATGCAAAAAAAAATGTACTGAAGGCTATTTCACAGGTCTTTCTGTATAATAAATAAAACAACAGACAACTAATATGAATGAATATAATGAATGAAAAAATATTTAAACGTGTTACATAGTTTGACAATAATGGGTTAGTAAAAGTGTGTATGTGAGAAGAAAAAGAAAGTATAAATAAAAACTAAGACAAGCTGTACAAATATGAATGGTGAAGCCATACAATATAATTTTACTTATCTTGAAGTAGCAAGTCGAAGTCGATTCTCCATAAAATCTTCCTAGGTTATATAATTCTCAGTATAATACATAGTTGAGTATCTAGATCATGAATTGGCTCTTATGGAAACACCATTTCTTGTGAGTCAATGCAAATTGCCGACAAATCTTCACCTTAGTTCTTCCGTCGGGTGATTTTAGTTAAATTTACCGGAATAGTTAAATTATTCCAGACGGTATCGCTACAAGAACACCAAGTGTGTTACAGATAGACCTTTTTTTAATTAACACGATAATTAGATATCTGTCCAGTGACATATATGAAACTGTACTTATTATTTTTTTACAAATATACAATCTAGTTTAATGATTTGTCCTGGACAAAAACCTTTATCAATTTAAGAAAATATTACACAAAAAAAATATAAAACCTACCAGTAATCCCTGCGAATTTGTTCTTAGAACAAGTTTTTTTAATAACCATACAGAATATTTAAAACTTTTATCAGGATTTCTGCGACTACCATTCTCTATTACAATCTCTCGTATAGTGCCGCATTCCGAATTTCTATTCAGGATTTTTTTCTGTGAGATATCTATACAGTTTATTCCACCAACATTTAAATAGTTGTTTAAAACATTGGCAAGGAAGGACGTGTGGTCTATTCCACCAATAAATTTAACATGCATCGCTGAATTATATATTTAAAACTCTATTAGAAATGTTAACTGCTAAGTGAACGTTTCACCAGGTTTACTTAAGCAGACCATTATAACAAAAATAAATTCACACAGACACTCACTAAACAAGCTTCAAACGATAGATAAATTAGGTTATATTTACAAACTCTATAATACTTATCTGTGGGAACCCCCGACAAACGGTTGCCACATACCGATAGTTTGCATGTTTACGTATGTGCGGATCATGTTTCGTACACTTCTAACAACGCGGCATTCTCAATTACAAATTTAGAGAGCAATGTGTCGATAGCGCACCTGTGCGCCGCCCGCATATTCTAAAAATCAACAAAGCGCACTAGTGCGCTTTCCGAATTGAAAGGGATAATGGCTTATGAAAAAACTTTATTGCATTTGACAGGCTTGTGAACCCACCTATCACTTTTTTTTAAATGGTACCCACTATATATTGTTATTGAAAATTGCCTGTTATTCTATTAGGAATACAACGATACAACATACTTGTAATTATTTTTTATTATTAACAACAAAAAATTTCTGAAATTTTTAAGTGTTCAAAATTATTTCCTGCAGATTCCATGCACGCTCCAAGACGTCTTAAAAGCGCTCTTGTGCAGGCCGCCTGAATTATAGCTGGTGTAACAGTACGACATGCTTCACGAATGCGTTTTTCAGATCATCTACAGGTTGCGTTTGATGAACCAATTCTTTAAGGTAACCCCACAAAAAAAAGTCCAGTGGTGTTAGATCTGGCGAGCGAGGAGGCCAAGCTATAGGTCCATAAGTACCAATCCACCTGTTGGGAAACAGTTGATCGAGATGCTCCGCAACAATACCTGCATTATGAGGTGGAACACCGTCCTGTTGCCAGATAATTGTATTCCGTTGTGCCAAAGGAATGTCTTCTATAAGTTCAGGTAACTCGTGTTCAAGAGAATGTAAATATATTTCTCCATTTAATGTGCCCTCATAAAAGTATGCTCCAATCAAGTGACCATTGAATAAACCGCACCATACATTTATACCTCAAATTGTCTGAAAACGAGTTGAAAAAACCCAGTGTGGATTTTCGTTCGACCAATAATGGGCATTATGTGTATTCACTACACCATTGTTGTGCAAGCGGCTTTCATCACTCCAAAATATTTTATTTAAAAGCAAGGGATCATCGGTAATCATAACATCAATTAGAGAAATAAATGCTAGTCTTCAGAATCGGAATTGCTGAGGAGACTCATATATTCGTTAATGATGAGAATATCGTTTTCGGAAGACATCTTGATTTTGGTATGTATTTTCGAAAAACGTGTGTTATAGCTTTGGGTTGATGATTTTTATACTAATTTATTTGTCGGTGTGGGGGATTAGGAGGGGGTCATATGGTGGGGATTTGTCTACGTGTGCTGGTTTCAGGTCTTTTATATATGCTTTGAACGTTCGATCATTGTTTGCGTTTCGTAATTGGACAATTACTTTGGAGATTACTTTGCTAACTCCTGTACGGTCCCGAATATTTTGGTGCTAGTTTGGCATTAAAGGTTTATGCTGCGTTCGAAAGATTGTACTCTTTTTTCATTATTTTGTCGTTCAATGTGGGTCTCCAGTCTTTGTGTCTTAGGTTATAGTAATCTCTTTGGGTTTATTTTAACGAGTTTGAACGTCTCTTTTAGTTTGTCCCATTTGTCTGGTCTTTCTGGTTGGTTTGCCGGATGTGTGTCCTCCATGACCTTACTGGGAAATTGTAATTCATGGCCGAAATTTAGGAACGCTGGTAAAAAGCCTATTGAGTCGTGTTTAGCTGTGTTGTATGCAAATACTAAATCTGCTAAATTTGCATCCCATTTTTTGTGATTGTTATCGCAGAACTGGGCTAACATTGTTTTTATTACTTTGTTCGTACATTCCAGTGGATTTTTTTGAGGGAAATAAGGCGGAATGTCTCTTTTTGATATTTGGAAATCTGAAAGAAGTTTTCTTAGTTCTCTTGTAGTGATCCCTAAAAAGACATTAAAGATAAAAGGACATTAACTTAGAAATAATATTTAAATTTAGGTTAATATTAATTATAGTATTTAGGGAGCATTGTTCGGCCACTGTCAATGTCAGTTATTGATGGAAGCACGTTCGTGTTTATATACAAGCATGTACGACTTATAGACGGAGGTCAGAATGTAGAAAATCATATCTATATTTCCTATAAATTAAGAGTTAACGAACCAGGATGGGAGAGTTGTTATTAATACTTTGAATAAGACGATTGGTTTTATATTTATGTATTTTCAATGTATTAAACGTCATCCCAGTGATTTTTACAGAAGTGATGTTGTTTATTTTATTCCCGCATACAGGTTGCTAGGTAAGTGGTTTCCTCCAAGATATAATGCCTTTATGGTAAGCGTCGAGTATACGAGGGACCCTTACTAAGTAACCACCACATGGCGATCCTGCAAATTTAATGGTAATGATTGGTGAAATGGAAATAAATGGTTATTGTAATATGGTAATAGAAAAATTGATAGTTAAATGGTAATCGCCACTACATGGCGATCCTGCAAACTAAATGGAAATGGTAATTGTATAATGGAAATGGTAAAATTATAGTTAAATGGTAATCGCCACCACATGGCGATCCTGCGAACGAAATGGTAATGGTAAAATTAATTGTATAATGGTTATCGTCACTACATGGAGATCCTGCGGAACTAATGGTAAAATTAAATGGTAAATCTACATCGATACACATCTGCAAATTTAATGGTTATTGTAAAATGGTTATGGTGAAATAGATAGCGCCGCTACATTGCGAGCATTCGAACACATGGTAATGGTAATGGTAAAATGGTAATGAAAAATTGATAGTAAAATGGTAAATAATAATTAATGGTATTATGGTAACAAATGATTATGGTAAATTGTCCCGCAAGTAAAAGGTAAAGTATCATTCTGCGAACAAAAAAAATTTTATGGTACAATTGATGGTATAAGAGTAGAACTATATGGTTTTCTATTTAAATTTGGGACCTTGGAGAAAAGAAACAATGGGAGGTTCATCAACCAAACAAGAGGCAAAAGAAACAGGAATTGTCAACAACACTTTCATGGTACAGCAAGATAATGTTGCGATGCACATAATGGTATTATTATACATTATAACTATAGCCTTCATCTTAAAATGTGTGTGGTCATTATGGAAAACGCACCGAAGAGCGTTGAAAAGGGATATCAACGGAAGCAATGCAATAAAGCAGGCAACAGGAACTCTCACCGTGTAAAAATAATTGTAAGTACATATGCATTCTATTCTTATGAACGAATTTTTTTTAAATGTCAATAACGTGGCAAGATTTTGAAGATAAGTTACGATTAATTGTGGAAGAAGTTAATAAACAGGGAAAAAGGGTTTTGAAGAAAGAAACTCCTAAAAATCCTGATATACATATAGAAGTAATTAGTAGCATAGTAGGTCTTTATAATAATTTTACTAAGTTAATAGCCAAAAATTGGAAAAATTTAAGTTCAGTACAACAGGAAACTTGTAAAAATTATTCAAGTAGGATTAGGGATAAAGCTGAAAGGGCATTTCAAGCGTTGAATTGTATTACCAACATACCTACCTCTATATTTGAGGAAATCGACACGGTTGTATTACAAGCAATAAGCAAACAGTTGAAAATGGCGACAAGTATGAACGATTTTTTTAATTTTGCGAGCAAAGTTTTACGGAACGAGTTCAACGGCGAAGCAAGCAAATTACAGTCATTTTTAGACTCATTAGATTTATTACAAATAAACGCGACTGGTAATGAGGAAAATGCTATTCTATTAATAAAAACGAGACTAACAGGAAAAGCTAGAAGCTTAATCACAACGGAAAACTCCATTGCAGACATCAAGAGTAAACTTAAAACATGGATAAAAGGAGACAATCCAAGCGAAGCTTGGTAAAGTAAGGCAAAATGGAAAGGATGTGACACAGTATGCAACAGAAATAGAGAGAAACTGGCGGAAATATTACAGGCAGCATACATATCGAAAGGGATGCCTGAACGGCTAGCTGAAAAATATACGAAAGAAGCAACGATTAAGGTAGTAACTATGAATGCCGCAACGGATGCAAGCAAAACAATAATTGCAGCGGGAAGTTTTGAAACTACACAAGAGGTACTATCAAAATTGGTTTCAGTAGAAGGTATAGTAGGACAACAACAAGTCTTACATATGAAAGATAACAGGAATTTCTTCAGAAAATCAAACTTTGGCTTTAGGAATAATCACCGGAGAGGAAACAACAGAGGATTTTATAACCGTAATCATTCAAGAGGAACATTTCGACAGCACAATCAAGGGAACAACTATGGCAAATACGAAACTTTTAATAAATATAGGAAATACAATAATAATGGAAATTACAATAATCAAGCTAAAAATAACGTAAGAATATGTGAAATAGAAAATGAAGAAGCAAGAGAGAATCAGAAACAATTGAGATTTTGAATAAAAAATCAAGCGACGAAAGCAAGAGTTCAGAAACATATTCAGCATATTATTTAGATTTATCACTTTCTAACTTTATAGAAATTCAGACAAGCTTATCTGATAATATCTACAATTTTATATTAGATACAGGAGCAGACATTTCTCTAATAAAAATTTCTAAAAATTTTCCACATCATTTGATTGAAACTAGGAGTAAAATAAATATTAAGGGGATAACTGAAGGCTCAGCAAAAACTTTAGGTCAAATATACATAAACCTCTATATCAATAACATAACTTTAAGTCACTGTTTTCACGTAGTGGAAGAAAATTTCCCAATACCAACAAATGGACTGATAGGAAGAGACTTCATGACAAAAAATAATTGTGTATTAGATTATTCACAATCAGAATTACATATTCATTGCAAGTCTAACAATTCAGAAACCATACAAATTTTTGGTAGTCCAGAATACGATACTTTAGCAGTACCACCTAGATGTGAGGTATACAGGCTAATAGAGAACTTCAAGAATTTGAGAAAGGATACAGTAGTAGAGCAACAGGAAATAGCACCAGGAGTATTTATAGCCAGATCCATAATATCAGGGAAAAACCCTTACGTTAGAATTTTAAATACAAATTATGAAAGTATTTCAGTAAAAACTAAGAATATTGAAACTTTGGATTTAGATTTATTCGATATATATACAATTAAGACTGATAATAGTAACAGAACGAAAGAATTAAGGAAATCATTAAACTTAGAAGTACCGGAATATGTGAGAAACGATTTAACGAAACTGTGTGAAAATTACGAGGATATATTCGCTTTGAAGAATGATATACTAACACACAACTTTTACGAACAAAGGATATCAGTAAAGGATGATACACCGATATACATAAAAAATTATCGCACACTACATTCACAATCAACAGAGTTAAATAGTCAAGTAGAAAAACTTATAACACAGGGAACAATTGAACCCTCAGTATCAGACTATAATAGTCCAGTATTATTAGTACCAAAGAAGTCAACGAATCAGGATAAGGCGTGGAGACTTTGTATAGATTTTAGACAGCTAAATAAGAAAATAGTCACAGATAAATTTCCTTTACCGCGGATAGATGCAATTTTAGATCAATTAGGGAGAGCAAAATGGTTTTCAGTTTTAGATCTTATGTCAGGTTTTCATCAAATACCTTTAGAACAATCTTCTAGGAAATATACTTCGTTCAGTACCGAAAAAGGCTCATTTCAATTCACAAGACTACCTTTTGGGTTAAACATAAGCCCTAATAGTTTTTCACGAATGATGTCAATAGCATTCTCAAGCCTCACGCCGGAAAAAGCATTTCTTTATATGGACGATATAGTTGTAATAGGAATTTCAGAGAATCGTCACTTATCCGACCTTAAAAAAGTATTTGACGCATGTCGTAAATTTAATTTAAAATTAAATCCACAAAAATGCCAATTCTTCAGGCGAGAAGTCACATATTTAGGTCACAATTTATCAAATGATGGTGTTTCACCAGATAAAGCAAAATACTCAGTCATTCAGCATTACCCAGTGCCAAAAAATGCCAACGAAGTCAAAAGATTTGTTGCATTTTGCAATTACTATCGAAGGTTCATTCAAAATTTTGCAGAAATATGTATTCCTTTAAAAATAAGTTAGCGAGGAAAAACGTAAAATTCGAGTGGTCACAAGAGTGCGAAAACTCATTTCAGGTTTTAAAAAATGCATTAATCAATCCACCAATTTTAAAATATCCAGATTTTAATAGACAATTCATATTAACTACAGACGCTTCGAATAGCGCATGTTCGGCAATTTTAAGTCAAAATTACGAAGGGATTGACCTACCCATCGCATTCGCATCACGCAGCTTCAAGAAAGGCGAGCTTAACAAGCCCACCATCATAAAAGAGTTATTAGCAATTCATTGAGGAATCAATGATTTTAAGTGTTATTTATATGTTTCACCACATTTCATAGTAAAAACAGATCATAAGCCACTAACGCATTTATTTGCAATGAAAGACCCGACGTCGAAACTAACGAGAATAAGAATCGATTTGGAAGAATACGATTTTGAAATACAGTATGTGAAAGGTATAGAGAATTACGCGGACAGTATATCGAGAATATCCATAGAAGAACTTAAAGATTTATACATAAATAATTCACATGTCTTGGCAATCACAAGAGCACAAACGCAAAAAGAAAACGTACAAACAGGAAAGGATCAAAGGAATAAAGTAGAAACAAAAGAAGTAAGAATACAAAAACCTGCAGTAGGAAAAGTTTTAAATAACCTTGAGGCACATAGATTACCAATTTTACACTTTGAAAATAACCGTATCTCACTTAGGATGAGCATTTGGATCAAAAATACATTGAATTTCAGTGAAGCCTTAAATACCGGTTTACACAAATTCGACCTAGGACGAACGTTGGAAAAGCTTGAAGAGCTATCGGTAAGAAATGAAGTAAAAAGAATGAAAATATATACAAATGATGATATATTTAAAAAGTGCACAGTAGAAGAATTTATAGAAGTAGGAAATCAAAGGTTAAAAAGTATTCAAGTATGTATATGCGAAGTACCAAAAACGGTACAGCAGAAAGAAGAGATCCAAAAGATATTAGAAAGATACCACAATGATCCAATGTTTGGGGGACATGTAGGAAATAATAGGTTATTAGAGAAACTAAGGGCAAATTTCAAGTGGAAAAACATGGACAAAGACGTAAGAAAGTATGTAAAGAAGTGTCATAAATGCCAAGTGAATAAAGCGAAGCCTAATCACAAAGAGAAATTTGTTATAACAGATACATCTATAAAACATAAAACCGTTTGATATTATTTACATAGACACAATAGGTCCGTTTGTAGAAAGTAACAACGGAAATCGTTATTGCATTACAATATTATGCGAATTAACTAAATACGCAGTTATGATACCAGTTCAGAATAAAGAAGCACGCACCATAGCAAAAGCAATATTCGACAATTTTATACCAAATTACGGATTGATGAATGAATGCGGAAAATATGAAATCATATATCAATCAAAATTTTATCTTATGTATAGCACAGGAAGAATGGAAAATGAGCTCACCTGTTGATCCTCTACTGCTTCCTTGGGGCCCCAGATGCTCCGATGTGCTATGTTCACTAAGATTACAAGCAATTTTGATTTTCTTTACAAAACAAAGGTGAAAACAATGAATTCGCACTATTTGTAACTTTCGATGCGAACACGACGAATATTTACCGGCAAGTCGTGTTCGCATCGAAAGTTACAAATAGTGCGAATTCATTGTTTTCACCTTTGTTTTGTAAAGAAAATCAAAATTGCTTGTAATCTTAGTGAACGTAGCACATCGGAGCATCTGGGGCCCCAAGGAAGCAAGAGAGGATCAACAGGTGAGCTCATTTTCCATTCTTCCTGTGCTATACATAAGATAAAATTTTGATTGGTATATGTTTCCATATTTTCCGCATTCATTAAAATGGCCTTCGAGCCGGATTTATGACGACTAAGTAAAAGCGTGAAAGGGCCAGCAAAGTCTACACAAACAGAGGTGAAAGCTCTGAGTTGGGAAACTCTGAGAGCCGGCAAATCAGCCATATAAGGGTTATACAATTTTGGCTTACAACGAAAACAACGTATGCAATTAGACAAACATTTATAAATGGCATTACGTGAAGCGAAAATCCAGTATTGTTGAAGCAACAAGTACTGCATTGTTTTTAAACCTGGGTGAAGATGTTCCTTGTGCGTCCATTCAATAATTAATTCGGTGATTCGATGCGATTTGGGCAACAAGATGGGGTGTTTGACTTCATATGCAAGTTGTGCATTTTTTAGCCTACCACCCACTCTAAGCAAACCTTCAGGGTCAATAAAGGGTGCAAGCTTTCTAATAGGTTTTGGCAACAACTTATTTTGTTTAATTAAAGAAAAGATTTCATCAAACACTGAATGCTGTACAGCCTTAATTAACACTCGAAATGAAGCAGTTATCTCCGCGGCAGTGATAGGACCACATATTTTATTAGATTTGCCAGCCTTAAAATTTATTACAACGCGATTAATTTTTGCAAATAAAGATTTAATTTTTTCAAGCGATGAATATTTATTTAAAATGGAAAAGATAAAGTTATCTGTGACGTTTGAAATGAGCAACACAGTATTTTTTCTCTTTCCTCTTCAGCAACCTCAGAGGCAAATTGAGATTGCATGTTAGGCTTAGTTGGCCACGAAGATTTATGGTTTAAAGATGATGGAATATAATGCCACGAGGAAATGGGAACAAGCTCTTGAATGTGACTTACCCTATTGTCAACAAATGTTTTCCACTTATTTGGTGAAGCAGCTAACCAATTTAAAGTTACCATGGAGTCCGACCACAGGTAGACTTGGTTAAAGGTAGTCAAGTTAGTGTAGCTTTCCGTGACAAAATGAACAACATCCGATAAAAGCTTGGCCGACATCAATTCAAGCCTAGCGATACTCTGCGTGTGCAAAGGGGCCACTTTGCACTTGGCGCAGATTAGAAATGTCTTAATACTACCAAAGGTATTAATAACTCGGAAATAAACACAGCAGGCATAGCCAATTTGCGAAGCATCGCAAAATCCATGTAACTCGATACTTGAAATAGTGTTTGATTCGATATATCTAGGAATTTTAATCTCCGCTAGAACTGGCAGTTCGGATTTATATTTATTCCATATATCGAGAATCTTTTGCGAGGGTGTGGCATCCCATCCTATTTGAGATTGCCATAGCAGTTGCAAGAGTTGCTTTGCTAATAATAAACACGGTGAAACGTATCCTAGAGGGTCGTAAATCCGACTAATTTCTGACAAAAGGTTACGTTTCGTACAAGGTCGTTCAATGGGTACATAAGAATAAGAAAAAACATCTGAGCTTGGGTCCCATTTAAGACCTAAAACCTTTATAAATGAAGGCACCTCTTTGTCAAAACTACATGACTGTTGAATATTAGAAGCAACAAATTTTTTTAATAAGTCTGGATGGTTACTTGCCCATTTGGACAACTCAAAACCCCCACGTTTCATAAGTTGAATAAGCTCGGATTGGAGCGACAAAGCGGACTGTATATCATGACTTCCAATTAATCCATCGTCAATATAAAATTGATTGCGTAAAGCTGAGGCAGCATTGGGAAAAGAGGATTCATCTTGATCTGCAAGCTCTTGCAGAGTTCTTAAAGCTAAATATGGTGAAGACGAGATACCATACACCACAGTACGTAGAAAGAACTCTTGAAGAGGCTCAGTAGTATCAAAACGCCACAAGATTCGTTGGTAATTCCAATATTCTTCGTGGGCATTAATTTGTCTGTACATAGCGGCTACATCACAAATAAATACAACCGCATAATACCGAAAAGTCAACAAAATAGCTGCAATATCCTTTTGCAGTTTTGGCCCTACGTATAATGTGTCATTAAGAGAAGTTCCCAAAACGTCCCGAGCGCTTGCGTCAAAAACGACACGTAATTTTGGAGGACCAAAAATCTGTTCCTTAAAAATTGCATGATGACATATATAATACCCCGAAATAGACTTATAGTCATGTAAAGGAACTAATGACATGTGATTGCTGTCAAGATAAATTTTCATAAATTCTTTATATTTTTCCCGCAAATCGGGATTTTTAGAGAAACGACGTTCTAGCATTGAAAAACGTCGAAGTGCTTTTGAGTAAGTGTCAACAAAAGTAGGGTTCGACTGTTTGAAGGGCAACGGCACGGAAAATCTGCCCGAAGTATCCCTATAAGTGGAGGACTCATAAATTTGTTCACATTGCTGTTCTTAAGCACATAAAGTAGGCGCTTCAGGAACTTGTTCAGTTTCCCAAAACTTTTGCAGTTGAAAATCGAGATTTTCGACCGACACATGACAGTTTACCAGAGAATGAGCGCCAGGCTCCGACTGACAGACCTTCCCCTGAATAATATATCCGAAAACGGTCTCCAAAGCTACCGGTTGGTTCGCGCCACTCACAACGCGACCAGAAAGTAAAATACGTGGGAATATTTCACACCCAATCAACATGTCCACTGGGCCTGGCACATGAAATCGCTCGTTAGCTAGTCTCAGTCCCCGAATGTGAGAAATGTCACTCGGGTTGACATTTATCTTTGGTAAATCGGAACAAACTCTGGGAACTATAATTGAATCAAAGGAAAAAATGGGGCTATTTTGACCACGTGGTTTTATAACACAATGTGCTAGGCCACGATTAGCTACAGTTGACATTCCATTTAAGCCGTCAACTTGAATAGCATATGATTTTCGAGATAAACCAAGCTTCTGCGAACATTTATCAGAAATAAAATTTGACATAGATCCCGAATCACATAGAACTCTAATAGTCTAATAGTTGCCCCTAACATCCTTTATATCTACTTGACAAGTGGATAACAAATATGTAGATTGGGATAGTATGGGCGTGTTGCAATGAGTATTAGTAGTACTAGTGGATTGCTCAGGGTCACAAGTTGGATGAATGGTCGAATCGGAAGCAGAAACGGGGTTATCTGGTTTATTAAAATGGAGCATCGTATGATGTGGAAATTTGCATGTGAAGAAACTAAACATTTAACACAGAGTTTATTTTGTTTTGCGATAGAAAATCTGTCTTAAGGAGTTTTTGCCGAAAACATTTGGCACTTAAATAAATTATGACTGCCAGAACATAGAACGCATTGCTGACTGATGCTAGAAGAAGAATTATCGGCTAAGAATGAGGAAACTGATGGCTTTCGAGAAAAATTAGGCTTGTCTTTACTGCGAGACTTGGTTGGTTGCGTATGTAAATTGGCAGTAAACTGCACCGAATCTAGAGCCTTGCAGGTCTTCTCTACAAATAGACTAAGCTGTCTATACGTAGGAAGTTCAGAACTGAAACCGTTTTCTAATTCAAAATCGGTTCGAGTTTTTTCATCTAGTTTTCCTGCGAATAAATTGAAAAGCAAAAAAACACCAATGCTCAACTGGAAACTGTAAAGCTCTTAAGGTGGCAAGATTTCCGTTGAAAGTATTCAATAAACATCTAAGTTCAGCCGCGGTGGACCTTTTAACAGGAGGTGCGTTAAAAAGTGCGTTATAATAATGAGTCGCAAGAATTCGTTTGTTTTGATACCTATTTTCCAAAATATCATAAGCCACCTTATAATTGGCTTCCGTTATTGGAAGACCCTTAATTAAAGAGAGAGGTTCATCCTCTGATAATGTCAACAAATGTCTATACTTATCAATATCCGGAACGTCAGGATTTTTATGAAACACGCTATTGAAAAAATCATAAAAAGCCGGCCAATTTTCGTAATCTCCATCGAATTTGGGCATTATCAATTTGGGAAGATTAACTGAGAATTTGGATGGCGATTGACTCTGACCGGACACTGAATTATTATGAGAAATCTGGGCAGAGTCTTTAACAAGAAAAGCATGCTTTATACCGTTAGACCCGTAATCCCAGATAGCAAAATTTGATTCATAGAACATTCATAGAATGTTCCACAAGAATGATGGAATATTCAGTGAATCTCCAAGAGATATATATATATTCTTCATAGAATATTCCTAGGATTAACACTTTGTTCCGTCCCCACAATATTCGATGGATATACTGCGAGAATATTCCATGAATATCCTAGATATTCTATGAACATCATATATATATTCCATAAGATGCATTCGAAGGATATTTTCAAGGAATATACAACCCATATTCCTGATATTACTATAATATTCCAAGGATATTCAAACTGACACATTCGGGGATCACTCCAAGGGAATATAGCATGAATATCCCAGATGTTCCTTGAATGGTCCATGAATATTCGGATTGGCATGTTCAAGGGTATATTTCAGATATTCTTTCAATGTTCTCCTGGCCATATTTGAAGAATGTACATTTTACACTACAGGAATATTTCATGTAAATTAACTCAACTATTAAGGGAAATTATATGAAAGGAAATATAAAAACCTAATATTAATTAATTATTTATTTCCAATACATCATTTCCTTCAATTGTGCATTTTTTCATACGTTCTTTGGCTTTCGCTAACCATTTGCTAATTGCCACTTCACTGTCCTTGGAAGTAGTTTCAGGGTGTTGTTTTAAGACAGATTCTAAAAAAAAATTGTTATAGTTTTTGTGTTTGGATTAAATATTATTTCCAGTCCGATGTCAATAATAAGTATCAGTAAACTATATAAAGTTATCAATACTTTTGCAATATACATAAAATTGTTAGTTATCACTTTCATGTAATTCAAATTGACCTAGTCCATTATAATAGAATACGATTCTGTTAGAAGCTTTAGAAATTGCCCCTCTATATTATACTCTGCGAATTAATTCTATCTATAACAAGGCTTCAATATATATTATTCAATTACTGCAACAATAGTGCTTTATCATTTTTGATAAACTTGTCTTAACAATTTGATTTATTTCTACACAAAACTGTCAACAACAAAATACTCACTTATTATGGCAGCGCATATTTGAGTTTTATTAAATGAGTTTTTCCCTTTATGGCCTTGAAAGCTGTACAATACTGCTAACTCATCTTTAAAGATTTTTTTCAAACATCTCCCAACACTTTCTTTGTAATCTAATCCTCCTACCTGGCATATGTAAAGAACCTGCAGACAAATTTATTTATTAGATTTCTCATGAAATAGTCTTGTATAGGAATGTTATAAGTATATATATGAACATCACTCACAAATTTATCTAGATTGGAAGCAGTTTGTAGATGCTTTTCCAGTTCTTCTACATCTGCTATGGTAAATAGAGGCACTTTCTTATTAATATTATTATCAGATGTAATCTCACTTAGATCTGCATTTTTCTGTTGGTCTCTGATAATAGTGGACAGTTCATCTACTTTTCGGTCAATTTCATTGATTTTCTCTTCTTGTATTCCCAAGATTCTTTTAATTTTTATTAACTATGATATTGTAGTTTCTACAGCAGTATTACCTAGAACAAACAAAAATATGAATTTTAATTTAATTTCTCGTTAAACTTTTTGTAATGACTTTCTAAACCTTGTTGTATACCAATGTGACAGTAATGCCCATGAGTTACATTTCTCGTAATAGTACACTTTGGAGTGTATAAGAAGGTTCTTGGATCACGAGGCACATTAGAGAGATTATGACTTTCTTCTGAAGATAAGGATTGTAAAATATCTAACAATGCTTTAAGTGTCGAATGGGGTACCCTATATGAAACTGCCCAGTCTCTCAATTTGTTTAATCCTGTTGAATTCGTAGGTAAAGATAACTCAGAGGTCAAAATATGGCTTGGAACAGTTTCAAAATATTGAATTGTTTCATTATTAGACCTAAGTATATCTAAATTACTATCTTCACTACTTACATTAATTATTTGATCGCCAATACATTCTTCTAAATATCCGAGTAGGATATTTCATTAGAGTCCTGATTATAATTTGATTCACACGTGTTTTCGGGTTTTATTCCCGCATTTTCCCTAACGTATTTTAGAACTCTAATAATTTCCCTATTTGTTTTTAAATAAAAATTACGGTTTCGATTTAACGTCGTACGTTTTCCTGACATTTTATTATAATAAGTACCAAAATTTTACTCACCTTAAAAATTCACACTACACGCAAAATTCAGTAAAAAAAGTATGGATGCAAAGATTCAATGATACAAATCACAGATCATATAACTACTATTAAAAAAATATACATATATAATTGTAAAGTAAATGGATAAATCGATGACGATGAGTCAAATAATTCAATGCCAGATGTCAATTCTTCCTTCGCGAATTAATGGCCTCTTACTCAGTATGCTTTTAGACGCTACCTTCAAAGAATATTCTGATAATCTTCTACGAAAGAATATTCCTCAAAAGATATTCTTAGGATTTGCCCCTAATCTTATTGTATGGATATTCAATTGGGAACATTCGCAGAATATCTGTTCAGAATATATATATTTACCGGATATTCATGGAATATTCGGAATATTTATATTCTTTCTAGGACATTGAGAGAATATCCCAGGAATATTGCGTGCTATGTGGGATAAGCCTTATCGGCTTGAATACGCATGACGTCATAGGTTTCAAATTCCTGATCAGAAATTAAACCAATCACAGTATTGTGTTGAGTCTTAAACTCCTCGTACACTTGCTTAATTTCCTCCGAACGAGCCAAAAATTCCGCTTTATGGGCCACATCAGTTGCTGCATTCTGCCCCAAATCGTAGCACTCCTGCAATCTATTGAACGCAGTAGTGCGTTTTAAATTGGCTTTATTTAACTTCTCTGCCATTTTAAGGTAAGCAGAAGGTAAAAACAAAAGCACCCAACAAATAACAAAGATAGTTTGTAATGAAATAACCTGGCTTTTTAAATTATTGTAAAATAAAAATGAAAAAAAAACTGAAGTTCAGACAAGGCAGTACGAACAACTTAATTATAGCTTTGGTACGGTTATTTTTATTATAAACTGATTTTTTCTATAGATATTAATCTTTATTGCAACTAAAACAAAAAGGAAAAAACATCTGAAAAATGTTGCAAATGAAATTTAATTAATATCCTTGAAAATTAAAGAAAAGATAAAAATGTTTATAATAACCAGACCTAAACGAATATGCTCTTTACCGGGCAAAAATCGACATCATATTTATATTTTACGATACCCTCAAAATTTTAACGATTGAAATAATAGAAATATCAATTTGTATTTCGACTTGCTTCAAAAATAAAAATAGAATTGGTAAATAACACCAAAAACTAGTATTTTGCTTTATCGCTTTACAATAAACAAGTTACAAAAAATCTGTAGATTTATTTTAAAAATAAATAAATGTATTGAAATTTAAGATTTTGCAAAATTATTACAGATTAAAGGCTTATGTTAGTTCAATCCGGCTCGAAGGGCTAAAAAAAAAGAAAATGAACAATATGTTCCTATAAGGGAAAAGGTTATAGGCAGCGTTGAATTCCTAACATTCACCCCACCAAAACGAACGTTTTCAAACCAATTTACAAAAAAAAATAATTAAATAAATAAATCCCCCATATTCTAAATACAACAAAAAAAATACAGATATGATATCTGTACACCGATTACTTGCGAGAATTCACAAGTAACAGGCGCTAATTTCCCGGCAAAGGGCATATTTTTACGACGGGTCTTTGCATGAGCCCGTGCGAAGTTTTTAGAGTCACTGCACGAACTACATTATCTTATCCTGGATGTACATCTATAACCCTACCTAGTTCCCATTGTAAAGGAGGTTTTGAATCATGCTTAATTAAAACTACTAAAGTTCCTACTTTAATAGTGGGAGACGGTTCTGTCCACTTGTGTCGCTCTTGTAGCGATTGAATATATTCAAATGACCACCTCTTCCAGAAATCGCTCTGGAGACGCTGAATTAATTGCCAACGATTTAATTTATTCATTTTAATGTGGTCCAGATCTAACTCGGGTATGGAACTATGAAGAGGCTCGAGGTTCAAAAAATGACCTGGAGTGAGAGGCTGTAAATCGTTAGCATCGGACAATATGGGACACAAGGGCCGTGAATTTAAAATTGCTTCAATTTGCGTAGTTAATGTACAAAATTCTTCGTAAGAGAGGATCTGATGACCTAAAACGCGATAAAGGTGGCTTTTAAATGACTTTACACTTGCTTCTGCTAACCCATTCATATGAGGGCTACCTGGAACATTAAAGCGCCAAGTTATAGCAAGTTTTTCGGATGCTTGTTTGGCCATTTCTAACAATTGATTGTTCGCCCCTTTAAAATTAGTGCCTTGGTCACTCGTGATATAGATGCATTTGCCGCGACGAGAAATGAAGCATCGGAGCTTAAATCTGAGGTGACCTCCAAATGTATAGCTCGAACACTAGTACACACAAAGATGCAAACGTAGGCTTTATAAGTTCGAACTCCGGACAATATAAACAATATGTTCCTATTAGGGAAAAGGTTATAGGTAGCGTTGAATTCCTAACAATGAAGGAAATAAGAACAGATCAAGGGACGGAATATAAAAACGAAAAAATGAAGAATTTAGCGGAACTATTAAATATAAAACATAATTTTTCAACAGCGTACCATCATGAAGCAATAGGCAGTTGTGAAAGATTACATAGGACATTTAACGAATATATAAGAAACTTTATCAAAGATTCCAGGGATAACTGGTGAATGTTCGCATATTGTTATAATACAACGCCAAACACGTATCACGGATACACTCCTTTTGAGTTATTATATGGGAGAAAACCCAATTTGCCAGAATTTTTAAACGTAAAAATTGAACCGTGTTACAATTTTGAGAGATATGATAAAGAACTAAAGTACAAATTACAATACACTAATGAAAGGGCCAGACAGTTTTTAATAAATAATAAATTAAGTAGAGTTAATAATAGTGAAAATGATTCTTCACCCGTAGATTTTAAAATAGGGAAGTTGATTATTTTAAAAAATGAAGGGAGAAATAAATTTGATCCACATTATATAGGTCCGTTTAAAATAACGGGAATTAAGGGGGTAAATTGCGAGATTACATCTCCAGACAATAAACAACAAATAGTTCATAAGAATCGTATGTTTATATACAAAGAACGGAAACATTTGTAAATAAGTGAAGTGTGTTGATAAACGAACAAGTAGTGTTTAGTAAACAAAGACAAAACAAAACATTCATTACAAACAGTTATAGGTATAAGTGATATCGAAAAATTAAAATGATAATTTTTCTCTTCCAAGAGGGGATGATGTAGTGATCCCTAAAAAGACATTAAAGATAAAAGGACATTAACTTAGAAATAATATTTAAATTTAGGTTAATAATAATTATAGTATTTAGGGAGCATTGGTCGGCCACTGTCAATGTCAGTTATTGATGGAAGCACGTTCGTGTTTATATACAAGCATGTACGACTTATAGACGGAGGTCAGGAATGTAGAAAATCATATTTATTTTGTATTATATTTCCTATAAATTTAGAGTTAACGAACCAGGATAGAAGAGTTGTTATTAATACTTTGAATAAGACGAGTGGTTTTATATTTATGTATTTTTAATGTATTAAACGTCATCCCAGTGATTTTTACAGTAGTGATGTTGTTTATTTTATTCCCGCATACAGGTTGCTAGGTAAGTGGTTTCCTCCAAGATATAATGCCTTTATGGTAAGCGTCGAGTATACGAGGGACCCTTACTAAGTAACCACCACACTCTATTTTCGTATGTTTTGGCGTTGTCTGAGACCACGTCTTTAGGGCAGCCGAATCTCATTATGATTTTGTCCTTGAAGTTTTGACATATGGTATTTGATGTTGTTCTCCTAACTGGAACGGCTTCTATTCATTTCGAAAAAGTGTTCTGGAAAACCACGATGTAGAGGTCCTATGATATCTGTGGAGACTGTGTGCCACGGGTACGGGGGAATGTAGTGCTGACAGTTTGTACATTTTCTCACGAAAGTTGCTGTGTCTTTGAACATACCTGGCGAGTAGTACTCCCTTGCTAGACGAGCTATAGTTTTTGCTATGCCCAGATGTCCTGCAGTAGTTTGGTCGTGGTTTTCTGCGATGAGTTGTTGTCTTTTACTGTCGGGGACGCATAGCTTTCAGGGGTCTGATAGCTCGGTTTCTTCAAGTTCATATTTATCCCAGAGGTGTGTGTATAGCCGGTCTTCCTTGATTATAAAGTCCGGGAACAATTTGGGGTTTGTTCTTAACTCTTTTATCTTTCTATCGTACCATTCGTTTGGTTTTACGTGTGCTGTATCTATTGTGCATACTGAGTCTACTGGTTCTCGGGAGAGTGCGTCGGCTAGGAAGTTCTGGTTACCCTCTCTGTATATAACGTCAAAATCGAACTGTTGAAGTGCCATTGCCCATCTCGCTATCCTTCCTGATGGGTTTTTCATTGATTGCAGGTATTTCAGAGTTTGATGATCTGTGATGACCGAGAAGCTATATCCTTCTATTTAAGGTTTCATCTTTTCTATGCCGATAACCACTGCGAGGAGTTCCTTTTCCGTTACGCTGTAGTTTTGTTCTGCCTGCGATAGTTTTCTACTGGCGTATGCTATCACTTGATCTTGACCGGATTCGTCTTTTTGTAAGAGGGCTGCGCCTATCCCATGATTGGATGCATCTGTTCGAAGGTAAAATCGTTTGGTGAAGTCCGAGCATACTGTTGTCTTGTATGAGCCTTCTGTACCATGAAGTCATGCCTAGGAATCGACGCAGTTGTTTTATTGTTTTGGGAGGGTATTCGAGCACAGCCTTGATTTTGTTTCCGTTCATTTTAGTTCCGTTCTTGCTGACTACGTGTCCCAGGTACGTGATTTCTTCCCTACAAAATTTACATTTGTTAATGTTCACCTTTTGATTGGCTTGTCGTAGCCTTTGGAACACTTCTTTTAGGTTATTTAGGTGGTCCTGAAATGTTGCTCCGAGGACTATGATGTCTAAATAGGCGGAAGCGTGAGGCTCCATTTCAGGTCGGATTACTGCGTCTAGTAGGCGTTGGAACGTGGCTGATGCGGCATGGAGGCCGAATGGAATTACTTTAAATTGAAATAATCCTTTGCCGGGTTCTGTGAAAGCTGTTATGGGTTTGCTGCCTTCTGCGAGCGGTACTTGCCAATATCCGTTCTTTAATTCCAGTGTAGAGAAATATTTTGCTGATTTTATTTTTTCTAGAATGTGATTGATATATGGCAGTGGGTAGGCGTCCTTTTCTGAAATTTCATTAATCTTCCTGAAATATATGCAGAATCGGTCAGTCATTCTTCTTTTTTACTAGAACGATTAGGGAGCTGTACGGGCTATTGGATTTCTCTATCACTCCATCTTTTAGCATCTCGTCTATCTCGTCATTTATTATCTTCTGCATTGCGGGATTTCTTGGTCGGTATCTCTGTTTGATTGGAGTGTTGTGTTTAAGTTTGATTCTGTGCTGGGTGATAGTTGTAACACCTCTAACACCCTTGAACTTCTCGAATTCTGGCAGGAGCAGGTGTTCCAATTCTTGTCTTTCGGTTTGGCTTAGGTGCGGGTTTATGTCGAATTGGTTTTGCGGTGCGGTGGTTATGTCTTCGTTTGTTAGACTGATTCCGTTAAGAATGTTAGAGGGTGCCACTCCCCATTTTTGCATCTCTTGTATTCCTATGATTGCTTCTGATGCTAAGTGTGGTAGAAAATGAAATTCGGTTTTGGTCCGGTTCTTATTTACAGAATATTCTATTATGTAACTGTGCTTAACGTTTTTGGATCTGCCATCAGCCAACGTAATTCTCATGCTTTGTGTGTAGACCTCTGATCCGCAGTCTTCGGAGATTTGTTTGCATTTTCCCCCAATGAACGATCTATTGGACCCGGTATCCAGTAAGGCTTTTGGAGTTTTCCCGTTGTTGTATGTTAGAATTACGTGTGGTCATCGGTGTTTCTGGGGTTTGACTTGACGTCAAGGTCTCCACGCGTGAACTTGGCTGGCCCCTTGTCCTCTCAGAGTTTTCCGTCTGGTTCTGGCATGTGCAGTTGTGCCCAGAGATCCGCAGTGGCTTCAGAATAGAATATGAGTTGAACGGCATGTTCTTCGATTGTATCCTCTCTTTCCGTATTTCCAGCAACAAGTTTGTCTGTCGATGTTTCGTATTTTGTTACTTGGCAACTCACAGCTGGTCTTGCTTGTCTCTGGTACGAGAGTCTTTGTGTATTGTACGAGGGTTGATGATGTGGCTGTCCCAGGGACTTTTGCTTGTGTATGCTGGCCTAAATCGCTTCGAATTCTTCAGTCATTTTGACCAGCTTCTCTACTGATAGGACGTCTTGTCTTTTTATGTACAATTTGTATCGCGGTCTTACGTTTGTATAAATTCTATCTAGCTCCTCTTGATAGTCGAAATTGCTGTGTCTCCGGATGAGCGTCTGTATGTCTATGATATATTCTTGGGTTTTTTCATTTTCTCTTTGCATTCGGTTGCTTATCTGGGCTTCTAGTAACTTATCTGTTGTCGAAAAGAAATTGGTGAAGTCTCTCACAAAATCCTTCCAATTGTCCCAATACTTTTTGTTGTTGCGGTACCATAGTATTGCTTCGCCTTTCATGGTTTCTGGTAGCGCTCTTAGCATGACGTTATCCTGTATTTCGTATGCGGTTTGGAGCTCTTCTATGCGTTCTGGGAACTCTATGGTTAACATTTTTTTTGTTATAAAAAAATTATACATTTCTACAATTATTAAAAAAGAAAGAGGATAAGAATTAACAGTTAACATTTGCTATTATAAAAAATACTTTCGTTTCTACAACTATTAGAAAATAGATACTCTTATTACAAAAGAAAAGAGGATAGGATTCTTTCAAGTCATAAGAAGCGTTAAGTCATGCATTTTTGTAGTAACCCTTAAAATTATCAATATCAGATTTGCTATCGTCTGAGCCTATAAATCGGTTATTTTTTAGATTTGTATGCAGAGAGTTCATACATGAATCCATATCTATGGTTTCGAATAAAACCGAAACAACTCTGACACCAATAATTTTTAGATTGATATATGTCTCTGAGTATCAAAATCGCTATCATATTCATCATGATAATGCTGAAATACTACACTTAATGCGAGATTATGTTTTTTATGAGCTGATTTAAAAATTTTGAAGTAATCTTTACAAACATTAATTTTATAGTTATTGATATTATAATAAGAAACCCATATACACATTTCATCACTATCATATTCATGTTCGTCTTCTGCTGACAAGACAGTATTTCGCATGGGGATTGGCATTAGTAGGGAAGAAATGAGAGTTCTGTGACACTTTTTCCGCATACGTCCACCCCTTTTATTCCCCCTTTCCCCTTTTATACCCCCCACCACTTCCCCCCACACTGGTGGGGGTATAAAAAGGGGTGCATATGCCCCCACCACACATCCACCACACATCCACCACTGTACCCCCACTAATCACTCCTCCACCACACCCCCACCACTCCCACCACTATACCCCCCACCATTTTCATACCTCCCACCCTTTTCATACCCCCCACCATTTTCATACCCCCCACCACCACACATGTTTTGAGGCCACAAAACTGGTTTAGAGGTCACAAAAGTGGTTTAGTGGTCAGAAAACTGGTTTAGAGATCGCAAAACTGGTTTAGAGGTCAGAAAACTGGTTTAGAGGTCACAAGACTTGTTTACAGGTCAAAAAACTGGTTTAGAAGTCGCAAAACTGGTTTAGAGGTTACAAAACTGGTTTAAGAGGTCACAAAAGTGGTTTAGAGGTCAGAAAACTGGTTCAGAGGTCGCAAATCTGGTTTAGAGGTCACAAGACTTGTTTAGAGGTCACAAAACTGGTTTAGACGTCACAAAACTGGTTTAGAGGTCACAAGACTTGTTTAGAGGTTGAAAAACTGGTTTAGAGATTACAAAATTGGGTTAGAGGTAAAAAAACTGGTTTAGAAGTCGCAAAACTGGTTTAGAGGTCACAAAACTGGTTTAGAGGTCACAAAACTGGTTTGAAGGTCAATAACAAGTCAAGACTTGAAACATTCGGAAGAAGCGTTACAAAATTATCATCGAGTGCTTAGAAAAGATATAGATAAATAAAATGTTAAAGTTGTCTGAGGCTGTTAGGTTTGGGTTGGGTGAAAAAATAAGATCTTTACAAAGAAATATATTCACCAATTACATTTTTTACATTCATACTTATATGGTAAAGCATCCTCAACGTGTTCAAAGCAAGGTAATTTCCACTGAATCTCATCATTTAGTCGAATGAGTGCGGGTAAGTCATTCAGTTTTTCTAACAAATCAAATCCATCAACATGTTCGAGAAGGTACCACAGTGGAAACAGTTGCAGGTCTTCTTTAGTAAAGAGTTGGAAGTTCTTCTTCTTTAGATAATGGTCTGTAACTACTCTTGCACTTTCAGTATCAGATCCGAGAAGATTCAGTATACACATAAAGCAATCGCTTATTGATGGTGGGTAGTATTCACAATGGTTAGTGGGTGGCCAATGTCTGTAACATCTAGTTAGCTTTCTATTAACGACACTATCGTTTTTCGTTTGTACAGATAAATCATTTTCTAGTTTGCGTAATTGCGATGGTTTCATGAAGCGTAAACTTTGTAAAGGGAACATGTTTTTGCGGACCACCACTCTAATGAAACTATGGATGCTTTAGTGATATTATATAGAACCTCCCGCCACAGAGAAAATATAATACCCCCCTGAAAGAGTATTTAATGCAGTTCACCACCTGGATTAGTAAAGTATTCAACATGAATTTCTATGCACATAAAAAAACTGAAGAAGAATTTTGTAAAAAAAAGATATTATCTTAGCCGAACGAATTTTTAACTTGATCAAATCTAAGACTAAATCAGTTTGTGTTGGAATTGACTATGTATCAGAATGTGCACCCATTGTGAAATTATGCGGTAATAATCGACCACAAATTATATTTGATGAGGATAAGTGGGATAATTTATTATACTATCAAGGTGTGTTAACAAATTATTTCCATTCAAATGAAAATATACCAACAATAGTGAGAGGAGGATTTTCGATAGAGTTTGAGAAGATCGACGATAACAAAGTAATTAAAATTTCTCAAAAAACATTATATCTATATTTGGGGTATAATTCCTTATGCAGATTATGGGAAATTCGTCCATTAGTTAAACATCATATTAACCATATCAAAAGTGGAAGTTTTGGAGAGTACTTGGAAGATTTAAAAGAGAAATTAATAAACCGCAAAGGTAGATTCTTTGATAATGTATTAGAAATTATTCGATGTGATTATAGAGCGCTCGAAGAAAAAAGTCACATTCTTGAACTATTGTATTTATATCCGGACAAATTTGAGTCTGACTGCAATTATGGTATCTGGGAAAACCGTACATTTTAATGAGGAGTTAAACAAGATTTATGTTATGGTAACTTGGGATTATGCCTATCGAGTAGCTAGACGTGGTGAATGGGTGTCAGCCGCCTGTGATCGCTACACATTTATACATCGTATTAATAAAACAGCTTTAATAATTAATCCTATATTGAATGTAGAACATAGAATTAGAATTTATAATAAAATAAAATACTTGTATTAAGATTGTATTTTTATTAAAAATATATAAAACACTTGTATTAATTTTACATTTTTATAAAAGATGTTATTCACACTATAGCATTTTTATTTATCCAAGACTGACTCTCTAGTCCCAACCATTTAACTAAGAGTTGATCACCTTTTCTACGTAACACTTTTTCGATTAAATAAACATCAGGGTATTCAACTTTCTGTAATTCCTCGCTGTAGAACCCACCTTGGATTTCTTCATTCCGATCATCTTCTAAAATATAGGTGGTTGGGTTCGTTAGTTTAACTTTTTTAATCTTGAATACCTCAGTTGTCCAATTTGGTGTATATCCTTTTTTGAAGATATGGCGGTACTTGCTGATACGAACATAATCCCCCTTTTTAAATTTCGCTTTCTTGGGATCTACAGTTTTCAACCAATTAAATGCAGTTATGTTTTTAACATTCTTATCGGTCACTTTACTAGGAACCAGTTTTGTGTAAGGTAAAGGGTATTTCACTGAACTATAACTCCTCACAAATTCTCAATTTTGAAAAAATCAGGTAAATGGTTTTGAAAAAATCAGATCCTATTTATATTACAAACAGACAGATTATCCGTACTAAATATCATGAAGTGATTACGAAAAATACTCAAAAACAATATAAACCAAATTCAAGTAAGAGAAAATTTCTTCCTGATCACACTTCGCTACCTTTTGGATATAAAAAACTGAAAAATGAGTAATTTTTGAGAATTTAATGAATTGTTACACTTGAAAAAAAATATCCAAAATAACATGTAAAAGATGATTGAAAGATGATCTCTTTAACCATCATATAAAAACTGAGTGATTTTTGAGAATTTAATGAATTGTTACACTTTAACCCATCGATGTGGCAAAGGAACCGTTTTCAAATTTAAAGTCTTTCGTGATGCCATTTGAACTAACATTTAAAAGATGGATAGAAATATCCAACTAACAGAAAAGATGGTCTTTTTTCCCTACATGGCGAATTAAAGAGCCGTTTCAATTAATTTTGAAATAAGTGCTCGTGATGCCATTTAAAACTAACATGTAAAAGATGGATAAAAGACCCAACTAACAGAAAAGATGGTCTTTCATCCCTAAAATGGCAAAAAACTTAAATTTGAAGTGTTCGTGATGCCGTAGGCCTGTCTTTTTGACGGGGAATCTTAACGAGGCCTTAAACATCTCCGGTAAGCCTTATGCTTACTGCCTCCTGGGTAGGCCATGGAAAGAGATGAAACTTTTTACTGTACATATTTTGTGTAAACTTGTATATTTTTTATAACGAAATCAGAGTAATAATTACTAATTTTTAGAACGGTGATGAGGAAGCGGTATTTAGATAATTTCTATAATAAAATGAAGATCAAATTGCCACGTCCTTGCTCACATATGTATACGGAAAGATGAATGGTATGTGGTATAACGTTTCTATATATTTTAAGAGATAACAAAGTCAAAAACCGTTATTTCTCTCTAACGGAAAAATTTAATCATACTCTGATTAGAATATTTTAATTAATATCATTTTGTGGGTTCCGTAAAAATGGAAAGGGATATCATATTTCAATATAATGAAGGTTTATTCAAAATTCAACAGTATTTCAGATTTAAGTATAGGATATGTATAAACATTTTTATAGAAAGTATACAAGAAATTAAAATATGAAACATTCGTTTTGAAGACATTTGCATTACAACAATTGTTGAAAATCATGCTAAAAACCTTAAAATATTTGCAAATTATAATATTTGAGCTTTTCGTTTAACACACTTCCGTTTATGTAGTCTTTTTAGTAAATAAGATAAATTTAGAAATAGAGAGTTGAATAATGCGTCATATATTCATTACATATTATTTTCACTACTAAATTTACGATGAGTAATAGTTTTATTAAAAATAATACCGATATGACTGGCAACGTCATTATTCACATGACGTTCGTACTGAGCAGTTGTAACAGACGCTAATATGACAGATCTTATGCGCAAAAACGTTCATCTGATTAAAACATGTATAGAGCAAGAATTTATTAAAAACTATTATCATGGAGTATGTCTTCCGACAAGTTTTATATTGTATGAGCTAGCTAGGAAATATGAAATAAAGACCAAAGTATGTGTCGGTACAAAGTTTTGCTCAAATGGAGTTACAATTACACGACATTTTTGGAATGAACATAGCAATGTGGTGTACGATCCAACAGACGCAATTACCAAACACTACCTACCTCATGACTTCGAATTTGTGCTGAAGAAGGGAATATTTATGTGTAAAAACACTGAAGATTCGACAATGATTGAAATTTTTCGAACATTTAAAAAAACAAAGTCCACAGCAGAGTACTTTGATGGAGCACCAAAGGAATTATTAGCTATACGTAAACAAATCCATGACAATGTAGCAAAAATACTTGAGGAATAAATGTTACCAATCATGACGCCAAAGAGGTCAATTCCACGATAACAATCGCTATTAGATATTATTACATTTTTTAATTAACTTTTCATACATTTACCCTAAATTTTCATTACATCTTCTAGTTTTCATCACATCTTTCAATTACTTTTTTCCGTTTGTCATTATTACATTTTTGCTGTTTTTTTTGAACTTTTGTAATATCTGCATTTCAATAAAAGTTTTGTTGTATTTTTCACAGCTAAAACTAACCTATTCCGTGTATGGGGAAGACACTGCCCCAGATGGAAATAACTATGCGGGGATGGTTCACCAGACGAGAGTTTACTTCAGGGATGTCGGCCCCTAGAGGTGTGGATAAAGATATGCTGTTGTTATTTACATTTTTTATAGATTGTTATTTACAGAGGAAAATAAAAAAATTTGGAATTTTATATTGACTTTTTTAAAAAAAATCTGTTTAAAACCCCTGTATTGAAAGGAGTTGATGATTAATATTCAATTTATCTTTATGAATATGTTGATATAATTATAAAGAAATTATACAGGGTGATGAAACGAGAACAATTGAATATGTAGTATAAATTCTAAATGGTTATTTAAAATTATATAACTGATAACTATAGGTAGGATAGTAATAGTTGAATAAAATTTATCTATATCAGAGGTAGGAAGGATGGGGCCCCAGAAATATTAACTGAAATTTTTGTCTTAAAGTGTATTTCATATAGCGTTGTCATACTGTAACGGTGATGATCCAGCGGAGTATTCGATACGTTATTCAATTGAAAAACTTTTTGTGTAATAACAGTGGCTTTGTGACAATGAAAACTTATACAAGGAAAAGTCTAAAAATATCACTTTCTTACATTTTCATTTGATGGAATAAAAAATGCTTTTAATTTATAACAATCACTCAAATTTTGATAAGAATAACATTGGCTTGGTGACAATGAAAACTTATACAAGGTAATGATGAAACGAAGAACGACAAAACGAAAATATGAATATGTGTTTATGATTGAGAAGAATTTCACTTTTTTGTCAGATGAATGTTATGCTTGGATATCGCATGCTATTACAATATCGTTTTTATTCCTCAAACTAGCTGAGCTAATTTTCTCACCTGAGTTTTTTGGATTGATGTCGTATGGCATTACAATGTCGTTTTTATTCCTCAAACTAATTGAGCTAAGCATAAAAACAATGAAAGTGTTTATTATCATAGATTAACATCCCTCATGGCATCTTTATGTCGATACCATGTATATGGAACGTTGTAGTGAACTGTCAAACGTCACGTTTAACGTGTCACATGTCTAACACCACGTGTAACATCTAACGTCGCGTGTAACGTCACATGTCAATGACATATGGCACACATGACTGTTGACACATTTGACAGATGACTCAAAAATACTATCACAATGGCGTTTGTTCGACCCGATCAATCAGACACGTTAGTGCCCTAATGCACATCCTGTAAAAAATGTTGTACCAATGGCGTTTGTTGCCGACCAGAGATGATAGTACCCTTATGGCATCTTTTTTGCACATCCTGTATACGATAATAATCACAATGGCGTTTGTTCGACCCGACCAATCAGAGATGCAAGTGCCCTTATGACCTGCGCAGAACGCTAAAATGTGTCTCACGATCTGTAACGGAAAACATGCGCAGTATACGGAAAAAGTAGCTTTGCTACCACCAGCCACCCACGGTCTTTTCGGCACCCCAGTAAGTTATACAAGGTAATGATGAAACGAAGAACGACAAAACGAAAATATGAATACGTGTTTATGATTGAGAAGAATTTCACTTTTTTGTCAGATGAATATTATGCTTGGATATCGCATGCTATTACAATATCGTTTTTATTCCTCAAACTATCTGAGCTAATTTTCTCACCTGAGTATTTTGGATTGATGTCGTATGGCATTACAATGTCGTTTTTATTCCTCAAACTAATTGAGCTAAGCATAAAAACAATGAAAGTGTTTATTATCATAGATTAACATCCCTCATGGCATCTTTATGTCGATACCATGTATATGGAACGTTGTAGTGAACTATTTAATGAATTGTTACACTTTAACCCATCGATGTGGCAAAGGAACCGTTTTCAAATTTAAAGTCTTTCGTGATGCCATTTGAACTAACATTTAAAAGATGGATAGAAATATCCAACTAACAGAAAAGATGGTCTTTTTTCCCTACATGGCGAATTAAAGAGCCGTTTCAATTAATTTTGAAATAAGTGCTCGTGATGCCATTTAAAACTAACATGTAAAAGATGGATAAAAGACCCAACTAACAGAAAAGATGGTCTTTCATCCCTAAAATGGCAAAAAACTTAAATTTGAAGTGTTCGTGATGCCGTAGGCCTGTCTTTTTGACGGGGAATCTTAACGAGGCCTTAAACATCTCCGGTAAGCCTTATGCTTACTGCCTCCTGGGTAGGCCATGGAAAGAGATGAAACTTTTTACTGTACATATTTTGTGAAAACTTGTATATTTTTTATAACGAAATCAGAGTAATAATTACTAATTTTTAGAACGGTGATGAGGAAGCGGTATTTAGATAATTTCTATAATAAAATGAAGATCAAATTGCCACGTCCTTGCTCACATATGTATACGGAAAGATGAATGGTATGTGGTATAACGTTTCTATATATTTTAAGAGATAACAAAGTCAAAAACCGTTATTTCTCTCTAACGGAAAAATTTAATCATACTCTGATTAGAATATTTTAATTGATATCATTTTGTGGGTTCCGTAAAAATGGAAAGGGATATCATATTTCAATATAATGAAGGTTTATTCAAAATTCAACAGTATTTCAGATTTAAGTATAGGATATGTATAAACATTTTTATAGAAAGTATACAAGAAATTAAAATATGAAACATTCGTTTTGAAGACATTTGCATTACAACAATTGTTGAAAATCATGCTAAAAACCTTAAAATATTTGCAAATTATAATATTTGAGCTTTTCGTTTAACACACTTCCGTTTATGTAGTCTTTTTAGTAAATAAGATAAATTTAGAAATAGAGAGTTGAATAATGCGTCATATATTCATTACATATTATTTTCACTACTAAATTTACGATGAGTAATAGTTTTATTAAAAATAATACCGATATGACTGGCAACGTCATTATTCACATGACGTTCGTACTGAGCAGTTGTAACAGACGCTAATATGACAGATCTTATGCGCAAAAACGTTCATCTGATTAAAACATGTATAGAGCAAGAATTTATTAAAAACTATTATCATGGAGTATGTCTTCCGACAAGTTTTATATTGTATGAGCTAGCTAGGAAATATGAAATAAAGACCAAAGTATGTGTCGGTACAAAGTTTTGCTCAAATGGAGTTACAATTACACGACATTTTTGGAATGAACATAGCAATGTGGTGTACGATCCAACAGACGCAATTACCAAACACTACCTACCTCATGACTTCGAATTTGTGCTGAAGAAGGGAATATTTATGTGTAAAAACACTGAAGATTCGACAATGATTTAAATTTTTCGAACATTTAAAAAAACAAAGTCCACAGCAGAGTACTTTGATGGAGCACCAAAGGAATTATTAGCTATACGTAAACAAATCCATGACAATGTAGCAAAAATACTTGAGGAATAAATGTTACCAATCATGACGCCAAAGAGGTCAATTCCACGATAACAATCGCTATTAGATATCATTACATTTTTTAATTAACTTTTCATACATTTACCCTAAATTTTCATTACATCTTCTAGTTTTCATCACATCTTTCAATTACTTTTTTCCGTTTGTCATTATTACATTTTTGCTGTTTTTTTTGAACTTTTGTAATATCTGCATTTCAATAAAAGTTTTGTTGTATTTTTCACAGCTAAAACTAACCTATTCCGTGTATGGGGAAGGCACTGCCCCAGATGGAAATAACTATGCGGGGATGGTTCACCAGACGAGAGTTTACTTCAGGGATGTCGGCCCCTAGAGGTGTGGATAAAGATATGCTGTTGTTATTTACATTTTTTATAGATTGTTATTTACAGAGGAAAATAAAAAAATTTGGAATTTTATATTGACTTTTTTAAAAAAAATCTGTTTAAAACCCCTGTATTGAAAGGAGTTGATGATTAATATTCAATTTATCTTTATGAATATGTTGATATAATTATAAAGAAATTATACAGGGTGATGAAACGAGAACAATTGAATATGTAGTATAAATTCTAAATGGTTATTTAAAATTATATAACTGATAACTATAGGTAGGATAGTAATAGTTGAATAAAATTTATCTATATCAGAGGTAGGAAGGATGGGGCCCCAGAAATATTAACTGAAATTTTTGTCTTAAAGTGTATTTCATATAGCGTTGTCATACTGTAACGGTGATGATCCAGCGGAGTATTTGATACGTTATTCAATTGAAAAACTTTTTGTGTAATAACAGTGGCTTTGTGACAATGAAAACTTATACAAGGAAAAGTCTAAAAATATCACTTTCTTACATTTTCATTTGATGGAATAAAAAATGCTTTTAATTTATAACAATCACTCAAATTTTGATAAGAATAACATTGGCTTGGTGACAATGAAAACTTATACAAGGTAATGATGAAACGAAGAACGACAAAACGAAAATATGAATATGTGTTTATGATTGAGAAGAATTTCACTTTTTTGTCAGATGAATGTTATGCTTGGATATCGCATGCTATTACAATATCGTTTTTATTCCTCAAACTAGCTGAGCTAATTTTCTCACCTGAGTTTTTTGGATTGATGTCGTATGGCATTACAATGTCGTTTTTATTCCTCAAACTAATTGAGCTAAGCATAAAAACAATGAAAGTGTTTATTATCATAGATTAACATCCCTCATGGCATCTTTATGTCGATACCATGTATATGGAACGTTGTAGTGAACTGTCAAACGTCACGTTTAACGTGTCACATGTCTAACACCACGTGTAACATCTAACGTCGCGTGTAACGTCACATGTCAATGACATATGGCACACATGACTGTTGACACATTTGACAGATGACTCATAAAAATACTATCACAATGGCGTTTGTTCGACCCGATCAATCAGACACGTTAGTGCCCTAATGCACATCCTGTAAAAAATGTTGTACCAATGGCGTTTGTTGCCGACCAGAGATGATAGTACCCTTATGGCATCTTTTTTGCACATCCTGTATACGATAATAATCACAATGGCGTTTGTTCGACCCGACCAATCAGAGATGCAAGTGCCCTTATGACCTGCGCAGAACGCTAAAATGTGTCTCACGATCTGTAACGGAAAACATGCGCAGTATACGGAAAAAGTAGCTTTGCTACCACCAGCCACCCACGGTCTTTTCGGCACCCCAGTAAGTTATACAAGGTAATGATGAAACGAAGAACGACAAAACGAAAATATGAATACGTGTTTATGATTGAGAAGAATTTCACTTTTTTGTCAGATGAATATTATGCTTGGATATCGCATGCTATTACAATATCGTTTTTATTCCTCAAACTATCTGAGCTAATTTTCTCACCTGAGTATTTTGGATTGATGTCGTATGGCATTACAATGTCGTTTTTATTCCTCAAACTAATTGAGCTAAGCATAAAAACAATGAAAGTGTTTATTATCATAGATTAACATCCCTCATGGCATCTTTATGTCGATACCATGTATATGGAACGTTGTAGTGAACTGTCAAACGTCACGTTTAACGTGTCACATGTCTAACACCACGTGTAACGTCTAACGTCGCGTGTAACGTCACATGTCAATGACATATGGCACACATGACTGTTGACACATTTGACAGATGACTCATAAAAATACTATCACAATGGCGTTTGTTCGACCCGATCAATCAGACACGTTAGTGCCCTCATGCACATCCTGTAAAAAATGTTGTACCAATTGCGTTTGTTGCCGACCAGAGATGATAGTACCCTTATGGCATCTTTTTTGCACATCCTGTATACGATAATAATCACAATGGCGTTTGTTCGACCCGACCAATCAGAGATGCAAGTGCCCTTATGACCTGCGCAGAACGCTAAAATGTGTCTCACGATCTGTAACGGAAAACATGCGCAGTATACGGAAAAAGTAGCTTTGCTACCACCAGCCACCCACGGCCTTTTCGACACCCCAGTAAGTTATACAAGGTAATGATGAAACGAAGAACGACAAAACGAAAATATGAATACGTGTTTATGATTGAGAAGAATTTCACTTTTTTGTCAGATGAATATTATGCTTGGATATCGCATGCTATTACAATATCGTTTTCATTCCTCAAACTATCTGAGCTAATTTTCTCACCTGAGTATTTTGGCTTGATGTCGTATGGCATTACAATGTCGTTTTTATTCCTCAAACTAATTGAGCTAAGCATAAAAACAATGATAGTGTTTATTATCATAGATTAACATCCCTCATGGCATCTTTATGTCGATACCATGTATATGGAACGTTGTAGTGAACTGTCAAACGTCACGTTTAACGTGTCACATGTCTAACACCACGTGTAACGTGTAACGTCGCGTGTAACGTCACATGTCAATGACATATGGCACACATGACTGTTGACACATTTGACAGATGACTCATAAAAAATACTATCACAATGGCGTTTGTTCGACCCGACCAATCAGACGCGTTAGTGCCCTAATGCACATCCTGTATACGATAATAATCTAACAAATATAATAACGTTTATTTGACTTCAATCTGACCAATAATAGCAGAGATATGTGCTAGTGCCCTAATGGCATCTTTGCACATCCTGTATACGATAATAATCATAATGGCGTTTATTCGAGCCGACCAATCAGAAATATACGTTAGTGCCCTAATGGCATCTTTGTACATCCTGTATACGAAAATAATCATAATGGTGTTTATTCGACCCGACCAATCAGAAATATACGTTAGTGCCCTAATGGCATCTTTGTACATCCTGTATACGATAATAATCATAATGGCGTTTATTCGAGAGATGCAAGTGCCCTTATGGCATCTTTGTACATCCTGTATACGAAAATATTCATAATGGCGTTCAATCCGACCAGAGATGCAAGTGCCCTTATGGCATCTTTGTACATTCTGTATAATGTTATCAATGTACATCCTGCAATCTGCAATGACATCCTGTTGTAGTAACGTCGTCGACCTTGACCTATTATCTCTTGGGGAACATCAAAAGAGATAAGAAGACCGTAGCGCCCCGTAAATCTATAACGCCGTTTGTAAAAATAACCCGACCGTAGCGCCGACCGTAGCGCCCCCGACCGTAGTGCCCTTATTTTTTATCCTGTAAAAATAGCCCCGCCGACCGTAGCGCCTTTATGGCATCCCGACCGATCGTAGCGCCCCATCCCCCGACCCCGCCGACCGTGGCGCCCCGTAAATATATAACGCCGTTTGTAAAAAATAACTCGACCGTAGCGCCTCAATGGCATTTTTTTTGACTACACCCTGTATAATATTTTACGACTACACCCTGTATAATCTTTTACGATCCTGTATCCTAATATTTTACGACTACACCCTGTATTTTTACGAGTATACTGTGGTATCCGAGTGCGTGGGTGGTAAACCGCAAACTGATAAGAGCGAGGACGGTCGATAAAAATTTTCCCAGGCTCAACCGTCCCATACAACTACTTATATTGTATTAGTATAATTAATATTGTACCTAGTTTGCAAAATGAATAATCTATTTGATCCACCTATGTGTAAAATTTTTGGAACAATAGTTTGTTTAGTTTGTAGAAAAGTGTTACTTAAAACTTTTAAACTTGAACAAACTTGGAATTGTAGTAAACAAAAAATATTAATTTGGTTTGTGTACAGCTGAATGTAATCAAACAAGACCACTGAGAAAATTTCCAGAATATATAGATAATGGGTTACAAAAATTAGACCCGTTAGATGAAAGAGACTTATACAAATATTTATTACCTCGACGACGTGATCAGATCTAATATTAGAATAAAATAATTATTAGACTGTCAGTCTTACAACGTCATCAGAAGAAGAACGTAGCTTAAATATAGAAAGAAATACTTTCTTGAAACTGAACTCCATTATTTTTTTTGCCGTTTCAAATAATATGCTGTACACAAATGTACCAGAAGATGCGAAACATGTTGCGATATGTTTTGATATGAAAAATATGAAAGAAGACTGTAATCGAACAACATGGAATTTGTTAAGTATAACAAAAACAAAAAATGGTCACCTCTCTGCATATCATATTGAAATTGCAGAAACGAATTTATCATATTTTAGTAACAATTAAAAATCACATTCAATAACAATTCTGAAAGCGATCAAACCAAATGGCAGAATTGTAGATTTTTATCAAATTCGTATACAGGTGTGGTGGAATATTTGTCGGTAATGATGATTTTTCATATTTTATATCATTCAATTTAGAGTACTCAATACTTAGTTGCAGTATGTCTCTCGCAGAATATAGACATCGAATTGAGGAATATCTAATAAAAATAAATCAATTGAATAAGGACGTTAGTTTTTATGAAGATAAAAGAAAGGTTATGAAGCAAATTGAAAACCTATGTCTAGCTGACTCAAGTCAAAGAATATGGGATAAGCTTACGATAAATTGGATACCTGAAGAATTGAAAAACGGGGAACAACAACAGGAGATTGTAAGTGCCTTGGATCACATCTTTAGGCGTCAGACACCACAAACGACAACATATCCATTGAACCGAATAAAGCCTACAAGTGTTCAATATGACCAACATGAAAGATGACATGTATAACATTAATACCAATATTTGTCATTTTAAAATTTTATTAAAAATCGTTAAACTTAAACAAGCAAATGTAATGTAATTTATAATCGATAAATAGATATTAAGCAAATACAAGGTGTTCTAATAAAAAATATTATTCATTTCAAAAATCAATTTATTATTATTATTATTATTAATATATAATATTTACAAAGGTAATACACTATTGAAAAACCAGCGTCGGAGATGTTCTATATTTCTTTGTGTGCAGGAGTACAGTCCAGTGGCGTGACAGGGATTTGGATCACGTTCAAAGTTTCCACTAGCACATGATGTACCGTCAATTTTGCAAACATCAATAATATGTGGAAACACATTGAATATATGGAATTTTTTAGTAGAAATTCTGCTTTTTGTTGTCCGTGTACGTATATGAAATCTACAGCATACAATAGCTTATTTTCCAATATATCATCTAATTTGGAGTACTCAATGTCACCCGAAGAGTATCGAATACCATGCACATTCTTCTCCAAGTATGACACAGTCTTCTTATCTTTGTTGCTCAACGTAGCAATTGATTGGGGTGGTAACAATATGTAATGACTCTGTTCAAATCCAATTTCGATGTAAGTTCTTTAGTAACAAACAGACCATCCATAACGAACCCCTGAATGTCTACGATTGCTATTCTCATGATGACTGTTTGAATACTGACTTGCAGCAGCCAAACACACTTCAATTTAAAGTCTTGACTATTTCAGTGAGAGGGAAGTACTCCATTACGCAGTCGTGAATTATGATACAATATACTTTAGTGTTTTCGGAAAAACCAATGTTTGCTTCAATGTCAAGTTTTACATCAACAGTAGATGCCTTCATGCTTTCTTCTTTTTTCGAGCAATCGATAACAAACAAGGCGAGTTTCTTAAAAGAGGAATACTCCAAGAGAGGCCGCTTCTGTGTCGAATTTATATAGCTGGGATAAAATTCAGTATAGTTGAAATGGGCTTCATTGTATTCGTTTCTACTAAAGTCCAACTGCATTCTTTCATTGGGAAAATATTCGCCATTTAACGATAAACGTATACTTTGAATGTCTGCATTATCGAGCAGAGAGGGATCGGCTTTGCTGTTGTCACGTTTGTTGGTTCGAAATAAAACAATAACATAACAAGGTCGTTCGACTGAGGTTGTAGTTTTAACAGTCCAAACTTCACGTTTAGCATTTCTGGTGGTAATTGCAGGCAGTTCGTGTATCTCCCACTTTCTAAACGGAATAACTATAGACCGATCCTTTTGAATGGCCTTCATAAGTTTCAACTTAATATCGTCATTAGGATAGATATGCTTGATTTTCAATTCAATGTCGGCAATTTTAATGTTAACGGTTGTATTAGAAGTCACACCAGCAACGGTTTTTTCCGTGATATGAACAATGTCATTATCGTTTCGAGCTCGAACTAAACGTATTGTTTGTCGTCCACACGTAATCATAGGATAGTCATTGAAAATGTTGAAAATATGTTTGAGAGGAATTTGTAGGTTGAATGATTTGTCTGTGGTATTTAGAAGAGGGTCTTTAGGATAAATCCAGCCTGCTATGGCCATATGATTAGAATCTTCTTGATTGTAGCAAGTCATGGCACGTACAGCGGTCACGATTCCAGGATCGCGAACCGTTTCCATTTCTCTTGCACTTTCACTGTATGTACACGAATCGAAAAGGAAAGCACCAACATTATTAGCCAGTTTTACATCACCGGCTCCTTGTACATCGAGTGTCCCTTTAATGCACAACAAAGTTTCGTTCATGGCAAAAAACGAATCAACTTGATTGATGCTAAATTCTACAATATCACTGCAACTGAACGATTTGATGAACGGTGCATAAGTTCTGTATTCAGCTTTACGGATTGACTCATCAAATTGCGGCTTACGGTAAATATCAAACATTGGTGGCATATTGTTCATACGAGAACGTTTTCCATACATTGTCGTCATTGTTGTTGTTGTTTCTATTTCAACAAAAAGTCTAAAGACTGCAGGAACAATTTGTTAGCAAAGGTAAGCTGCTGCTTTGAAGGTTGTCGCGTAACTAATGACTTTGAATGTACGTCGGAACGTCTTTTATGATTAATTATCAATCCCATCTGTTGCTTCTCGCTCTAAGCTCCAACACCAAGGTACTCTTTTGACCACGAAAGTTTATGGGACGTCCGTCTTGGTCTACAGCCAACACAGTAACGTTGGTTATTTCACGTTGTGGTATAACGGGTAAATAAAGTGAATTATGTGGAGTTTCGTCAATGGCGTATCCAGGATCTACTTTTATGACCAATTCGTAAATAGTATGGGCAGATATGTTTGTGTCGAAGGCTCCAGTGGTAATGCTAAATTCGAAACGTATGCTAGATACGCAGCAATTTCGTAACATCCTGTGGGAAATTCAAAACTTTGCAGCTTGTTACTGTCGTTATAGTAGTAAAACTTGCAATTATCAATGTTTAGTATGCTATGATATGAGTGAAATGAACGTAGCGCTAATTAGTAATCTTTCTCCGGATGTAGTACAATAGGTGTAGGCGGTCGGGAGGTAAATACATGATTTGTGCTATTGACTCTCAACAACTGCGACATGATGACTGATGTAAGTCGAGGGTTGTAAGGTGCTTCAAATAATAAGGATATTCTACAATTAAGATTTATTCAATACACGGTGACATAGAAAACAAGATGCTTGAGAACCTGCAGGACCATCGTAGTGCGTTGTCCAATTAGGGCGGTTATAGTGAACGAAGCACGGCAGACGAATTTGTAGCTCAAAATTTGCTTTATAATCATTAGGAAGTTTATGCCAAATATCTAATAATTCAGATGGACCAACATACTCTATCAGATATCGAATGAGGACTTTTTCAGTTCTTCAGCAGTAAAACTTCTAAGAGATTTTCGGTCATGCATTAATAATTTGATATCTTCATCTCCCATTGTTCGATGAATGTTGAAGTAGAAATTTCAAACACAAATGTCCACAATTGCTCTGATCGTAGTTTTGGTACTGATTATTGTTATAAAAAATTCCAACTTTTTTTCCACCCAGATACTTTACAAGTTCTTTGGGCGGTTTCAAATTACTGTAATAACCCTACTTTGGAGTTTGTGTATATATATATATATATATATATATATGTAATAACCCTTCCTTCCTATACCTTATCAAACTCTTATGGGGAAGCCGCACAACTGTCACCACTGTATCACTCTCTCAAGTTGTGCACTAAAATAATAATGATAATCCGCTGTCACAAATCTAATAAATTCTGTTACCCTTCTTATTTTTTCTCACTGTGTAATAACTCCTCTCCAATGAAATGCTGTGCAATCCGAGCGGGTAAGGCACATCCAGTCCGACTTCTGAGCTAGGTACGCCTGGGCTTAAAACGGAATAATCTCCTTGCCAGGATAGGGTTTGTTCTCGGCGATCGGCTCCCTTTTTCCTAACGTATGTACACCCTCCCGGGGAAGTACGGGATGAGGGATAGGGTGATAAATAAAATTTATGGTAAACACCACACAGCGTATGTAACTAAAGGTATATAATAGCTATATGAAATCAGACCAGTCATATATACATTTGTCAAATACTATACCTATACTAATGCGTACGTCAAAATTAAATTTACAACTTAACATAATCTGTCTACGCACTGGAGTAGCAACTATAATATATATAAAAAAAAACATTAGACGTACCCTGGTATAAATCTCTCAACTAGTAATTATAGGATATTTATCAGGTTCTCCGGTATAAGCCGGAATTATTCACAAAATAATTAATTTCGGATTCCGCGTATAATATTAGTAGGATGGTAAATGAGAAAAGAGAGAGAAAAAAAAATAGAAAGAAACCCGAGAGACCTAGGGCTTTCCTTTTTATATTTTTCTGTCTAGAATTCCCCAGTCATCTGGGTCGCATTCGATTCAGTAAACAAATAAACATAGGCCAACTACCTTGTGACCACAAGCGAAATTTTTAGTTTACGTGTGCTTTATCACCAACGACCTTGGAGTATGACGACATTTAAAGTGGATATTATCCGTAGTGAAACAAGATTCTTATGTTATAAAATTAAAAATAGTACAATTTTTCCGGTGTCAGCTTTTATAAGCCCCAAGGTTGTCTATCACCTTGAAATAAATGTAAAATGGAATTTAACCAAAATATGGTTTTCTTTTGTTATATATTAAGTGGTCCCTGCTCGCTAGTAAGTGATCCCGGATTAAAAGGAAAAGTCAATTCGCTCTGGCTTAAAACCAAATTTAACTCTGTTATTCTCGATTGCTCTCGCTCTCCTCTTATCTACCACACGAAACAAAAAACACTCTGTGTTAAAAAAAAATGAACCAATAATAACGTAAGAAAAATTCTACGATTCTCAAATCAAGCTTCAACATGCCCGTTTAAATCCATAAATTCTAAATCCTCGGGACACGCGGTAAATCTGGTTTTATTCACAATCTCTACTCTGAAAAAAATAGTGAAATGTCTGAAGTATAGGCACCCCTTACCAATAAGATAACTGATTCACGTCCCACGTTTAGTTTTTCAGTGAACATAGATCATAATTAAACAATTCGAGCTCGTGCCTCGAACGCTAAGAAATATATGTTATTAAATAAAATAAACTTTTGTTCAAAAACTTACGGTAGAATAACTTCCCTTTTTATATTCTGCAGGAACTGCGTCTGTATCTCTAACTGGGTCGCTGCCCCGAAAATGCGAATATGCCGAGACGTGTTAGGATGATTTCGTGATAGCGTCGAGGGTAATCTCCACCGTTTTGTGCTCTGTTACTGGGGGGACAGACTTCACTGTCAAGGAATCACCAAGTATTCCTATTACGCCCTGACACAACGGAGAAATTTTTACCTCGGGTATCACCAACACTAAAACACTATACTCTCGTACTCGGGGAAAACCTTTCCCTTCGCGTGTACGACCCGCACTCTCGAGCCCTGAGCCGTTCTTCCTTTTTGTTTTTTTCCATCACCCGACTTTGGGTGTGAGATGTTTTTGTTTTTCGAGTTGCAGTTGTTCTTTGTTTTTGAAGCGTGCAGACTTTTTGTTATCGAAATAATGATATTTTTTTAAACAACTTTGTTTTGGTTTGACCCAGTAAATGTTTTATTTTTTTTTTCTGTTTTGACTTCGTAAAGATTTTGTTAAACAATATGTGGGTCGTATTCTAGTTTCATATTAATTAAATTAAATTTTGTATTTACCGAGTGTTCCGAATTTTTGTACAATGATATATTCATGTGTTTTTCGCATTTATTACATTACTTCCCCCTTTGTAAAAGTATTGCGACCTCCCTGGTCCAATACCATTTTTTTTTTATTCCAAAATCCCTGCTTAGGTATGATTACCCTTAATTGAAATGTGGCCTACGGCTTACAATAGTGGCCTGAAATCTTAAAATTAGTGATACATTTTTTTATACATTTTACAACTTTATGTTACAATTTCATTCATTACTTTTTGTTTGGCACTGTATTTTTTTTTTTTTTTATTATTATTCCTGACCTAGGTCGCGACCGCTTACACTCGCGACACTATTGCTTAGTAGATCGTTCATCTGGCGACTTCTGTCTGTCCAATGCTGTGACCTTGGGTGGCTCGTCTCTTGCTGCGTTATTTGGTCCATCTCTATTATTTCCTCCCTTGGTTTCCTCGTCTGATGTGCGTGGATTATCCATGCTGTCAGGGAGTCCCATATGCTGCCTATTATCGCTATACTGCATCCTATTGTTTGATGTATACGTATTCCATTTAGTATGGTGCCTGCTATGTATTTTATGGTTTGGAATGTGAAATATATTCCAATAATTCCACTTATAACTGAACTTAATTCTGTGAACCATGCCCATGTGTGCTTTAGGGTGGATTCTGCTAGGTTCTTGATTTCTTTTGTATCAAATATGTTTGATACGGTGTAGCCTTGACTGTTGGCATTCATTCCCGCTGCTCTGCGAGTAATTATGTTTTCTACTGCTTTTCTCTCTGTCCCGAACGTAAGGGCTCTTTGTGCTGCATTGACTTCTTCTTGCGTGTACAGACCCTTGGCTCCTAGTGGTTGGATGGGGTCGAAATGGAGATTTATTTCTTCTTCTACTTTTATGGTTTTTGGTTGTTTGGCTATTGTGGGATGTGGTGTTAGCCCTATCCATTGATCATCTATGAAATAAAGTGGTGGTATCATGTTATTGCAATCTATTTCTTCTGCATGGTTTTGTATTATTCTAGTTAGTGGAGCCATAAATTTTGTTTCGTTGTTTATTTTTATTGGTAATTCGTTATAACATCTGTTTGTTCTTCTGATTTCGACTGTTACTGGTATGCATTTTATGATATAAAGTGCTTCGCCTAATACTCTGCCTATGTGTCCGGGTTCATTTTCCATTAGTTGGCTGACTGCATTAGGTAGTGTGTGTGCCATTAGCAGTCTGTTTTTGAGTATTTCTCTTTTCGTTAAACATCTTCGGTGTATTGTATCTGTGTAAAGCATGTTTACGTCTCGTTTATATGCTTGTTCAACATAGAGTAGTTTGCTATTTACGTAGTTCATTAAATCTACGTTTTGTGTTGAAATTGGCATAGTCGGTTGTAACTTTTGTGTGTTTCGAAGTATTATGACAATTCGTGGGTGCTCTGTTTGCCATACTTCTATTCCACATAGTATGTTTCTTTTCTGTAATGTTAGTGCGAATACTTTGTTTTTTTCTTCGATTACTATTAGCTCTTCTAGTGTTCTTGTGTTTGTGATTTTGTTGCCTATGCCTTTGTATAATTGACTCAGATGGTCTTCGCATGTTGTTGGCTCATAACTGGACCAAGTGGATTCTCCTACCGTGGAGTCGAAGCAGTAACCATTCGTGAATTTGCAAGTTATTTCTCCTTGTAGGTGGATCTCGTTTGTTTCCAGCGTTACTCTAGCTAGATAATCTTTGATTGTTATTTTGGCTGTTGCTATTATCACTACGTCGTTCCAACTTCTGCCGTTTTCTTGGTATGTGATACCTTTACATGTTCCCATATTGTCTAGTGTGCCGCCTATGTTGATTGACGCTGTTGTAGTCCCATTCATTAGTATGTTGTCTATTGTTTGTTGGTATAATTTTATTATTTTGTATCTGTGGGTATTTCTGCATTCTTCTGCTCCTAGTTTATAGATGTAGGTTGATAGTCCTCCGTTGACGACTGACGTGTGGCTGTGCATCCCGCAGTAGAACATGAATTTTGTTACTTCTATTACGCATGACCATACTTTTTGCATTTTTATTTCGTTTCGTTGAATCACTTGTATGTCCGTTTTTTCACTCGCGTACGTTTTTTCTGGTTCCGGACACTTTTGAACGTCTTTTAACGATATCACTGTGATATTTGTGTTGGGGTGCGAACACTCATACGCGATTAACCCAACTGTTATATGTAGCCCGCACATGACGATTGACACCCAGGTCAGGATGATACTTTGTCGTGCCATTAGATTTGGTTTTCTTCTCCTACAATTTATAAAATGTACAATTGTTAATACAACTCATATTTCTACAAATTCTGTGTTACAAACATTGTTTTTTGTTTTGTTACATTACGTATTTACCTACAGTTTATGTCATTTTTGTATGACATGTCCTCATTTAACCGATCTTTACACTTCTCTAGGACTGTCAAATGAGATCTACTCTCTGAAGAGAAGAGAAAAAAAAATTCTTTACTTATGACCCAGTGAGCTTGTTTCCCTATTATTTATTTCTATTTTCAAATACTTTTGTATTCCCCTTGTATAATTTAACATTGAATTTCTTCTAAATGCCCTACATCAGCTTTTGCAAGTGGTGCATTTTATTTAATTGTTCAATTATACTGACCTTGCTTCTTGCTTTGACGTTGTGTTACGGTTAGTAACGTAATTAGTTTAATATTTTCCGTAATTACTCTACTTAGTAGACATTATAATACCATGCTTATGAATACAACTATGAAATATAAAAGAAATTTGAACTTATATATCTAATTTGATTTCGACTTTTTGAAATGCTATTTCGTTTCTGTGTGTGTCGTCTTATCCCCTAAACCTATCGTAGATTTTTTTTTGTATATATATTTTATCTTTGCCCTATTTGATTACTTTCTCACAAGGTACTATTTGTTAGTCCATAGTAGCTTATGGACTTTTTTCCATTAATCTGTTATGATTCTTAACTTACTTGATTATTCCTATTTACTCGCTTATCCCTATTTCTTTACTTTGAATTAACCTATACTTGAACCCGTAAAATCTGTATGAATTAATAATATAAACTGATATATACTTGTATGATAAATAGTTATTTCTTAGCTCATCGCTATCCATCTAGTACTTATTTTGGTCTTGTTATTTTTATGGTTATTCGTCTGTCTTAATAATTTGTAGTAGCCCGTCTGTCTCAGTCCGGTCTTTTTTGTTAATTTCCTCTCGGCGTTAAATGTTTTTGTGTAACTGGGTGCACTTTGTATCCTGTTTCTCACTCTGGCAGAGCGTCTTATCTCCGGTGGTGGTCGTAGTGAAACGTGTGGTCTCTGTTCTGTTTTATTCCCTTTATGTTTGCCTTGAGCTGATGGTTTGGTTTTTGGTGGTTGTGGATTCTCGTTCATTGACCAAAATGGTAGTGCTGCTACCTTTTCTGGAACTATTTCGTTTTCTTCTTGCTCGTGTATTTCTTCTACCTCTTCTATACTTTCCGAGTCATCTATATCTTGTAGTATCTTATGTTCCTTGTCCTCTATGTTTGGTTGTAACCGGTCCTACCTTTTCTTTTACTTCAAAAGGTCCTGTCCATTGGTTCTGTAACTTCTTTGATTTACCTACTTTCGTGCTTATGTCGAGTAGATATACTAAATCTCCTGGTGCGAATTCTCTTAGTGCCGTTTTTTCGTTATATCTGGCTATCCTTTCTTCTTTTGCTTTCTCCGTGTTTTTTAATGCCGTCTTGTATACTTGACTCAATCTAGCTTCTAATTCTGACACATAATTGTTGTCGGTGTCGTATTTGATTCTCTTCGGGGTTATGAATTTTTCAAATGGTAATGTTTGGTCTCTTCCGTGTAGTAGGAAATATGGGCTGTATCCTGTTGAAGTGTGTACGCTTCCTCTGTATGCCATTAGTACGTAGGGTATCCATTTGTCCCAATCTCTTTGATCTGGTGCTATGTAGTGTGCTAACATGTCTTTCAGCACTCTGTGTAATCTTTCTATTTGACCGTTTGTCGTGGGCGCGTAACTTGCCGTGTGTAGTCTTTTTATGTTCAATAGTTTGCATGTTTCTTGCATTAATTCCGACATGAAATTTGTTCCTCTGTCTGTTAATAGTTTCTGGGGTGTTCCGTGTCTTGCTATTATTTGCTCTACGAATGCTTTAGCTACTGTATCTGCTTTCTGATTTGGTAACGGAATTGCTTCACAGTATTTGGTAAAGTGGTCTTGAAATGTTAGCAGGTATTTGTTCCCTTCGTTTGATGTTGGTAGAGGGCCCACTATATCCATAGAGGTTATCTCCCATGGTTCCGTGACTTTTGTAAATTTTTGTAATGGAGCTTTCTTGAAGTGAGGTGACGTCTTTCGTCTGTTGCATGCGTCGCATTGTTTGCAGTAGTTTATTACGTCTGTTCTCATCGTTGGCCAAAAGCAACGCCTCTTTATTGCCACTAATGTTTTCTGTTGTCCTTGATGGCAATATATCGGCGAGTCGTGAAAGTCTTCTATCACTTTGGTGATATAGCTTCTCGGTATTACCAGTTGATCTCTATGTTCTTCCTGTTCTTGTCTATATAGCATCCCCTCCTTGTCGATGTAGTATCTTCTTTTTGTCTCGTCATCCTTTTCCATTTGTTGTATTGTGCTGTTGCAGAATTCGTCTCGTTTCTGTGCTATTTTCAGCATGTCTTTGTCCCATATTGGTTCCCAATCTTCTTCTGTTTCTATTGCGTAGATTTTCCTTGTTTCCCCTGTATTGTCTGGTCGTAAAATGATTATTTTGGTGGGTGTTCCGTAAAATGTAAATTGGATCATTTTAATAATTTCGTTCCAACATGGTCCTGGAATTTGTTCTTTGCTTGCGATGAAGGCTATGCTCTCCTCTTTGTTTTCTTCGCATAGTGTCCTTAGCTGTTGTATAATGTTCCACATAATTTCGTAAGATGTTTCTTCCTTTGCCGTTGTTCTGTTTACCCCTATGTAGAATTTTGTGTCCCATTCTCTAATTTCTTCTATTCGATTCTGTGTGACGTCTGGTAAATTATATGTGGTTTCAATTTCTTTTATTAGTGGATCTTGGTTTGGTTTGTTTTTGGCTGTAAATAGTACTATTGATTGTTCCTCGTGTATAGCTACTAATTTTCCGTCTTTCTCTAGTATTTTGTCTTTTGTTGGTACTTCGTTTTCCGTTATGTATTTTAAGTAATCTTCGTATGATGTTTCAACGTAGTTGCACGTTTTGTCGTACATTCTGCTTAGTGCGTCTGCGTTTCCGTGTTTCCTTCCTACTCTGTGGATTACTTCGAAATTGTATTCTGCTAAGGTTAAGGCCCATCGTGTTAGTCTTGAATTTGGATCTTTTAGTGTAAGTACCCATTTTAATGCTCTGTGATCTGTGATGATTGTGAATTTTGTCCCGTAGATGTAGCATCTGAATGTTTTAATGCCGAAAATCACTCCTAGAAGTTCTTTTTCAGTCGTTGAATAGTTTGTTTCTGCTCTGCTTAGTGTCCTACTTGCATACGCTATTGGTCTTTCTCTACCGTCCCTCATTTGACTTAATATTGCTCCTACACCTATGTTCGATGCATCTGTCGATAATATGAATGGTTTCGAGAAGTCTGGGAAGATTAGAACTTTGTCTGACGTTAGTGATTCTTTTAGTTGGTCCATTGCCTTAATTACTTCCTCTGTTATTTTGAATGGTGTGTCTTTTTTGGTTAGATTTACTAATGGTGCTGCTAGTTCGGTTATGTTTGGTATGAATCGTCTGTACCAATTTACTATTCCTAAGAAACCTCTTACTCCTTTTACGTTCTTTGGTAGGGGATATTTGTGTACCGCCTCCAATTTTTGTGGATCTGGAGCTACTCCTTCTTGTGAAATGATATGTCCTAAATATTTCACTTTCTTTAACATAAAATTGCATTTCTTTGGTTTCAGTTTAATGTTTGCCTCTGTTAATCTATTGAATACTTCTTCTAATTTTTGTAAGTGGTCCTTTTTCCCTGTGTAGTTAAATATTATTATGTCATCCAAGTAAACCATGCATTTTATTCCCGTTAATCCTCTTAAAGTTGCGTTCATGAATCTTTGGATTGTTGCTGGGGCATTCACCAATCCGAATGGCATTTTGGTGTATTCGTAGTGCCCTTGATATGTGCTAAATCCCGTTAGTGGAATATCTTCTTCGTTCATATCTACTTGGTGGTAAGCTTCTGCTACATCAATTACTGAGAACAGTGTTTCTCCTCCTGCTTTGTAGCCTTGTAATAGATCTGATATGTTTGGTAACGGATAATATTCTTTTTTTGTTACCGCATTTAGTCCTCTGTAGTCTATGCACATTCTCACTTTTTTTTCTCCTTCTGGAGTTTGTTTTACCACTAGTACGACTGGCGCTGACCATGGGCTGGATGATGTCCTGATTACTTTGGCTTCTAGTAGCCTGTCTATTTCTTTTTGTAGCACTTCTCTTTGATAGTATGGGATCCTGTATGGCGCTTTGCATATTGGTTGGCTGCCCGCTTCTATGGTTATATGGTGCTTCACTTTTGTGGTGCTTGTTATTATTTCATCGTCGTCCGTGAATAAGTGATGGTACTTTTGTATTAACTTTATTAATTCTTCCTTATACTTTGTATCTATATGTCCTAGTTCAAAATTTTTTCTGATCCATACATCTGTTTTGGTGTCAAACTTCCTGATCGTGTCCTGTGTTTTCGTTTGTGGCACTGTGTCCTCTGTACATTCGTATGCTTTTCCTAGTTTAGTTCCTTTTGTTAGGCATATTTCTTGTGCTGACGTGTTTATTATCCTGATAGGAATCTTTTTTCCGTTATTTGCTATGCTGTTTGCTAATCTTATTGCCTGTTGTCCTTTTTGTTGTGTTTCGCATGCAATAGTATTTCCTCTTATCGTATGTTTTAGCGTCCCAATTGTGTGAACTTCGGTTAGTGCTGGTATAGTTATGCTATTTTCTATGTACACATCTGTAGAATTTCTGTTAGTTATTGTTTCTTTTAATTCTTCGTCCTTTTCTTCTGTTTTTGATTCCACTCTATCCTTTTTTCGTTCTGTGTTTTGTTGTCCTTCTTCATTATTTTTTATTTCCTGACTTATGTTTTTCTTTCGATTAATTTCTTCGTTCCACTCTGTATAGTTCTCTATATTGGTCTCTGTTGCCGTTTTGTCTTTGTTTGTTTGTTTACACTGCGTTTGATATCTCTGCTCTTGCTGTTGACTTTCCGTCTTTTTTCTCGATTTTTTTCTGTTCTGGGTCCTTCCTTTTGTACATTGTTTTCACCATTCCTAGCCATTGTTGCCATTTGTTCGTTTCTGTTTTTTTCTTTATTGTTGCCACTTGTTCATTTGCTTCGGTGATTTTACCGTTATCTATAGTGTTTTCCACTTGTTTTGCGTTTATTAACGGTATTCTTCTTTCCCATATTTCTAATGAAGGTTCTCCTTTATATGATATGATTGCTTTTTGTTCTTCTAGAAAATCTCTTCCTAAAAGAACTGGTATTTCTCCCATTATTTCGTCTTCTGCTGCAATGGCTTTTGCGTAAATGTTGTAATTCATCCCATTTGCGCTTATTGCTAGTTTCGTTGATCCATACAATTGTATTGTGTGTCCTGTTATCCCTTTCAGAGTTAATTCCTCTATAATTCTTGTGTCTAATTCCCAATCTGCGATTATCGACCGGTTTACCAATGAGTACGCTCCACCTGTGTCTATCATGCAGGGTCTGTTTATGCCATTTACTCTTAGCATTACTATGTATGGAGCATCCTCGTTTGTTTCCGACATTGATTCGTTGTGATACATTGTTTCTTCTATTTCTTTGTTTGTTATCCTTGGATTATAATCATTCCTATTTTTCCGGTTTGGTTCTTTCCATTGTGGTTTATTTAAATCTGTTTCCCCTGTTAAATTCACTCGGCCACTGGTCCGGGGACTAACTGTGGTCCTTACTAGTTTAAATGTTTCGTCCATTCTTTCTTACTCGTGTGTCCTCTTTCTGCAGAGTGACCCCTTCTATCCTCGTTCGTTTGGTGTCTATTTCTCTCGTAGTTCCCAAAATTATTTTGTTGAGACCTTCTTTGAGTTTCTTGTTTATGATATTCTTCCTTTTGGTTGCTGTGTCTACCATATTCTCTATGGTTTCTTTGTTGTGTTTCTTGGTTCTCTCTGTGATACCTCGTCTTGTCCGCTTTCCATTGATTTGCCTTTCCGTCGTTGTATCTCTCGTACTTCGCGGTTGTTTTATTCTGGTTGTTCGCCTCGTCGAACATTTTCTTTCTACATTCTTTTAGCCAATGTCCTTGCTTTCCACAGTAATAACATGTCATTGTTTGTTCGTTCCCTTTTTCTCTACAATTTGATGCCCAATGTCCTTGTTTTTTACAATTTTGGCATCTTATTTCCCTTTTTGTTTCTTCTGCTTCCTTCGTCCTGCAATTTGCCATCCAATGTCCTTGTTTGCCACAGAATAAACATTTTGCGTTCTGCCTACATTCTTCCGTAGTGTGATTTGACCTGCCGCATGTTGTGCACCTCAGTTATCCTCTCGTAAATGCGACTTTCTGGCTACTGTTCCTGCCGCTTGTCATGGTTACCGCCGTTTCTTGACAATTAACTATTTCTTCTGCTTCTTCTAGTGTCATGTCGTCTTTGTGTAGAATGTAAAAACCTACCTCCCTTAATAAATCTTTTCTTAACCCTACTTTGAATTGGTTTATTAGTACCGAATTAGGTTTTTTTTTTATGTTGGGTATTTGTTCCCTATTTGCGCCCTTTATATCTTCTTCTAATATCTTGTTTCCGATTAATTTTAGTCTGGTGCAGAACGACGCCACATCCTCATCGTGTCTTTGATAGCATTGCATCAATTGCATCCACCAATCTGCTATTGATTTTTTTGGTACAAATTTCCGTAGTAATTTTTCTCTGAATTGTGAGTATGATACCGTGTCTAACCTAGGATACGCCTTGAAAAAATCGTATGCTGCTCCCGTAAGTTTAAATTTCAATAATGTTAAAGTTTCCGATTCCGTCCATCCGTCTAGTTTAGCCCTTAGTTCCAGTTTCTCAATATATTTAGCTGCATCTCGACCTGTGAAATCTGTTAACGTCGCCGCTATCACCCCCCATGGTTGCGCCTGTACTACCCTCAATATGGGTGGCATGATGCTTGCGTCTCCCATTGTGTCTGAAGTCCCTTGACCGCCTGTACCTAACCTATTTTGTGAGTCGAGCGGCATCTTGTTGGTTTAGTTATATTTTATCTTTATTAAATGAACAATTTTTCAATGTTTACCTATATTACACCTACCTTTCTGGCTTCTACGACGCCTGAAATGGATAGTTTTTGGTGCACGGGTAGGATTCTTAGGGATGGGTTAACTTCCCCCTTTGTAAAATCGTAATTTACCTCGTTTCACCGAATGTGGTTTATTTTAGCGAACCCCAAACGAGAGGGGAAAAAAATAGATAAAATGGAACACTTATGAGACGACGTAGTAGACCACGACTAATTTGATTCAGACTTCTATTTGCCTGCTGCTTGACGACTAACGTACCTGATGTTAGCTGAGCTGATGGTGGGAGAGTATGGCTTATTCTCGATTTTTCCTAGCCTTTTCCCTCCTGTATGCCTTGTTTACTGCCTTTCGCAGCCTCCGGTTACAGACCGTAAAGCTTCACGGTTCCCTGTATTCTCTTGTGCTGTAGCAAGATTGGCATATAATCTTGGCCTGACAGGAATCCCTTGCGTGAAGATTTATCGTCCCTGCTGACCTACAACCCTTTATTGGAAGACCGCTACGAAGACTAAGTAGTTAATCCTGTCCTTGGACCCGCTGTGAAGATACTTTATCAACTCTATGACGGGAAAACTCTATGAAAATAAATTTACACAACCCTATATCGGGAAACCGCTGTGAAACCAAGTTTAAACAACCCTATATCGGGAAACCGCTTTGAAACCAAGTTTAAACAACCCTATATCGGGAAACCGCTGTGAAACCAAGTTTAAACAACCCTATATCGGGAAACCGCTTTGAAACCAAGTTTAAACAACCCTATATCGGGAAACCGCTGTTAAACCAAGTTTAAACAACCCTATATCGGGAAACCGCTGTGAAACCAAGTTTAAACAACCCTATATCGGGAAACCGCTGTCACCATTGTACAACTCTAAAACTTAATATGTACTACTCTACTTAATAATCGCTAGATGTTATTTTTTTTAACATGTAAATGTAATAACTCTAGACTATATTTATACAATCTTATGGTGAAGCAGAAATCAACTCAGTCGATGATTGCTGAGCAGGATTATTTTTCGACCTTGACTGGTCTAGATCCAGTGTGATTTGCAGGAGCTGTGCTACCCGTTTGGCAGGGTGTGATTTTTCATCACGCACACTGATCTTGGTCTAGTGGAAGCTATGTTTTGCGCAATTACTAGACCCTGGTTAGAAAAACTCCGTTGTCAATACTTAGTTGGCCGAAGTATTCCACCTTACGCCGTTTGGCATGTTCACCTCAGATCGGTATTACGCCTTTCATCTGATGTATGGATTTTTTCTCGACCTTCTCTGGTCTAGATCCAGTGTGTTCTGCGCCCGCAGTGACACCTCGTGTAGGTTGTGGCTCTTCACCACGCACACTGGTCTTGATCTAGCGGAAGCTATGGTCCCGTAGGCTCTATGTTGCGCTATACTAGATCCTGGTTGCGACCATCAATTTTTCTCCCTCCTAGGTAGGGTTGCTGAACCGCTTGTCACCGCTCGTGGGGTGTGGTTCCAGACAACCGGATATACCTCTCGGAGAGAAATGGTTTTGGACAACCGCTGTCACCTTCCCTGGGTGAGGTTATTCCAATAGGGGATGGTACGCGAACCGCTGTCACCATTGTAATAACCCTACTTTGGAGTTTGTGTATATATATATGTAATAACCCTTCCTTCCTATACCTTATCAAACTCTTATGGGGAAGCCGCACAACTGTCACCACTGTATCACTCTCTCAAGTTGTGCACTAAAATAATAATGATAATCCGCTGTCACAAATCTAATAAATTCTGTTACCCTTCTTATTTTTTCTCACTGTGTAATAACTCCTCTCCAATGAAATGCTGTGCAATCCGAGCGGGTAAGGCACATCCAGTCCGACTTCTGAGCTAGGTACGCCTGGGCTTAAAACGGAATAATCTCCTTGCCAGGATAGGGTTTGTTCTCGGCGATCGGCTCCCTTTTTCCTAACGTATGTACACCCTCCCGGGGAAGTACGGGATGAGGGATAGGGTGATAAATAAAATTTATGGTAAACACCACACAGCGTATGTAACTAAAGGTATATAATAGCTATATGAAATCAGACCAGTCATATATACATTTGTCAAATACTATACCTATACTAATGCGTGCGTCAAAATTAAATTTACAACTTAACATAATCTGTCTACGCACTGGAGTAGCAACTATAATATATATAAAAAAAAAACATTAGACATACCCTGGTATAAATCTCTCAACTAGTAATTATAGGATATTTATCAGGTTCTCCGGTATAAGCCGGAATTATTCACAAAATAATTAATTTCGGATTCCGCGTATAATATTAGTAGGATGGTAAATGAGAAAAGAGAGAGAAAAAAAAATAGAAAGAAACCCGAGAGACCTAGGGCTTTCCTTTTTATATTTTTCTGTCTAGAATTCCCCAGTCATCTGGGTCGCATTCGATTCAGTAAACAAATAAACATAGGCCAACTACCTTGTGACCACAAGCGAAATTTTTAGTTTACGTGTGCTTTATCACCAACGACCTTGGAGTATGACGACATTTAAAGTGGATATTATCCGTAGTGAAACAAGATTCTTATGTTATAAAATTAAAAATAGTACAATTTTTCCGGTGTCAGCTTTTATAAGCCCCAAGGTTGTCTATCACCTTGAAATAAATGTAAAATGGAATTTAACCAAAATATGGTTTTCTTTTGTTATATATTAAGTGGTCCCTGCCCACTAGTAAGTGATCCCGGATTAAAAGGAAAAGTCAATTCGCTCTGGCTTAAAACCAAATTTAACTCTGTTATTCTCGATTGCTCTCGCTCTCCTCTTATCTACCACACGAAACAAAAAACACTCTGTGTTAAAAAAAAAATGAACCAATAATAACGTAAGAAAAATTCTACGATTCTCAAATCAAGCTTTAACATGCCCGTTTAAATCCATAAATTCTAAATCCTCGGGACACGCGGTAAATCTGGTTTTATTCACAATCTCTACTCTGGAAAAAATAGTGAAATGTCTGAAGTATAGGCACCCCTTACCAATAAGATAACTGATTCACGTCCCACGTTTAGTTTTTCAGTGAACATAGATCATAATTAAACAATTCGAGCTCGTGCCTCGAACGCTAAGAAATATATGTTATTAAATAAAATAAACTTTTGTTCAAAAACTTACGGTAGAATAACTTCCCTTTTTATATTCTGCAGGAACTGCGTCTGTATCTCTAACTGGGTCGCTGCCCCGAAAATGCGAATATGCCGAGACGTGTTAGGATGATTTCGTGATAGCGTCGAGGGTAATCTCCACCGTTTTGTGCTCTGTTACAGGGGGACAGACTTCACTGTCAAGGAATCACCAAGTATTCCTATTACGCCCTGACACAACGGAGAAATTTTTACCTCGGGTATCACCAACACTAAAACACTATACTCTCGTACTCGGGGAAAACCTTTCCCTTCGCGTGTACGACCCGCACTCTCTCGAGCCCTGAGCCGTTCTTCCTTTTTGTTTTTTTCCATCACCCGACTTTGGGTGTGAGATGTTTTTGTTTTTCGAGTTGCAGTTTTTCTTTGTTTTTGAAGCGTGCAGACTTTTTGTTATCGAAATAATGATATTTTTTTAAACAACTTTGTTTTGGTTTGACCCAGTAAATGTTTTATTTTTTTTTCTGTTTTGACTTCGTAAAGATTTTGTTAAACAATATGTGGGTCGTATTCTAGTTTCATATTAATTAAATTAAATTTTGTATTTACCGAGTGTTCCGAATTTTTGTACAATGATATATTCATGTGTTTTTCGCATTTATTACATTACCAAATGAATCGAAATACTCAACGACATTGTTTTTCTTTATGTATGCCACCCAATGTGTTCCGTTATTTTAAGACGAGTACAAGTTAACCACTGCACACTCTTGTTGTCGAGGAGCGGATTTACGTAGAGAGTCTCGCATGAAAACACCTCGAAAATGTTTAATTTTATATAGTTTTGCATAATGTGCAATATCAATGTCATACAGTGGACGATTGGATAGCTTTATCGAGAGTTTTTTGATTTTTTTTTAAATACAATCCAAATCCTTTGCCTCCCCCATACTTTTTCAGATATAAACCATTTCCGACATGTTCCATAGCATTATTATGACGTATATCTTCCAATTTCTTTCGAGCATTATTGGCATCAATGACGGTCTTTGCCACCCCTGCAGCTCCACCCGATAACGCTCCAAGTGCTGAGAGTCCAGCAAACAGAGGTATAAGTGGCAGAAAACCTCCAGATTTCACTACAGGTATCACACGAGGAACATCAATTTTCTTTGATCCTCCAAACTGTCGAATAAGTGATTTGGCTGCTCGTAAAGCAAACAATGCCTTTCTTTCAAATATGCTCCTCTCTTCATGGATTTGCCTACCTTTAGCACAACATCTCGATGGAAGGATCGACGTTTCTCATTCCCAACTTTCGTTTAACCTTCATGCCGCCAGTAACAAGTAATGCAGCACTCTTTTCACCAAAAGATGCGTCTTTTGATTTGACTCTAGCCCAAGCTTTATCTTCCAACTCCTTATCTGCTTTGTGGCGTTCTTCAAGAGTTTTATTTTGCGAATACGCGATATCGTGTTGTTTACAGGCGTCGTCTAAGGGATTAATACCAACTTCACCACGTACAAGTCGTTTTTGTAACTTTGTTCCTGCTGTAAAAGGAGAGAGTATAAGTCTTCAACAGTTAACAAGTTATTTTCATCATCATCATCACTTACGTCCACAATAATTGTAGGTGGGTAAATGAAGTTCGAATGGTAGTTTATTGATTAGAGAATTCAAAAGACCTTCTCAAACACCAACATTAAGACTGATCTGAGACGATGTAATGACATCCATATATATAAATAGATATAGATATTGAAAATACTTTAATAGCACCCATCACAAGATGAAGATCGTTCAACAAGAACAGACGCTACGCATTGAAAATCTGGACTTTACATCTAAACCAACTGTTGGTAAACATGGAAAACTACTACCAAACTCATTTAGAGCTATAATATGTGGACCAAGTGGGTGTGGAAAGACGAATAAAATGTTGGCACTTCTGTTCAATCCTAATGGTGCAAGATTCAAAAATATTTGTGTTTATTCAAAGTCACTATTTCAACCAAAATATCAACTGCTGCAAGTTGTTATAGCTCAAGTGAAAGGCGTTGGGTTTTTCCATTCAAAGACAATGAGGACATTATTAGCCCGGAAGAAGCTCGACCAAACTCCGTGTTTATATTCGATGATGTAGCGTGTGATGGACAACAGAAAATTCGAAAATATCACTCCATATGTAGACATAAGGATATAGATACTGCCTATCTTTGTCAGACATATTCGAAAATTCCCAAACAGCGAATACGAGATAATTGTAATTAGATTGTACTATTCAAGCAAGACGAAATTAATCTTAAACATATATTCAACGAACATTTTTCTCCAGGCATGACTTTCGAAAAATTCAAAAAAATGTGTTCTCAATGTTGGTTGTCAGACAACTATGAAACTTTAGCAATAGTGAAAGATTTTTCTCTGAATAATGGTAGATATCGCCAAGGATTTGATAAATACATAAATATTTAAGCTAAGTGTTCAGTTCACATCAATATGTCAGACGATAAAGTGGCTGCTGCCTTCCGTAAGAAAAAGGTAGCTGAACTAGCCAGATCAATTCGTAAAAAATATTTAGCTTTGAAATTGGGTAAATCAGAGCACGATGAGTCTCTTAATAAACTCTTCAAACCAATATCTATGCCATTGAAGGAAATTGTAGAGTCTTCAAAGACATTGCAGAAAACCATTTCAAATTTGAATCCAATTAAAAATGAGGAGGAGGAAGTAAAGAAAGAAGAAAAACTAGATGATGATGTGTTTGTACCACCATCTTTTCTGGAATCGGAATCTGTAGCTGAAACAGATGTGGCAGGGAATATTATACGCCCCGAATCTCCAGAGGAGATGCGTCCTAACGTTTCACATGAAACTTTTCAAGAATATATGGATCAATACCCCCCTATCAGTTTAAAATACATTGAGGATTATTTCCAAAAAGATGATAAAATTGATAAAAATTACGGTCCTATCTATGATGATATGTTTGGATGGATGCTGGGTAAACGTCGAATTGCCTTCGATAGAACAAACGGTAATATAAACGTGCTACAGGATGGTAAAAAAGAGGCGGGATACTTACCTGGAACTCAAGGATTGTATAAGCTTTTATTTTACAACGATCCGCATTATAGAGAGGAAGATCTAAAACATTACAAAATTCTGTTTAGCAATACACAAGTCCATCTTGATACTCTTAATCGTCCTTAACGTTCAAGTACTGACAAATACAAATATATAATTAAACCATTATTGAAAACTGCGCGATCAGACTCAGCACCGAGTAGTTCAAAAGATACGTCCCCAACTCAACGATCTGGCTCCATGTCAACAAGAACTCGCCTGAAATCAATTCCACTTAATAAGGGAAAAGGACTTGGCTTAACGTACAACGAAAAACCTATGGAATATATTTATTGGGATGACCCATATGAATTGATGGAACGTTTCAAATTATTGATTGCTTCAAAAGAGGCAGGTGATACGTCCAACGACAACAAAATAGTTGCCATCATAAATGAACTAAAGGAAGCAAATATAATAGAATAACCAAAAAAAAGTCTATTCATTTCAATCATGCCTGTCGATAAGTTCGGACACCGCCGTCGTCATGCTAATGAACGGGTTACACCGTATATGTCGAAAGTATCATATCCACACACTTCGGACGGTAATATTGATGCTGAAAATGTGAGAATTTGTAATGTTAAGGCGCCGACTACGAATAGCGATGCTGTCAATAAACTTTATGTCGATGAGCAAATGCAAGTGTATCATAATGATGTGCAAGAACTTCATAAAACAGTAATTCCTACATTACAAAAGAAGGTAGAAAATAACCGAGATGAAATACTCTACATTAATTCATTTATTTCAAGAAATTCGCCCGTCGCAGCTCGAGATATGGCAACTAAAAAGTACGTAGATGATGTGATTGTTGTGACCAAAGATTATATGAGACAAGAATCCAAATCTTTTGTTCAAGGTTTTGGGGAAATATTTTTAAAATATATACAACAACAACTCCAAGGAAAAATCAATGAGCATGAAGTATCCATAAACGAATTACGAACAAATTACTTGAAGAAAGGTATCAAATAGTATCGAAAAGATATCATCAGTTGAGAACGTGTATGCGCTTACGAAGCATGCCATCCAAAATTCAGCTTGTGAACGAACTCCACAAACCGATACGTAAAAATTATCCGCGCAGACGTACAATTATCAAAGGTATAGACGATTTATGGCAGATGGATTTGGTTGAAATGCGACCTTACGCACATCAAAATAAAAACCTTAAAATGATACTAGTCGTTATCGATTGCTTCTCAAAGTTTATGTGGACACGTCCGCTAAAGACAAAGACCGGTGAAGAGCTAACTCGTGCATTCTTAGACATTCTCGCTCACACAAGGCGAACTCCTAAAAATCTTCAATCAGACCAAGGAACGGAATTTTACAACTAGTTTCAAAAATTGATGAAAAAACATGGAATCAATCACTATAGTGTAGTTAGCGCCAAAAAGTCTTCATCGCTGAACGGGTAATAAGAACGTTGAAATCAGAACTGTATATACATTTCAGTTTAAATGGCAGAATGTCTATCCATTTATAGGTATAAATGGATAGACATTCTGCCTAGAATTACAGAGAATTACAATAACACAAAGCATTCAACCACCAAGTATAAACCTTCCCAAGTCAATAAATCCAACGAAAAAACTATTTTAAACAAAACCTATAAACATCTAAAGATTGCAGGACCGCGAAAATTCAAAGTTGGTGATATTGTTCGTATAAGCAAGTCGAAACTTGTCTTTGAAAAAGGATACACACCCAATTGGACAACCGAACTATTCAAAATCGTTAAAATCAAAATTACCAATCCTATCACGTATTTGCTTGAAGACATGTATGGTATACCAATCAGTGGAGGGTTTTACGAGCAAGAGCTGCAGAAAACGTTGTAACAATAAACCATTATGATACATTGTTGCAATGAATGGTGTGTTGTTCCAGCCAGACGCTGATAGTGCAGAATGTGCAGTTTTATATTATAAATTCTCGAGATAAACATTCATTAAGGAATCTGACCTCATTGTTGTTAGTTATATTTTAATCTCTGTATTTTTACTGTTATACCTTTACGTAAAATAAATTGTAATTTGTGTTTTTAAAAAGTTTATTTTCGAAACCGAAAATATAATTGGCGCAGTCAGTAGGATCGCGAAAGAGTCGTTTTGTCGAAACTCGTCGTTTTTAAACGTTTATTCGCGATACGAACTTTGAAAAAGTCATTTTAACTCGGAAAGTGCGAAAGTTAAAACAAAAGTGTAAGTTTGGGAAAACTTTCGAAGTTTCATCCAAAACCAGATCAACCAACAGTGACCATCTGCAGTTTTGGGGAATGAATTTAATCGTCGCCCTTATTCTGTAAGTACCTATGTCAGATTCCTCTGCTTTTAATCCTTTGAGCGATTTATCTGCAGATTATTTATCAGCCTTAATTTCAAACTTGAGTATCAGTGAAAATAGCTCAAATTCGAGTATTAGCGAAAATAGTTCTAATTTAAATAATTTAAATATTAATAGAAATACAATGGCTCTTCTACAATTTGATGTAAAGACCCTTTGCATTCTACCAACTTTTGATGGGAAACTTAGCGAATTATATGATTTTATTAAAGTTGCTATAACATTATTAAATTACTATTGTGATAGGACACCTGGTAACGAAAATTGTTTTCAAAATATTCTGTTACTACAGGGTATCGTCTCTAAAATCGTAGGTAAAGCTAAAGAGATTATTTCGATATATGGTTATAAAGACTGGAATGAATTAAAAACAATTTTAATTGAAAACTTTGGCGATCAAAGAAATGAAAATTCATTGACGAGAGATTTAGTTAATTTAAGGCAAAACTATAATGAACAACCGCAACAATTTTATCATAGATGTCTTGAAATATTAAATATTATTTGTAATTATATTGATATTCATAATAATGACGCTCTTATTATTCAAAATAAGAAACAATTCTTTCAACAACAGGCTTTAACTACCTTTCTCGCAGGTCTTAAAGAACCTTTAGGCTCTACTATTAGAGCAATGCGACCCACCACATTAGCTTATGCTATGCAGTATATCCAAGAAGAAAATAATATACATTATTTACAAAAAAGCAACAACCCTCAACAAAACTTGTTTAATAAAAAACCTCAATTTGCTGCAAGAAATCAGCCACATTCTCCTCAACCATCCACATCTTTTCAACCTTCTTTTAGGCCGCAATGGCAACAAACTCAACAGAGACCATTTCCCCAAGGTCCAGTAAGTGTAAACCCAAGACAATTACCACCCCAAAGATATTTCACAAACCAACAAGTTTTTGGCAAACCCCAAAGACCAGATAATGTTTAGGCAAGTAAAAATACATCTCAAACAAGACCCACACAAATGACTACGGTCAATAAGAATTTAAATCATCCTAAACCTACCCCTATGAGTATCTCAAGTACCCTTCCAGTTGCTCGCCGAAATTCTCCAAATAATTTTCAGACACACTCCCCAGAGAAATTGGACATCGGAAGAACTTTTCAATTGTGAACAAAACGATGACCAAGAATACTATATCTCAAACCCCGAAATAAATGAATATACTGAAAATAAAAACGTTAATTATGATAGCGAAAACGATGATGAAAATTTTCACTTAGATCCGAATCGGAATCTAAGCAGATAATAGAAATAAATACTATTTGTGATAAAACGGAATTACCGTATATAGTTATTAGAAATCCACCGTTAAAACTCCTTATAGATACAGGTTCAACAAAATCATTTTTAAATCCTGATATTGGCTTTCAGTATTTTAAAAATAATGTAAAACATGAACCATTCGTAGTAAGCTCAGTTTTTCAAACACATTCTCAAGAATATTCTATTAATATTCCAAGCTTTATGGAGTTTTAAAGTAATCACAATTTGAACTTTGGACTTTTCAAATTTCATAAAACCTTTGATGGATTAATAGGTTTAGACAATTTAAAACTTTTAAAAGCTCACATTGATTTTTCTAAATCAAAACTAATAACTGAAAATTCTGTATTACCAATTAAATATTATCAACCAGATAAAAATCAATTTTATTTTATTCAATTAGATCCACATTCAAAAAATCCCATTCGAATACCTGTTAAAGAAAATAAAGGTACAATACTTTTACCTAATTAAAAAACTTATGGCGCATATTTAAGAGAAGCACTAACCGAAGCAAAAGACGGATTAGCATGGGCTGAATTAATCAATGACACAGACGAAACTATTTCTATGACATTGACACATCCCCTTAAAAGTGATCTTATAAATTTAAATGAATATCATTTATATACAGCCGATGTTTTACCAACAAATTTTCAAAATACTGACGAAAAATTAGATATAAAAAACTTTATCCGAACTGATCATATGAACATTGAAGAAAAAGAAAAAATTTCACGTTTATGCAAAAAAATTTCAGATATATTTTATTGGCCTGATGAGCCACTTACGTTTACAGATCAAATAAAATATAATATTAAAACAACCGATGAAATACCAGTTTATACCAAATCATACCGATATCCAAATATACATAAAGAAGAAGTACAAAACCAAATTGGATCAATGTTAGACCAAGGTATAATAAGACACAGTCAATCACCGTGATCTTCGCCAATCTGGGTTGTACAAAAGAAGCCCGACGCCTCAGGTAAAACTAAATGGAGAATTGGCGTGGATTATCGAAAATTAAACGAAAAAACCATGGACGACAAATATCCCATACCTAATATTTCTGATTTACTTGACAAATTAGGCAGATGCCAATACTTTACGACACTTGACCTGGCCAGTGGGTTTCATCAAATAGAAATGGCCGAAGAGGACATTCCAAAAACGGCATTTACAGTAGAACATGGTCACTATGAATATGTTCGAATGCCGTTTGAGTAGTATGTCTATGTATGTCCCAAAACACTACCCTTAAAAACAGTAGAAATAACCATAGGAACGCACCTGCTATTTTAATAACAAGAATGTAAGGTGTCTCTTTTGATTTCCTCGCGTTCGCCATTCTCTTCATTTTTATACCTCGATGCAAGCGAATGTATCTGCTTCTACCGACGCAGATATGTTATTTAAAAAATATTTTATGTATATAAAAGCGATTCGATTTCCTACCTTAAAAATAGTTGCAACACACGACCATTATTTGAATAACTTGAATTTTTGTAGTGAATAAGTTCCAGCCGTTTGAAGGTGAGTTTCTTTGTTATTCTTAAAACAGTGCGACAATTTTGTAACGAAAATAAGTTGTATTATTCATGTAATTTTGGACAAATATTTTAATTCCCTCTAGCCATGAGTTTTTACTTTAAATTTAAGAAGCAATTAAAAGACAAAAATGTGCGAAATTTTTTTAACGAAAATAAGTTGTATTATTCATGTCATTTTAGACAAATATCTTAATTCCCTTTAGCCATAATTAAATTAAAATGAGTTTTACTTTATATTTAAGAAGCAATTAAAAGACAAACATTTTTAATGATTTAATTTGATGAACCAAAGCCTTTATTGTTTCTAATAGTTGGTGACAAATCAGTAACTTCTAGTAGTATAGGATAACAAATTTTTTCACATATTAAATGCGCAACCTTGTCTCCTCTAAAAAAATGTACTGGTACTGCTGAGGTATTAAATATTAAAACTTTTATATTTCCACGATAATCTTCATCCAGTACTCCAGCCATTATGTCAATCCCATGCTTAAGAGCCAACCCAGATCTTGGATCAATTCGTCAATATGTTCCGTTCGGTAATTGTAACTGACTCAAACAATCCAGTAGAAATCTCTCATGTGCGGGAACAATAAAGTCAATAGGTGATATTAAATCCAAACCAGCCGATTTCTCTGTAGCTCGTGTGGGCATAAAAGCCAAATCGCTGATTTTCACAATTTTTAAAATCTAAAATATTATAAAATATTAAAAGATAAAAGAATACAGAAATAAAATAGAACCTTACTGAGTTTTGCAGTGAAATCATTGCCTAAATATAAAAAATTTATTATTTTTAAAACGCTTAAATATAAAAGAATCATTTATATAAAGAAAGGTGTGCTAAGGACAGTAGAAAAGAAGGGGTTGTGGAAGTGGTTGCTGGAAACTGTATAAAGTTACTATCTCAGCGTTCAGCACTACGGTTAAACAGTGAGCTTTTAAACCAAGCAGCCAAAACGTAAGTCAACTTTTAAATTGTATTGTTTCTCAGTGTGTGACAATTTTACTTGTAGATGGATCTTTCTACACTAAACAAAAGTTCTGTAATTGTAGAAAAAGATCAAAAGCCAATAATAAAATTAAAAGATTTACCAATCTCAGAACCTCAGAAAATAGAACGAGCTGTTATTGTAAAAGGAAAATTTGGAAAGTGTGTTTTACTTGAATTGGAAAAGAACGTAACGTTTCTTCCTACAAGAGTCACTGAAGACTACCGAAAATATATCGAATGTTTCTCATCGAAGAAGTACTCCATTGTGTTCCTTAGATTAGTGAATATTGGAAAACCAAAAGCAGCAGCATCTTTTGAAATTGTTGAACATTAGTGGTGAGATAATTTTTTCAAAAGTTATACAGTATGGAACAATTTAAAGAAACGTTAACAAAAATTGATGACACATTAATTAAAGATAATTATTCATCGCTAGCAAACTTTGTAATAAAATCAATTGCTTCACACCTAAGAAAATGTAATTGAGTTTTAAAAAAGTATAAATTATCAATTGGTCAAAAACGAAAAATGTTAACAAAAATGGGAGAACTGAAAAGAATGGTGTATTTTATTAAAAAATTAAGTAAGCATGTTGGATTAGGTTTTAAAAAAGGTGTTACATGGATAAATGTTAATGCTATATTCAATAAAAGAATTACAACAGGGCTTATTAATAATTTAAGACATAAAGAAATTAAAGACTTTTTTGAAGATTCGTTTAAAGTTATCAAACATAAATTAACAAACGAAATAAAAAAGCATGGTTTATTAAAAGTTAATTTTACATTTTGTGGTGATTTCATTAGACAATCAAATGATAATGAATTAGTAGATCGTAAACATTTTAGCACCCCAAATTTCATTGTGGACTTAGGAACAGATTTGGTAGAATATTTTAAAATACATGTAATATATGTTATCTTAAATAAACTATCTGAATTCGATCAGAAAAATAGCGGGTGAGCGTTACGTAAAATAATTTTTTTAGCAGTTGCAATAAATAAGTATGAACTAGGTAATGGTACCTCCTACATTGAACTACCTAAACAACTATTTAACGTACGTGCTTGTGTCAATGTTAAAAACGATGATGAAGCATGTTTTTACTGGAGCATTGTTAGTGCTTTGTATCCTGTTAATCAAAATTATCACAGATTAAGCAAATATCCTCATTACAGAGACGTTTTGAATATTACAGATTTACCAGTACCTATGAAAATTCCTCAAATTTATAAATTTGAAAAACTGAATAACATTTCAATAAATGTTTATTCTTTAGAGTTAGATACAGCATATTTCACAGTGGTACCTACGAGATTAACTAAACACAAATTAGACCGTCACGTAAATGTGTGAGGAAATGTGACTTTAGGGATTTGGCTGTAGGGAGCTTCACCAGAACGACATCCGAATTTGTCAAGACTCATGTCTAAAATGTCGCCATCACTTCAAGTTCACGTATTATATGTGCTTCAATCAATTCATTCAAAATTGCTACTATTTCGTTTTCATGTGATGTATTTCCGGCACGTTTTGAAGCAACTAACAGCTTTAGTCGATCCACCAGTTCATTAGGATCGTCCCAGTACACGTATTCTATAGGTTTTTCGTTATAAATCAATTTGGCATTTGGTAATCCTGCACCTTCTCGAGAATGAAACATAGGTCGGATAATTTCCATGTACTTTGCTCTTCGTGTACCTTTCAATTTCGATGAACGTTTGTTGCTTCCAACATGATTTTGTATGCTTCTAAATCATCTGCAGCATAATTAGGGTCATCATAAAAAATTAATTGATAATGGCCTGGAGTTCCTCGAAGCCAATACCACTGACCATTAGATTCTAACAATTTAATTGCTCCAGTGCTGATGTCGAAATCGATACGTTTGTTGCCCAAAAACCACCAGTCTTTTTCCGCATCGTACACTGGACCATACACGCGATCGATTCTATCATCGTTTTGCCAGTAGTCTTGAACGACGTTTTGACTCATTGGTGGATATTGATCGATATATTCTTCAACGGCTTCTGGAGCTTAGTGTACTTGAGGAGTTGTCTCAACATCATCATCAATTTCACTGAATTGCTCAGTATTGTCTTTGTTTCCTTCCCATGCTGCTACGTCCTCTAACGATATGAAATTGGTTTGTGGCTCTTTTTGTGAATTGATTTGTGCGGGTGACGAGGTTTTTTGTGGATTGAATTTTGTAATTTGTGACATTTCATTCTTCGGTTCTATTTTTACTTCCTCTTTTTTAACAGAGTACTAGGGATACTTTACAATTTCTTGTAGAGGTTCAGATATCGGTTTAAAAAATTTCTTAAGAGACTTATCTTGGTCTGTTTTACCTCGTTTTAATGCTAAGTATTTTTTTCGAATCGTTTTAGCAAATTCAGCAATTTTTCTCTTGCGAGTAGCCACAGCAACTCGCTGGTCTAGCATCATGTTAAGTAGTGATATTTTATTTCTTTTACATTTCTATATATTTATCAAAGCCTAAACGATAGCGACCGCAATTAAGAGGAAAGTCTTTTACTATAACTTCTGCACCATATGGTTCAGTCCAACATTGTGAACACATTTTTCTAATTTCATCGAAAGTCCGGTCGGGTGAGACGTGTTCATCAAATATGTGTTTCAAATTAATTTCATCTTGTTTGAAGAGCACAATTATGTTACAGTTATCCCTTATTAACTGTTTTGGTATTTTTGAGTAAGTTTGACAGAGGTATGCGGCATCTATATTTTTATGTCTACACATGGAATAGTATTCGCGAATCTTTTGTTGTCCATCACAAGCCACATCATAAAATATGAATATAGAATTGCTTTTCGCTTTGTTGGTACTCACAATAGCTTCATTATTTTTGAATGGGAAATATCCGACGCCTTTGACTTGTCTTAGTACGTCTCGTAATAGCTGATACTTTGGTTGGTACAATGACTTCGAATACAAATAGATATTCTTAAACTTGACACCATTTGAACTGAAAATTAGTGACAACATGACATTAGTCTTTCCACAACCACTTGGACCACATATAATTGCTCTGAAAGAGTTTGGTAATAATGTACCATGCTTATGACTATCTTGTTCTAATGTTATATCTAAATTTTCTATTGGTAACTTCTGCTTCTTTTGAATGAACTTCATCTTTTAACACTTGTGTTGTTAAATCATGTCTATAAATAGATGCTACGCTACGTTTACCTTTCATTTTCAATGTTGGTGTATCAAGGTGAAGGTGTTGTAAATTCTCTTATAAATAAATTACCGTTTGAACTTCACCTACCCAGCTATAATTTCTGTGGTCGTGAGTATTCGTAATAAATATAAATTGTTGAACGTATTCGGTAACTAGACTTATTTTTTTTAGCGGGAACAAAATTACAAAAATGTCTTACACGTGGAGATCTAAGCATTAATCCATTAGACAGCGCCTGTAAAGAACACGACATTGCATATTCCCAAAATAAATCCGTAGACGAACGGCACAAAGCTGATCAAATACTTGAAAATAAAGCTTGGGAGAGAGTAAAGTCCAACGACGCTACAGTAAGTGAGAAAGCAGCCGCCTGGTTGGTTACCACAACAATGAAAGCTAAAAGAAAGTTAGGTATGGGTAGTGAGCGTCATCGTCGTCCGGTTTCTTTTAGACGGAGTATCATCGATAAAATTGGGACGTCTTTGAAGCCGGGAACAGCCTTAAAAAAGTCTGCTTCAAATGCTTTAAAAGTAGCAAGACTTATAGTGAAAAAAGCTGGAGGTCGACGTCGAATTAAAGTACCTAGAAATATACCACTTGCCAAAACTGGAGGAATTTTACCACTGTTACCAATTTTCGCTGCTCTCGGAGCTCTCGGCAGCCTTGCTGGTGGAGCTAGTGCCATTGCGAAAACTGTAATTTATACTAAAAATGCTCAAAAGAAGCTTGAAGAAGATACACGTCATAATGAAGCAATGGAATCCATCGGCAAGGGATTATACTTGAGAAAGAATAAAAATGGGTTTGGTTTATATTTAAAACATCAAAAAAACTTCCCATAAAGCTACCTAATCGATCATTATCTGATAGAGACCTACTACATTATAGCACTTTACTCAAAATACCTCATTTCAGAGGTGTTTTCATGCGAGATACTCTACCTAAATCAGGTCCTCTTTAGTATGAATGTGCTATTTTAATTTTAGATATATCAGATAATGAGGGAAGTCATTGGGTAGCTTATAATAAGATAAAGAATAATGTAGAATACTTTGATTCATTTGGTAATTTGAAGCCACCGAAAGAACTAGTCACATACTTGGGACGTAGTGCAAGAATTTTCTACAACAACGACTCATATCAAACATTCAACCAAGTTAATTGTGGACATTTGTGTTTAAAGTTTCTAAACAATGCAACTCACTGATTTAAAGGAGACAATTAAAATTCTTTTAAGAAATGCTGAAAATCTAAGTCAAATTTGGTACACTCTACCTATCGAATATAGAAAAGGATTGGTGCAGCTTTTACCTTGTCAAAATGATCCACAACGACACGAATGGTCTGACGTATGCGGCTTGTATATGAAATCATATTGTGTACTTTGTTTGATGGAATATCCGGAATGTTCATAAATTGAATGTTATTTAAATCCTCACCTGATATGATTTGTATCATTCACAATGTCACTCTTGCTGAGAGTAAACAGCAATAATCATATTTTTCCATCAAACCACAAACGCCCATTGTTCTGAATCCCAAACAAGAATATGAGTTAGCTTTGCGGTCATTTCATTCCTACCATTCGATTCCAAATATAGAAAATGAACAAAAATTTTATTACTACGATAGTCAAAATGTGTTAACTACTATCACTTTTCCTACTGGATGTTATGAAATTTCAAATATCGAAAAGTTTATACAAAGCAAGATGGATCTCGAAAACGATGTAGCTCCTCAACGCACTTTTTCATTGAAACCTAATAACAATACGCTTACTTGTGAAATATACAGCAAATACAAAATATCGTTTAAGGAACCAAACAACATTGGTCACATTTTAGGGTTTTCCCCACAAATACTTGACCCACTTCAAATACATTCTTCAGACATACCTGTAAAGATTATAAAAGTATCGACTATACACTTTGATACTAACATTACATCGGGTGCTTTTGACGGAGACAGACCTACGCATACCATCTACGAATTTGCAATAAAAGTAGATCCTGGATACGCAATTAACGAATCTCCAGCCAATCTACTTTATTTACCAGTTATACCACAGAGAGAAATTACTAATATTACAGTGTTGGCTTTAGATCAAAACAGTAATCCTATCAACTTTCGAGGAGAAATTAGTACTGTTGTCTTGGAACTTAAATCACGAAACAGATGGGATTAATTATAAGAAGTGACACTAATCTTAAATCATTAGTGTTGGTTAAACCATCTAGGTGGAGACGTCTAACTACTTCAAACATTTTGTTTCTTCACTCACTTGGATACACAGTTAACAATGTACAAAAGACGAAAAACTGAAAACGTGGTTGCTGATGCTGCAATGTTTGACATTTATCGTTCTCCAATATTTGATGAATCAATTCGAAAAGCAGAATATAGGTCTTATACACCGTTTGTAAAGTCGTTCAATTGCAATGACATTATTGAGTTTTCCATCATTCAAGTAGATTCTTTTTTTTCTATGAAAGATTCCCCCCTAGCAATTAAAGGAAAAGTTGGAGTAACTGGTGGAGGTGACGTATCTTTATCTCCTAACTATGGGTCTTTCTTATTTGATTCTTGTACCTACAGTGAGAGTGCAAAAGAAATTGAGACTGTTCGTGATCCAGGCATAGTAAGCACCGATCGCGCTTTAACTTGTTATGCACCAGAAGATTCACGATTTATGGGTATAGCTGGATGGAATTATCCATCAGGTTCTATTATTAATGCAGCTAAAAAAACATTCAGTTTACTAATTCCTCTAAAACATATATTTAATGATTATTCAATGATTACTTGTGGAAGACAGACAATTCGACTTGTTAGAGCTCGCAATGATAATGATTGCGTAATTATTAAAGAAAAGACAGGCAGCAATCCTACGACAGGAACAAAAGCGCAAATAGTGATTGACAGTATTGATTTGAAAATCAAACATATCTATCCTAGTGATAGTGTGAAAGAACGCCTTTTGAAAGCAATACAGTCTGATAAACCTCTACTTATCCCATTCAGGAAATGGGAACTTAATGAACTACCAGCAATTACTGCAAATACACGTAGGGAAATTTGGAGCGTTAAAACAAGCACATCTGTCGAGAAACCTCGTTTCATGATTACATTTTTTCAAACAAATAAGCGACATGCTGTTGGAGAATATCCCACCTTATTTGATCACATACATATTAATGGTATTCGAGTGTCGTTGAACGGTGGATACTATCCTAATGAACGTATGCAGTTGGACTTTGCAAACAGTCACTATACAGAAGCTCATTTCAATTATTCAGAATTTTTTCCAAGTTATATGAATTCTTCAGAAAAGCATTGTGTATTAGATTATGCAGCATTTAAAAACCGTGCTCTATATATAATAGACTGTTCTAAGCAAGAAGAGACTATGAAATCATCCACCGTAGATGTGAAACTAGATATTGAAGCGGATGTTGGATTTCCTGCAGACACTAAGGCATATTTCATTATTATTCATGATTGTTTGATGGAGTACTTCCCACTATCGGAGGTTATTAAAAACATAATTTAAAAGTAACCAATGTCATTTCACCTAAGACCATCATGAGGATAGCATTCGTTGACATTCAAGGGTTCATAGTTAACAGTATCTTCTATGTGAAGGAACTAACGATTGAGATTGGTTTCAAACAACATCATTCACTTTTTACTTCCCCAGTACCATTCAATGCATTGGATGAAAAAGATAAACGAACCACTAGATATTTGGAGAAAAAAATTCATGGTATTAGGTACTCTTCTGGAAATGTTGATTTTTCAAAGTTAAATTCCATATTAGAATCCAAGTTAATGTACGCTGTTGATTACATATACGTCAGAGGAAATCAGAAAAAAGAACTTTTAAAAGAAAAGTGTTACCAACGCAATGTATTTCCGACAATTATCGACACATGTGAATTTGATGGTACTCCTTTAGCAACAGGAAATTTTATTTCCACTTCTTCATGTTGTGCGAACCACGCTAATGGATTATTTACTTGCACCCAAAAGAATGTTGAGCATCTCCGCCAATGGTTTATTAATGATATACTATTTAAAATACAATTGTAATGTTTTTTTAAAAAATAAAACAAAAACTTAAAAATTCAGTATTTATTTCACCATTTTGTATACATTCCTGCATTTAACAATAAATTTTAATAGTAAAATTAGAATTCCTTATAAGATGATGAAGGATAATATATATATATATAAATATATATATATATATATATTTATATATATATATATATATATATATATTTTGTGTTTTCCCATGTTTCGATCAACATATTTGCTCCCAAATTTCACATCCTTATTTGGTTATGACGTGCTGATGAGGCAAAATCAGCCAGAAACATGCATGTCCACGGTTACCACTCTATTTCAGTAGCCCTTATTTTGCGTAAATTACCCATGAATCTCTTTGTTGTTGTTGTTAACATATCACGCGATATTCCTACATCTTCTTTATATATATATATATATATATATATATATATATATATATATATATATATATATATTATTACATTTAATATTATTTATGTTATAATAATGATATTATTAATAGGATATTTGAATAGCCCACTACGTTGGGACGAAATTATTGTAATGAATTTTTATGTATGTATAGAGTATGAGATTCTTTCTGTTATCTGGGTTCTTACGGTTGTGAATAAATTCAGTTGATAAATAAATAAAGAAACATTTTACTTGAAAACAATATTTTAATTTTATTTATAAAAATTTTATGCGACGCCCATGTATGGGTCAAATGAAATTATTGATTTTATTCTTATGTGTGGCGTTCTGTGCGCATGCTCAAGAACATGAGGTAACGATGCGCTAGAGTAAACATTTGATAAACGCGTCGGGTCTGTTCAGTTTCACAGCGAGCTTCTATGCTGTGTCATAGAACATGTTTCAAATTATATACAAGTTAAAAGAATTTATGCTGGGAGATTTATACATACAGAAATACAAATAATATGGTACAAGAAATAGTTATGAAATTTATATACATAGAGTTTAAATGTTACATAAAAGAGTTGGATGTATCTTTCTTAAGTTTCTTATTTGAGAAATGCGTAAGTATTAAATTTTATTTCTTTAGATTGGCCATTTATCATTTAGAATTATTTAATAATAGTGTGTGTGTTAGTGCCCTAATGGCATTTTTGTACATCCTGTATACGAAAATAATCATAATGGTGTTTATTCGACCCGACCAATCAGAAATATACGTTAGTGCCCTAATGGCATCTTTTTTGTACATCCTGTATACGAAAATAATCATAATGGTGTTTATTCGACCCGACCAATCAGAAATATACGTTAGTGCCCTAATGGCATATTTGTACATCCTGTATACGATAATAATCATAATGGCGTTTATTCGAGAGATGCAAGTGCCCTTATGGCATCTTTGTACACCCTGTATACGAAAATATTCATAATGGCGTTCAATCTGACCAAAATCAGAGATATACGTTAGTGCCCTAATGGCATCTTTTTTGTACATCCTGTATACGAAAATAATCATAATGGTGTTTATTCGACCCGACCAATCAGAAATATACGTTAGTGCCCTAATGGCATCTTTGTACATCCTGTATACGATAATAATCATAATGGCGTTTATTCGAGAGATGCAAGTGCCCTTATGGGTTTTTGCGATTTTTTTTTATTGAAAAATTTGAATATTTAACAAGCTGTTGTGTTCTACTGTCTGATTTGTAATTTGGAGTCGAGAGAGGTTTTTACAATTTTTAACAACCTAGTAGAGTCTCTACAGTCTGCTTTTTGGAGTCGAGTTTTTGCGAGACATTTTTTCGAATTTTTTAAAGATGGATAACTTTCAAATTATTAAAGATTTTACCAAGAAAATACGTAGATTCGGTGTCCAGGGGCGAACTTTGGAATTTAAAATTAAGCCTGTACCAAGCGAAACGGAACCTGTAGGTTGGATAAAAAAAGCCATCCAAGATATTGTTTTGAAGGGGACAGAAAACGTAGGTTCTGAAGATTATGTTGGATTTACTTTTTGTTCCAAAGATATTGCACGAGGTGAGGGATGGATACGGTTTAGACCTGCGTCGGAAGTGACAGTTGATGATGTTTGGAAGAATATCTCTTCCATATACCAATCGAATTCTAAGGGAATGAATACGGAAACTTTTTGTTTGGGAATTACAACTGTAAAGATGCCATACGGAAAAGGTGGAGAAAAATATAATAATTTCAATGAAGAATGCAACAAAAGAAGAGGTATTGTCTCAATAAAAAACAAAGATAATCTTTGCCTACCTCGTGCTCTCTTTGTCGATATGGCTTTTAGGAATCCCGAATACACTAAGATTCGAAACGATGTTGGTAAACTCCAAACGACCAGAGCTATGGAACTGATGAAATCCAGTGGTGTTTTAATCCCTTCAGAGGGGTGCGGAATACCCGAACTTCGACAATTTCAGCAGTATCTGAATAATTATAAAATAACAGTTTATCAGTACGGCAGTAAAGGGCGTGAGGTCATTTTCGAAGGTAATGGTAATGGTCCCTTACTGAATTTACTCTACCATGAGGGTCATTATAATGTAATAACCTCCTTAACTGCAGCTTTCTGTTGTAGATACTATTGTGAGGCATGCCATACACCTTACAATAATAAAAATGTGCATAGATGTGGTGGAACATGTTTTGCATGTAGGAGATCACCAGCGTGCCCAAAAGACGTGGTAAAACGTGGATGTAATGAATGCGGGAGAGATTTTTACGGTGATGAGTGTTTTAATGCATGTGATGGTTGTTTCAAGATATACGCCGATAACAAACACATATGCGGGGAGGTTTACTGCAAAATTTGTAAATCCAAACAGCTAGAGAGTCATCTTTGTTATATGCAACCTGATAGAAAATCTCCCAACATTAAAGACTTTTTGTTTATTGTCTATGACTTAGAAACAACACAAGAAAACGTATTAACTGATGGAATTTTCCAGCAAGAACCCAATTTATGTGTTTATTCAAAAGTATGTCATAGGTGTATAAATGAAAGTAAATTAGTCTCTAATTTTAATTCTTATTCAGATCGATCATTATTTCAAAGTTTATTTTACTCATGAGATTTTAAAGAAAACATTTGATTGACGTTAATGAGTTTTTTATAACTCTTGTTGTACAACAATACACTGACCTTGTGTTCAGGAACCAGGATCTGCCTCTCGGAACTCTGGAAAGCAGCTTCCGAAGTTTACAGTTGAATAAATATGTGAAAATATGATTTTCACTCTGGAAAATCAGCTACAATCATTGGGTAAGTACATGTGCATGTTTTATCAATAGTTTGCTATGTTTTTATCCTCATTTTGAGGATAATTTCTTAAAATTTCTGGAGCACTTCAAAACCCAACCCTCTAGAAACGAAGCCAAGCCACCGACTCTTTTTCTTCAACTTTTTTCAACAATCAACAATCAGTCTTTTGTTTAATTCAGCTCACTATATTCAAAAATGTTTGTTACACTTGTTGTTGTTTGAAAGTTCCTTCTGTCATGTCACATAAACCAATCACCGTTTTCTTTTTTAACGCACTCAAAATTATGATTTCACTTTACATTCTAATATCTTTACCTACATACAAAAAATTAGTCTCACTAAAAATTGTTTATTCAATATTGAAGTTCATCTTGTTATTATGGGACGAATAGTTTTTCTTAGGCGATATACAATAGTCTTTAATATCAATGTTCAGTTCAATTTTCTTATTATAATTAGCAATTGTGTTTAGCCATCAACATAAATTCTTTTACAACATTTATTAATATTCCTTAATCTAATTATTTATGTTCATTATATTCGATTAAACACATTAATTAATTTCTATTCATTTCATCTATGAAATTACTCTACTTTCAACGTTTGTCGCTGATACATATTGACATCTTTATTTTGTCGCTAGCGTATGTCGCTAAGCGTATTGGTATTACAGCGTTAAATATTCTAACCCATATGTTTCTAGTAAAAATGCGTTAATATTGGACAATATCCTTTTTATTTCGAATATTTATTAATTCATGTTTCTTTTCTAGATTATATGTTCATCGTTTTTTCTGACATGAGGTATTTAATACGATGGACGATATTTACTCTATGGCTTTTGGATATATGATCAAGGTAATGTTTCTTTTGTCAATTCTATGTGAGTCTTCTCAAATTATTAATTATATACATAAGTTGTATTACTTTTTTAGTTAATATGAGCAATTTTAATGTCTCGTATTTATGATTCTAATAAAATATAGTCTAATGTTTCAATTTCTAATCAGTTTCCAACTAATCTGTTTTACACCAGTGTTTCTATCTTTATTTATACGTTATAACATTCCCTGAATTTTTATAAAATCATTCTAATTATTGTTTACAATGATCTAGAATGTTTTATTATAAAATTCATTCAATAGTACTTAACTTTTTCTTATTTTGTATTAATCTATTATCATTTAATCTACTTCATTATATTCTATCTTTGTGAAAATCAATCATTAATTTGTTATTATACCTAATTAATCTATTTCTAATTCTTTACCTATCTTACACCTTATTCCTACAAGTAATTAATTCCCTGTTTCAACTTAAAAATATTTCATTCTAATTATAACTAATTCTTTGCAGATTAAACTTATTGAATTTCATTGAATTCAGGATGGAATCGATACAATTGGTCCACATTGAAAATTCCTCTAACATTGCCAGTTACAGGATGTACGAGTTTGTAACTATTTATGCCGTTAGATGTTACTACTTTATATGGACCTTCGTAAGGTAATTGTAATTTTGCACAAATATTACGCTTATGATTAGGAATTCTAAGTGCTTTAATTATTACTAATTCTCCTTCCATATTCCATCTTCACAATTATTATATTTCATATTATTTTCAATACAATTATCAATATTCTTTTCATCATCTAAAACTATTTCTTCATCTCTTCTTTCTTCAAATTCATTTTTCTTATCATAACAATCATTATTCATTTCCATTTCTCCTACTTCTAGCCTGCTAACTTTTTGTTCTGCAATCTTCATAATTTTCTTGTTCGTTATTTGTTCTCTGTTTTCATTAAATTTTATTCCAATTTCATTGACGCCTATCGTTCTTGTTTCATAATTGATATCTATCTTATGTTTTAGTAATTCGTCTGAACCCAATAATATATCGTACTCCATACCTTGTATAACCAGTAATTGTACTTCTAAATGAATATTTTGTAATTGTAGTTTTACAATAATAGATTTGTTAACCTCGCTAAACCTTTTTTCATTTAGACCTATTAAATTTACCTTTGGCACTTTCATAATATTTTTTTGCAAGTTTAATTTATTTACAATACTTTCTGTGATTAATGATGTTTCTGAATCTGTATCAATTAAAATATTTACATTTAAATGTGACAATTTTCCCGTAATAGATACTAATAAATTGTTTTCTATATTTTCTAGGCAATCTATGTCTTTGAGGAATTCTCTAGGATGGACATAACTATACCGATTGCGTGCTACACCATCCTTCAATGAAAATTCTGATTAGTGGCATTTTGTACACCACCATCAGCAGTCGTTGTTATGAGAGAATGAATATTGTTTGACGACTCATGTAGTTCAACTCGATTGTTTGGAGAGTTTGCCCTGTCCTAACTGCTTGCTCTCCTCTGGAAGTTGACCCGTCTATTTTGGCCGTCATCATTCCTTCGATTTAAATTGCCATCAGAGTTCCTCCTTGTAAAGTAGTTGCTCTGATGATTATTATTGTTTGAATCCCTATTATTGTTATAACCATTGTTATTGTTATTTAAATTATTATTATTATTGTAGTTATTGTATCTTCTATCATTATAATTATTGTTTACATTGTTAAAATTATTTCTTCCCCTTCCTTGATTGTTATGATTGTTATTATTTGCTGGATAATTCCTGTATCTTGTAGTATTCGTCGTTCTATTATTTGTATTACTATTTAAACTTCTATTATTATCGTTATTGTATTCGTAGTGGGTATTGTTTGAATTATTTACAGTATTTCTTCTGTTAGCATGTTCTATGTTTCGGTTGTAATTTGTATTATTTCTATACTCGTTTTGTTTGTTTCTATCACTCGTTAGGTTTCTTTCTATCCTCATCAGGTAATTGGATAGTTGTTCAAACGTCCTGATGTTTTGTATAGCTATTGTTTCAGCTATCTGTGACTTGAAATGCCTGGATAGGAACATGATTATTTCTTCTTCTTTAATTACAGGTTCTAAGTGTTGCGCTTGAGAATAGAGTAGCAACGAGTAGAGATACATGGTATTCCCTCTATTCTCATCATATCGTCCAAAATATAGTCTCTCTCTAACCTCTCCTTGTGTGATTTCACCCCAATATAATTTGAGAAACGCTGTTTCAAATTCCTTATAGTTGTTGAAGTCTATCTCATTACTTGTGAACCACAATAGAGCTTGTCCAGTAAGGTGTTTTCTCAATATTTCCCTTGTATCTTCGAAATTTCTTATATGTTTTATCTTATTTGTTAATATTCTCAAAAATATTTTTGGATGTATCTTCCTGATGTTACCATCAAATTTGATATTCTCCTCGTTCCCACCTTGATATGCATAAGTAATCATTCCTTGTTCGCCTTTTAGTTGCATTCTAATGTTTTAATTTCTAATCAGTTTCCAACTAATCTGTTTTACACCAGTGTTTCTATCTTTATTTATACGTTATATATATATATATATATATATATATATATATATATATATATATATATATATACTAATATATATAGTGTGAATTTCTCTTTGATGTGTCAAAAACGATTGATCTTCTTCAATTTTATGCCAGTAAACTTGATCTTGTAAAACGAACTATTAGTTTTTGGTATGTCTGTGTATAGAACCGGTAGTTCACGATGATCGATTACATTCCTTCTTTCCATCATTAAAACAAATGGCAACGTTCTTCATACCATCAGGATCATTTACAAATAATACGTCATTCAGAACGGCAGTAAGTAGAACAAAAGTTAATGGTTGCAGCATTTTTAAGTGTAAATCTCTTTTTGGGAAATTTTCTTCTAACACCGTTGTCCCACAAACTTAGATTTTCCAATTGTTTCAATAGCTTCTTTTTATCTCCATACAATTTGATATCTTTATTCAACTTTTGAATCTTTTCAGAAAATTTTTCCAACATGTTTTTGTATTCAGTATTCATTTGATGACTTTGAGTAGACTCCGATTTTGTTGTGTTGCACTCTTCTCTTATAGTTACCCATCAAGGTCACGTACTGATTTGTAAGAATAACAAGGAATTGAAACTTATTTTCGTTCAGGAGGTTGAAACCTATTTTCAATAAAAAATTCAAGTTATTTAAATGATTTTATCTTAAAATCATGTGCCGCACTTTATGTTTTAAAAATAACAAAAGAAAACTCACATCCAGGGGGCTGAAACTTATTTTCGTTAAACAATTCAAGTTATTCACATGATTTTACCCTAAAATCATGTTGCGCACTTTATGTTCTCAAAATAATAAAATAAAACTCACCACCAGGGGGTTGAAACTTATTTTCGTTAATAAATTCAAGTTATTCAAACGATTTTACCTCAAAATCATGTGCCGCACTTTATGTTTTAAAAATAATAAATTTTCACGTTTCTACTGTCCGTAGCACACCTTTCTTTATATAAAAAATTCTTTTATATTTAAGGGTTATAAAAATAATAAATTTTTTATATTTAAGCAATGATGTCACTGCAAAACCCGTCACTGCAAAACTCAGTAAGGTTCTATTTTAGTTCTGTATTCTTTTATCTTTTAATATTTTATAATACTTTAGATTTTAAAAATTGTGAAAATCAGCGATTTGGCTTTTATGCCCACACGAGCTACAGAGAAATTGGCTGGTTTGGATTTAATATCACCTATTGACTTTATTGTTTCCGCACATGAGAGATTTCTACTGGATTGTTTGATTCAGTTACAATTACCGAACGGAACATATGGACCAATTGCTCCAAGATCTGGGTTGGCTCTTAAGCATGGGATTGACATAATGGCTGGAGTACTGGATGAAGATTATCGTGGAAATATAAAAGTTTTAATATTTAATAACTCAGCAGTACCAGTACATTTTTTTAGAGGAGACAAGGTTGCGCAATTAATATGTGAAAAAATTTGTTATCCTGTACTACTAGAAGTTACTGATTTGTCACCAACTAGAAACAATAAAGGCTTTGGTTCATCAAATTAAATCATAAAAATGTTTGTATTTTAATTGCTTCTTAAATATAAAGTAAAACTCATTTTAATTCAATTATGGCTAAAGGGAAATAAGATATTTGTCTAAAATGACATGAATAATACAACTTATTCTCGTTAAAAAAATTTCGCACATTTTTGTCTTTTAATTGCTTCTTAAATTTAAAGTAAAAACTCATGGCTAGAGGGAATTAAAATATTTGTTCAAAATTAAAGGAATAATACAACTTATTTTCGTTACAAAATTGTCGCACTGTTTTAAGAATAACAAAGAAACTCACCTTCAAACGGCTGGAACTTATTCACTACAAAAATTCAAGTTATTCAAATAATGGTCGTGTGTTGCAACTATTTTCAAGGTAGGAAATCGAATCGCTTTTATATACATGAAATATTTTTTAAATAACATATCTGTGTCGGTAAAAGCAGATACATTCGCTTGAATCGAGGTATAAAAATAAAGAGAATGGCGAACGCGAGGAAATCAAAAGAGACACCTTACATTATTGTTATTAAAATAGCAGGTGCGTTCCTATGGTTATTTCTACTGTTTTTAAGGGTAGTGTTTTGGGACATACATAGACATAGTACTCGTTTGGATTAAAAAATAGTCCATCCACGTTCCAGAGAGTGATGGTTAATATTCTAAGAGGACTACAAGAATTTATATGCCTTGTATATATGGACGATATTATAATCTTTTCAACATCATTGCAAGAACATTTGGTAAACATATCGAAAGTATTTCAAAGACTTAAAGATTCTAATCTGAAAATACAACTCGATAAATCAGAATTTCTAAAAAAAGAAGTCGCTTTTCTCGGACATATAATAGCTCCTGATGGAATTAGACCAAACCCTGATAAAATCGTAGCAATCAAAAATTTTCCGATACCAAAAACAACTAAACAAATTAAATCATTTCTAGGACTTTTTGGTTATTACAGTAAATTTATCCAAGATTTTGCGCGAATTACAAAACCATTAACCACCTGTTTGAAAAAGAATGCTAAAATTGAACATACTCCTAAATTTATCGAATGTTACGAAACTTGTAAAAATCTTCTTGTAAATGAACCCTTACTTCAATACCCCGATTTTACACAACCCTTCAATTTCAACTGATGCCTATTTTTCAAATTATATGGTTGTGTTTATTCTGCATTTCCCAATCCTTCATTCTGAACCATTCACTCGTTATCACTTGTATTCAATCTCGACCAAAAATTTAACCACAATTATACCCACTTCGCCCTATCTGATAATAGGTACTGAACTCTTCCAATATTCGAAAACCGCCTGCAAAATGTTGGACACTACTTATCTGTGTCAAAAAGTTAATCTCCAGTTTCACAGCAAATCCCCAGACTGTATCAGCCAAATTCTCCGAATCTCCGACGAAGAAGCTCGCTGCCTCTACGTTCCAGTTTTAAGTCAAAATACGTTAATTGAAGCAATTACCTCCTCACATTACATTGGCATCTTCCCGTTGCCAACCAAAGTGTCAACTCACTGTTCAACCAGCAACATTCAAGTAATACATGGTGTCTACCTGTTCGAAGTACCGTTAGGATGTGAATTCCACACACCTGAAGAAAGTTACTACAACGCCAAAGAAATTACATACGAAGAACCACTCACCCTTCCGAATATCCAGATAGTTGCGAATTATCTACCAGCAAAACCAAAAGCAATTAATTTAGAAAAAATTCATCTAGATGAACTCCAGGGAATTCATGAAGAACAACAACTCCTACAACCTATGTCTTATGAAGAAAATCCTCCCGACGCTACACACTTCTGGACAACCCCTGTGTTTATTGTAATCACCATCTGCATCGGTATTATAATCTATAGGTATCGACATCGCTTTCAAAGCCTAAAAAATTAAAAGAAGAAAGAAGAAACATCATCCCCACAACAAGAAGATCATTCTGTTTTATTCGTCCCTTATAAAACTTCTCCGAGGGATGGACAAGTTACATTGTAACAATAAACCATTATGATACATTGTTGCAATGAATGGTGTGTTGTTCCAGCCAGACGCTGATAGTGCAGAATATGCAGTTTTATATTATAAATTCTCGAGATAAACATTCATTAGGGAATCTGACCTCATTGTTGTTAGTTATATTTTAATCTCTGTATTTTCACTGTTATCCCTTTACGTAAAATAAATTGTAATTTATGTTTTTGAAAAGTTGATTTTCGAAAACGAAAATATAATTTGCGCAGTTAGTAGGATCGCGAAGACTCCTTTTGTCGAAACTCGTCGTTCTTAAACGTTTATTCGCGATACGAACTTTGAAAAAAAAATTTAACTCGGAAAGTGCGGAAGTTAAAACAAAAGTGCAGTGCGAAAATTAAAACAAAAGTGTAAGTTTGGAAAACTTTCGAAGTTTCATCCAAAACCAGATACACCCCCATCCATAGAAGAAAGATTAGAACAAGTAAACTTGGATCAACGCCGTCCACAAACAATCGAAACACAAGAAAACCAAGAGGAACCACGACGAAATATTCAGGAAGAAATATCAGATGACGAAACAATCCACAGCAGCCAAGAAAACCCTATATTGGAAATCCCAATAACAGAAAAACCCATAAATTACTATAAAAACCAAATAATATTAGAATTTGTCTATTATCGACCAAATAAACCAAAAATAAAAGAAATTTTCCCAGGTAAAAAATAAATTCATGCTCAAATTGGAGTAGACAACTTAAACGATAATATAATAACATTCTTTAAAGAATTTGTTAAACCAAAAATAAAATACGCTATGAATTTTTCACCAGATACATATTATGAATCTGTTTGTACATTATTATAACGCACTTTTGAAAATAGTACATATAATTTAGTTGAATGTTCCACAATACTCTCAGACGTTACAGACAATAATGACAAAAATGACATTCTAAAAAATTATCATGAAGGAAAAACAAACCACCGTGGTGTTAACGAAACTGATCAACAAATTCGAAGAAGATTTTATTGGCCCACTTTAAAAATTGACTTAGAAGAATATATAAATTCATGTGAAAATTGTCAAATAAATAAATATGACAGACATACTACTAAACCCAAATTTATGTTAACACCAACACCGGTAAAACCTCTCGAAATTATACATCTTGACACATTTCAAGCAAACGGAAAAAAATTTTTGACTTTAATTGATGCTTTTTCGAAATATGGACAAGCATACCCCATAGACGGAGCTACAGCAGTAAATGTAGTCAAATCTCTACTTAAATTCATTACTCACCATGGAGTACCACATATGATAGTATCTGATAGTGGTACGAAATTTAAAAATGGACTTGTTAACGAATTTGTAGATATACATAAAATATTAATTCATTACGCAACTCCAGATAATCCCTCTTCAAATGGTATGATCGAACGTTTTCATTCTACCCTCATAGAACAGTTAAGAACGTTAAGAGAAAAATATGAAAATTCTTTCGACATTCAAGAACACATGCCTTACGCTATCTTAGCATACAATAGTTCAATTCATAGCACTACTAAACCAAAACCTATTGAAATTTTAAATGGACATTTAGACACTCAAGACCCCTTTGATGTAGATGTAAATCAAATGTTACTGAATAATTATACAGAACAACATCGCGAAAAAACTAAACTATTATATGAACAACTTAATCAGAAAGCCATCCAAAGAAAAGAAAAAATAATTCAAAGTAGAAACCAAAATAAAGATCCCCCAACTAATTATGAACCCAGTTCCAAAATTTTCACGAAACCACTGAGAAAAGAAACAAACTTTTCCCTAGATTTGCCCCAAAAACGGTAAAATCTAATAACAAAGTAACAGTAACTACAGTTCATAAAAAGAACATTAAACACATACCGAAAACGAAAACTAATAAACAAAATTTATTACAGATTGACAACGATAACATGTCAAGAAATAAAAATCCAGAACCTGAAAGACAATCCAGGGATACTTCCCCTTAATCTGGGCCCAGCAAAGGTCCAAATCAGCCAACATGACTTTATTCATTATTATAATCTAACCCCTATAGCCTTAGAATTAGATACGTTAGAATTTTATTATCAAAATATAACTAATACTATATTGAAGTCAAAAAACACAACTTTACATTGGAACAGTCTTGAAAATATCGATAATGGAGTTCGCTATCAATTACAATCAGCACAACGAAAATTTCAAACAATTTATCCTTCACATAGAACCAAACGAGGTTTAATTAACCGCCTTGGTAACATCATAAAAGCAATTTCCGGAAACCTTGATCAATCAGATGCCGAAAGGTATGATAGAGCCATAGAATCCCTTCAAAATAATGAAAAGAATATTATTTCGAAATTTAATCAACAAATTTCATTATTCACTCACTTGATTGACAATTTCAATAAAACCATTACTTCATTAACTAATAATCAAAAATTAATAGCTAAGGAAGTAGAAAAATTAAATATGGTCCTGGACAACTTAGTTTTCGAATTTGATAAATTCATTCAAATACAAAATACCCTCAATCAACTAAATCTGTCTTTACAATTAATTATACAGTTATTAACTGATTTAGAAAACACAATCTCTTTTGCTCGCATTAACACCCTACATAATCGCGTTATAAAAGTGGGAGAAATTAAATCCATTATCCATATAATGCTTCAACACTACAAAAGGAATCAATTATTGTATATTGACGAAGAGAATTTATTAAAATATTATTATAACAGAACGATCCCTACCAGGCTATACAGCTTTATCCACAGTACCACCTTCATGTAGATGCCCCGCACAACGTCTGAGACTCTGTTATAAATGGTAAGATGGCGCCACTCGAATCGCCTTA